>CM053788.1:279191839-279564339 GCA_028749045.1 Cupressus sempervirens | reverse complement strand
AATCACCAAGGGCTAGCAATGATACTTTAGAACTAGGTTACATTAGCACTGAACAAGGAGATTCATCAAAGACTGCAGAAGAAAGGAGTAACAAAGGTAAGAACGCTAAACCTACTTGTTATTTCTATGGTAAAAAGGGACATACTTCTAATGTGTGCAAGAGAAAGAATGCCTATCAACATGAAAAGCCTAAGAATGCAAGTCATTCTTATAAGTGCAAAAAGCAAGGACAAATAGCACATACCTGTAGGATTAGGACTATCAGAACACCAAAATTTGAAGGTCACTTCTACAATTGCAAATCAAAACCTATGTGGACACCAAATTATATAGCAAGGGAAGGTAACCATGGTCATTACTACAATTGGGACAACACCACCAGGTATAGCTGTCATTATTGTCAAGAATATGGACACATTCCTAAAAATTGCATAAGGACACATTTCAGAGGAAACAATAGCAGATGGTTCAGCCAAACCTCATGTTTTAGTTGCTTAAAGACTGCTCATATTAGTAGGAATTTCCCAACAAGGTCAAAGGCACCCAACTCAAAGAATGACAAAGGTAAAGAGAAGGTAGATGTTGAACACATCAAAGGAGAAATGAATAAGACATAGAAGAAGAAAGATGGGTGTAGCACATCAAATGAAGGGATCACTTCACCTAATAGGTCAAGTGGTCATACTTCATCAAACTAAGTAAAGAAAAGGTATGAGTGACTAGTTTACAAAGTTTTATCATACATCAGTTCCTAGATAAGAAAGAATTGAAAAGAAGAGATCAGCATGAACAAAGATGCAAAGTTAAAATTTCAAGATTTTTCAAGTGTTACCAAGTTGCCCTCGAAAGCTGAGTAAAATTTAGTACATGTCGAGTTGATTACCAAAATAGTAGAAGCTAAATGATTGATAAGAGACAAGGTTGTAGAGGAAGCTAAGTGAAGAAGAAACCTTAATTGAACCTGAGTAAAGGAATACTCCTATGGAAGTCGAGTGATGAAAAGGCAATGGAAATCGAGTAATGCAGGAATTCTTCAGAAGCTAAGTGGACAATTGTAAATGCACTAAGCATTAAATGCAATGAAAATAGGGTATATTATCATATTTTCAATCATTTTTCTTCATCACAAACAAAGAGCAAAGACGAGAAAGAGCACAGAGCAAGTTCAAAGTAGAGAATTCACTGATTAAGTAGATTCCAATAGCATTTTAGCACAATCTCATCAATTTCAATGTATTTACATTTGTGCTAAGCTAAAAAGTTTTATATTTTCTTTGTGTACAAAACCTAGATTGCAAAAATGGTTTCTAGCTCTAGGAATACCTAGGAGAAGGAACCATTTGAAATCCATCTAGTGTCCAATGAGGTCAAACAACTTGATTTCTACCCAATCCCTAAGGTAGCATATAAAAAAAACCTAGATGGAACCCTATCCATCATACCCCCTAAGGTTGTAATGGTTCAAGATGTAAGAAGATTCTATAACTGCAAGATTGGAGCTATAGGTGACATGGAAATGAGGGATGTCTATGAAAAATTTTGTGAGAATGGAGTGTTGAAGGATGAATACCACATTGTTGAGAAGAAGGGTTTAATGTGAGCCCTAGAATTCCTCACCATTTTCAAGACTAAATAGATCAGACTAGTACTTCGCTAAATACATGATGGAAGCTTATGGTTGGAGAATGGCCCAGTGAAAATCATGAAAAGAATTGTTCATAGAGTGATAGGGTACCCAACCCTAGATCGATCAAAGACCCTTAGGAGTGATTCTAAGGAACTAATTGAGAAAAAAATAGGTGCTAAGTGGAACAAGAGAGGGATGATAATTGACACCATCCAAGACCCTCATGTTGATTTTTTTGTCAAAGTCATTGCACAAAAATTCTACCAATCTAGCAGACTCAACAGTGTGTCTTGCATTACAGTGGATGTAGGATATAAACTGGTGAAGAAATATCAAACCTATGATCTTGTAGAACTATAACTACAACAAATTAATGAGAATCTAGCAACTCTCAAGAGAACCAAGGGAGCCCAATGTAAATTTGGTGCTATTTTGATTTGTATATTCTTTTATGTTCAGAATGAATTTTCTTCTTTTGGTAAAGTAGCATGAAAAACTAATAGGTCAATCATAGCTCAAGTCAATGAATATATTGAGCAAATGGGAGCTAATTTTGAGACCTTAATGACTAGCAATTTTGAAGACTTTAAGAAGTCAATGAAGAAAAGGCTAAGAATTCTAGTGTCATTAGTGGAGAAACATGTAAATGATGTTTGTTTTCTTGTAGATATTGACTATACATATATTCAAGTAACCATACCAAGAGTGAGATGGTTAAGACCTCTTGGCTATGAAATAAGCATAGATGAAGCATCAACATCAATAACTGCATTATTAGTAGAAGAAATAGACAAGGATGCACCACATTTTGGAACTTATGACGTGGTGAGATCAAAAGTGGATATGGAGTTGAAGACTTCCTCCACTCTGAAAAAGAAGGATAAACTTATTAAGAAATTAAAAGCTAAATTTGGAGAAGGCATTATAGAAGCAGTAGAGGAAGAAGGTGAAGATGTCAAGGATGATGAAGAAGAGCAAGGTCAAGGACCACTTTCTTTAACCCAAGGTATGGGGGAGGATGTGGATGAGAAGGAAGGTGTTGAGTAGGAAGCACCCAAGGATAAGGAAAAGAAAAGGAAACCTCAAAAACAACCAGCTGCATAGCCCAAGGGAAAGAAGAAGGCTACAAAGCCAAGTCCAACCAAGCCAACTACAAGGGCTGATAGTAGGGCTACAACCCAAATGGCAAAAAACTAGGAGAAATAGAAGGAAATAGAACAAGGAGGACCTATAGAGTAGAAGAAAAGAAGAAAGTATGTTGTACCTCCTAAATCAAACAAAGAAAGAATAGAGTCTAATGAAGAGCAATTCAGATTGGTAAGACATTCCACCACATCTAAATTGGAAAGAATTTGTAACAATATTAGAGACAATGTTGATTTAACTGGTCTAAAGACCATTGGTTTTAATAATTTGTCAAAGGAACAACAAAACATAGTGGAAGAATCCATCTACACCTTGATGGCTAAGTTCAAGACCACTCCACTTGAACTAGACAACTCAATGCCTGAGGAGCTAAGCTCATTAGTTGAGAATAAATGGCATTGCTGTCTCAAAATGGAGAAAGAAATAAGGGAGTCTACATTGGCTCATGTAATACCAAACCTTCCTAAAGGTCAAATAACAAAGGCTAGCAAAAAATCATGGGAGAAAATTTGCACCCAAATATAGAGCCTTTAGACTTTTGCAAAATCAAATAGAAGATGTTGTGCAAAAGTCCACACAAATGTGGAAATTAATATATGGATTGAAAGCTATCAAAGAATGGAAGGAAGACCCATTTGAAGGTAGAAATGATGATGAAGAAGAAGAGAATGAGAAATATGAGGAAGGGGAGAAAGAAAAAGAAGAAGAAATAGTGGAGAAGACACAAAGTGAAGAAACCATAGCTAAAGAGCAGTAGACTGAACAAAATGTCCAAGACATCCAACTGCCACCACCAAGTCCTCCACATATAGCACCTATAGATACAATAATTGTTAAGGATGTTCCTGATACATCAAGTTAGAAAATTAATCCTTTAACTACAAAGGATCTCAAAAGATCCTTCACCAAACCACAATGCAATCACAGCTTTGTACAAATCTAGTTTTGGCGAGCATGGATGAGTTGTAGAAGGCTATAGAAAAAATTAAAAGGGAGAAGGAAAACACTCAAGAAACACTTACACAACCTCCCATAGCTACAACAAATCAAATAAAGGAGCAAGAAGCATAGGATAAAACTACTAAGGTTGATAATACAGTTACAGTCACAACAACTATCGAGGAGCCAACAAAGGAACAAATAGGGCAAGATATTCCTACTGTACAAAGACAAGGTGCACCTCCTCAAATCATCATTATTGATCAAGGAAATAGAGAAGAGGATAAAGGAGAGGAGAGAACCCCTAAAGAAAAAGAGCAGGAGGCAATACAAGCATTGGAAAACTTGCCTACCTCAAGACTCCTATAAAGAAGATGAACATTGATGCAGTACCATTGCAGATTTCAGCACTAGGCTTGAGCTCCACCAAGGTTGCAAGGGTACTTCACTATGGAGACCCTACACTTGAAGAAATAGCCATACCTAGTTATGACTCAAGGCCAATGAATTTAGCACAAATAAATGAGGTGAAAGAGGCACTTGAGAGAAGGAAGAGACAAGAGATACTTAGAAATGAGTATAGGTAGAAGAAAGCACTTGTAGAAATTGAAGATATATTTCTTGATACTTTCATCTTGCAAGTACCTGATGAAACCTAGCCCATCATGGAGCAACTATCCAACATATTAGACTAGCTACAGAATGAGGACCTTGATACAAATTTAAAATTATTAGAATGGTTAGAAAAGAATTTTCAAATGAAAGTGAATGAGAAAATATCAAGTGAAATAACACTTTCACAAGTTGATTTGGCTTAGAAGGTTAAAAAGGTGAAAATAGTACTTGGCAATGTATTCTCATTGTACACCAAGTTTTGTGATTCATCATATTTCACACAAGAAATTAGCAAAAGGATAATGAGCTTGGAACAAAATCTCAAGATTTCTAGCACTCAGCTATCCAAAGATCTAGCTCAGAGTGAGAAGCATTTTGCAACTACGCTTCACACACAAAAAGAGTTAGTTGTATTAATAGTAGAAGAGGCCAATATGAAGGCAAAATTGATGCAAATTCAATCTTCCATTAACCCACATCTAGAAGTACTCCATAAGGAATAGGCCTATGCAAAAATTGTTCTAAACTAAGATCCTAATATTTCTACTTTAGAAGGCCTTTTTTATCTTGCAACAGAGACAACCATCTAGAACAAGTTGTTAGAGATTTCTTTAGATAACTGGGGTGATTCTCTCAAGATGATTATGGAGGTAAATAAAAAAATTTTTGCAAATTATTCTATTCATTCTTAGGACCCTTTGACATAAGTGTCAAAAAGGGGAAGATAATATAATGTTTTGGGGGAGATGTGAATAAGAATGGGAGATATTCAAACTCACATTTTGAGGAAGTAATAAGTGAATGGAGACAAAAAGGATGTGAAAGGGGAACAAACATAGAGTACAGGAAGCAAAAACAGAGGCAAAAGAATGATAAAGTAGACAAGGCAAAGAGTATCAAATACATCAGCATGACACATATTGAGCACAAGAATTTTGGATATAGGAATGGAAATGGCACATCAGCTCAGGGGGAGTTACAAGATTTTAAGTTAAGTGTTTTTGCCACTCATGTCAAAGGGGGAGATTTTTGGTCTCAAATTGGTTTTGACAATTGAGTGTCAACAAACTTAACCAATTCTCAAGATGATGCCAAGTATAATACAGAAGCTAAGCTATAGTGTGTGCCAAGCCAGAGAATTCAATAGGTGTCAAGTGATCTTCAGGTTTTGAGTGAAGTTCAAGTGCCAAGTCACTATAGGTGCCAAGTAAAGTATAGATGCTGAGTGAAATAGAATTACTATAAGGGCTGAGTGAGCCAGTTTTCTTATATGTGTAGAGCATCAAAAACTAGTAAGTGTCGAGTAACATATAATCAACATATGATTTTGTGTCTTCAAGAACTCAAATGTAAACCATTTTTGGAGCCGACATGGGATGAATCTTGAAGGATCTTGAAGATCAGATCAAATCTTTTGCATTACCTATGTAATCAACATGTAGCCAATAAGAAAAATGGAGAAGGCATGCAACCAATAGAAAAAGTGCAAGTAATGAGCAAGAAATGAAGATTTATTATTGATTATATATTTATACCTAACCCTAAGTCTTCAAAATCTTTAAAAGGAGGATGATATCCCATTATGAAACAAAGAGGATGTGTGAGAGAGACATGTATGGGTGAATTATAGCAAAGTGTAGAAGGGTGAAGAGACTTAGTGAAGAATAGAGAAGCATTGCAAAATCCAATTGATCAAGAACAAAGTATTAGAAATTTGAAGAGTGACATATCAAATCAAGCAAGGATCAGAGCAGTCAGAGCAAAACAAGGATTTGGAATCAGCAATAGAGGATTGTAAGTCATCAAGTCAAGACTTTCTAATACTCTCTAGAATTTGTATTAGATATGGAAATCCTATGGACTTAGGTTGGTCTAGCAGCTATTTGTAAATCCTTTAATAGGGTGGCATTCCAAGTGAATGTACAAAAGTCCTTTAACCAAGCCTACTTTTAGTAGGGTAGTTAAATCCTTTAACCAAGTCACTTTTAATAGGGTGCAAATTCTTTAATAGGGCATGCCTTTCATAGGGTAGACCATTGGAAGTGGTCAAACTTTGTAACCTTGAACAGTTACATATTATTGTAGTGATACTTTATGGGTGTCATCCCCACTCTAGTTTTACCTTCTCATTTTGGAGGGTTTCTAGGTTACCAAAATTTGTGTGTTATTTATTTTCATGCATGACTTTAATTTCATGTTTATTAGATGAATTAGATGCATTTGAATGGTTTTAGCTAAAAGGATTTGAAATGGTTAAAGTTAGTTACTTTTGATTCACACACCCCCCCCCCCCCCACTTCTTAGAAGTAAATCTACCAACTTGTTAATTCCAACATGTCACCAAGTTAAAGGATTTACAAATGACTATTAGGTCAACCTTAATCTAAATAATTTACCCTATATTGATACAATGATTAGAAAGTAATAGTAAGGCTTGATCTGATAACAACTTACAACACACTTGTAGATTGTAGATCTATGTTTTTAGTTCTCCATTATTCTTGGCTTTCACACACTTCAACTCTGATATCTTTTTCACCCTTCAAGCATCCATACCCTTAAGCCTTCTTTCTTTTCTTACCAATAGGAGTCTCTTCTCTTTGTCACTGAATGAAGAAATACCCTAGACTCCTTGTCTTCCTTAGGTTCTCACACATGAAAACCTTTGCTTCTGACTAGTCATCTCTTTAAATAGAAAATTAAGATCATTTTTTATTCATCCTCTATCATCCATTTTAGGGTTAGGTTGGATAAGGTAGGATTAAATGGATCTACCCATCTTTTCATTTTATTCCTTTCTAAAAAATTCTCCTTCAATCATCTTAGAATTTTCCTCAAAATGGTTCATCTTGTATTCTATGCCACTGGCTCATCAAGCTTATCTTCCTCACAGTTTACACAATCCAAAAAAATAAACTTTTCAACTTAGACTTATCAAATTCACAATCTTTCTAATAATGTTGACACTTAGCATTAACTTGCTTATGATGCTTGGCACATACTGTGTTTCTTGGCATCCACTATCAAATCACTCGGCACAAATTAAAGTTTACTAGTGCTTGAAATCAACTAAAATTTACTTGACTAACATTGTATCACTTGGCATTCACTAAAATTTGACTTTTTTGGCTCCAACTATTTTTTTTCTTGGCTTACACTAAATTTTCTTGGCACTTACTATGAAAATTGTTAAGATTGGTAGACACAATTAGTTTTACTTGTTCTTCTAAACTTAATAAGTGTATCCATCCTTTGAAAACTTAAATAGATAATCCATGCACTATAATATCACTATCTTAACTGATCTTTGTACTCCTTTCCATATCATAACTTGACCTTTCCTCTAGGTGTTATTGTTACCTCATTTGATCAAATCCTCTTCATCAATCAAACAAATGATAGTACTCAAATTATCTAAGTAATTGTCTTACTAGCAAGTACCAAGTTTGACATTAGTGACAAAACAATGATTGAAACACATTCTCATACTTGTATCAATCTATTTTCAATAAATTTCAGGTTAACTTGGGATGACTTTGGGTTGATTTGGGAAAGTTTCAATAAAATGGGAATCTATTTTGAAGCAATCTGCAATTGATTTAAAAGGAGATATGAATGATGAATGATATTGTTGAAATACAATAAAATGATAATCAAGTTGGCCAAAATATTAGAATTAGTGAAATGATAAAATGGGATGAGTTAGTATGACAAAATTGATTAAACAGTAGATGTAAATCATTTTTGAGCATCTACATTTTTTCCCTCTTTGATACAAAGTGATTTAGAGTATTGTATCAAAGAACACTGATGAAAAAACCATAAAAGCATGCCCCAATAGGGGTGGTATATATAGGTTCCCCCTCAATAAATTGGCCAAAATATTTGTATGATAGGTCAATTTTTTGATAATGAGGAGACAAATCCATAACAACTGATGAATCAAAAATTGGATCTCAAACACAACAATTATGGGGTCTAAAGTGCAAAACAAGGGTTAATGGAGGTCCCAAGAATATTTTCATGGGTGCTTCCTCAAGAAATTGACTGAAAAATTAAAATGATAGGTAAAATTTTTGAAAATGAGAAGACAATTCAAACACAACTAGCAAATCACAAATCAGAGCTCAAATGTAAAAGTTATAGGATCTGGAGTACAAAATAGGGATCAATCAGGGCAACAAGAGAAGTTTTACGAATCCAACTATTTAGATGGAACACTTGGTCATGCCAAGTTCACTCTAAGATGACCAAGAACAACCTATACACACTTGCTAAGTCCAACTACGCTCTGATAGTATAGATTGCACCCAAGAAGGCTCTAGGGACCAAGTTTAGTCCAACTAGATTCAGAATGGCCTGAAACTTTGTGTGCATGTCCAAAAAGATAGAAAGAGGTAAAAACATGGGTAAAATAAGTCAAAATGGTCAAATTTTGTCAAATTTGGTCAAACTTAGGTCAGATATAGCACAACCTGGTAGAAAGCTAATAAGGAACTATGCACAAGGTCAAAAAGAGTGTAAATAAACTCAGAATGACCCAAAATTTAGTCTACATGCTCAAAGCCCTAGATGGAGTTCAAAAAATGGGTCAAATTATAATAGTCAAATTTTGTCAAACTTGGTCAATCATAGGTCAAACTTGGTCAAACATAGGTTAAATTGAGGCCAAACTTGGTGAAAAGCCACATAAGGTTGATAGATAGTGAATGATTATGCAAGTATGTAGGAATGCAAGATGAAGATGTTTTTGCTATATTAGAGTATGAGACTATGGTGGTGGATGAAATGGATGTTAGATGATAGAGGAGATGAGGTGAGGACTTTTTCATTCATAAAGTGCACTATATGTGAATGGAGCTTTATTTTGATATGGAAGATGGAATGCAATGCATCATGGTCATAGAGGGCCAAAGTGAAAATCCAAATATTTTGCGTAAACAAGAATGATGCAAAAAAAAAATGATCTTATCCTTCCTAAGGCATATAGACATGCCCCAAAAAATGGGCTAATATCTAGCATACTATGAGCAATCACAAAACTCAATAAATATACACTAGAACCCTTCTAATCTACCATAAAATCCAACAAAAAAAAGGAAAGAAACATATGTAAAAATTCCTCTTTTAGTTATATCTCTCATGTCCTTCCTTCTTCACCATTTGATGTATCTCCAATTTCCTATAGTGCACACAATTGAAAGAAAAAGCCTATTACTGATATGATGCTATTGAGAATACTAAAAGAGTGATTTCAAGCCTAATAGATGTTAAAGAAAAAGACTCAAAGAATATGGCTCTTAAGGATCCAAAATGGAAGCAAGATTGCTCAATTTATAGCCATTATGCAATAGGAGAGAAATGAATGAGAGGATAGACACTTGTCAACAGAAATGTGCAACATGGCATGATATTCCTTGGAATATTCATGATGCATATGACACAAAATTCCAATTATGAGATTCTATTACACATGAAAGTCAACATTGCTAAAAGTAAAGGAGAATAAATGACATTCATATCATACCTCAAAGCCACTTGTAGAATTCTATGACACATGAGAGTCAACATGGCTAAAACTGGAGGAGAATCTATGATGTGCATATGACACATCAAAGCCACTAATAGCCAAGAATCTATGATGATGGAGGCTTATTATAGATATGCATAAGGAATAAAATATATCCAATATGACATGTTTTAGCCAAGTTTAGGGATAATATCTATGGCATGTCATATCCATGTGTCAAGGCTAGGTGGATTATTCGAATTAAAAATTCATATTTTCACATAAATGGAAATTACTAAAATTGAAATTAGAGGTGGAAAATAGGAGTTAGGAAATTGAGAATTCTCATAGTTTGTGAAGGTGAATCAATTAATTAATCAAATATCAATTAATTGATAATGTTAGGAAAAATAATTAGTAATGTGTGATGAAAGTGAATGAAATGACATAGGATTAGATTATGGCTTACCTAATCCTATAGAATAAATTAGAAAATGATTGGCCAATTTCATTTGATAAATTATGAAAATATCCTTTGATGAAATGTGATGATTATGCAAATCAAATAGGATGATGATGGGTAGATCAAAGACATGATCAAGTTGAATGACTAATTATGATTAATAGCATGCCAAGGAAACATAACATGGATTAAGGACATGTGGCATTTAATAGACATTGTAAATGCCACTAGATTGAAATTGATTTATGAGGTTGATCATAGTAACATCAATGAACATTATCAATTTTATTAAATTGGTTTAACAATGCTACAATTCAACACTAAGAGACTCAACAATGTCAAAGATCAGATGATAAGAATGATAGACTTGACCTAGTGTTGAGGGACATGACAGTACTAAGGTTAGATTTGATAGATTTCCAAGGCACTAAGGGACATAATAATGCTTATGGTTTGACAAGTTATGATTGATTTGAGATATCAAATATGTCTCAGGTTGATTAGGGCTGATTTGGGATAATTTTGGGTTGATTTGGGATGATTTAAGGTTGATTTGGGATGATTCTGAGTTGATTGGGATGATTCTAGGTTGATTTGGAAAGTTTGGACAAAATGGAATCCATTTCAAAGAAATCTGCAATTTATTTGCAAAGGGATATGAATGATCAAGGATATTGTTAGACAATGAAATACAATCAAATGATAATCAAGTTGGCCAAAAGATTAGAATTAGTCAAATACTAAAATGAGATGACTTGGTATAAAAAATGATTTAATAGTAGACATGAGAAATTTTTTAGAATCTGTAGTATGCACCAACAACACAAGTATTTACAATGAAAGCATTTCAAGTTCAATACAAGGATTTCATGTGTTTGATTGATCTTTTGGTGATATCATTTATGTTTCATGCATTTTTTTTCCTTAGATCAAATTTCAATTTTTCTTTAATTGATTTTTCAATTTATTTACTACAATAATTAATTTCAAGGTTTGGAAAATAATAATATTGTATTGATATTTCAATCATCATTGTTATCTTATTGGGCTCTTCAAGGGAGTTAAATTCAGTAAGACTAAGTATTGGAATTTACTTAAGTACTCAATGGTTCATACATTATTAAAGTGATAAAAAATTATCTCAAATGGACTTATTGTTTTTATATAAGGGTTATATTAAATATCTTGAATGATTGATAGAAGAATGATAAAGAATCCATCGATTAAGGCAATTGTCTATTGATTATTGTTTTGAGTCTTCATGATGATTGCAGAAAGAACATAAATCCAAGTGATGAAGGTTGAAAAATTCATTATACATATATATATTACACCTAAAAACTTTTATCAACTTTTAAAATCCCTTAAAACACTTAATTTTCACAAGTTATCTACTCTAAAAAGCCTCTAGGGTGTGAGGTATAAGCCCACCAGCCTTGGTTTTGTAGATGCAAAATTGTAGAAGTTCACATTCGGTTAGAGTAGAACCTATTAGTTAGAAAATTGCTATTAGAATTCCCAATAATTGGATCATCATTCCATAGGAAACCTAATCTACTAATTTGGGCACCAAAAAATTGGCGACTCTACCAGGGAGTTGTCTGCACAATCATGGATTGTAAAGAAACCCAAAAGTTAGTGGTTCTACAAGATTAGAAATATAGAGAAATGAGTTTATGCAATGTATTGGAGATAGAACCAAGAAGAATAAATTTTGATTTTTCCTCTATAATAGAGGTGGAGACTCTACAATTGAAAAGTAGATGAATAATCAGTTGGCAGTAGTAAGAAAGCAAGATACTTTCATAAGGGTGTTGTTGAAATTTATGTGGGGAAGGAGATCTACACATATTGATGAGCACTAAGAGTATACTCCTAAGAAGTATAATAGAAGAGTAGTGAATGTGTTTCACATGATATTGGGAAGTTGTGGGAAGGTGGCTAAAAAATTGAGAGACCTTTCTCCTAATGATAGAGTTAATGGAATTCAGGTCCAAGAAGAACAAAAAATACTGAGAATGAAACTCAATTTCAAGAGTACATTTTTTTAGAGAGGGACTAGTTTCTTTCAGAAAAATCATAAAAACACCCAAGATAAATAGTCCTTAGATGATGAATTTGAAGATGATGCAAGAGGTGATGTTAGAGCAAGAAAAATGATTAAAGAATTTGCAAAGTTTATGAGGACTAAGAGAGCTGCAAGTGCTTTGAAAAGGAAGCCTAGTGAAGTCCTAGAGTTGATTGGAATAAGTAGGGATCAATGTATTACACCATCATCAAAAGTAACTAGACTAGAAAGAGAAGAAGAATGACATAGAATAGGTAGGAATGGTGTTCATAGATTTCCTGACAATAACCCTAGACAAAGAATGGGAAAATAATGCAAATAATAGAGTAGATAACCATACACAATATCCACATATGGCTGAAACAAGAAGAGATATTGATAGAGATTCAAGACAGCATACAAATAATTAGAACAAAAAAAAAAAATTATTATAATAATAATGCATAAAATTGTAATAATGTGCAAAACAATAGATAGCCTAGAGGAAGAAATATGAACAATAATTAGAATATGCAAAGAAATAATAGACATCAAAATAATAGGTTTAGTCATAATGTTAGGGCTCATGTGCCATTAGAGTAGTATAAACAAATGGATTTTTATAGTATACTTGGATTTCCAAATACCATATCAAATGATTTAAGAACTACAATCTCCAAGTGCTCTAGGAATGGAGTTATATCAGTTGAAACTCATTGTATAAATTTAAAGGTAGTAATTGAGGAAATGAGTGAAGCCCATGAGGATGTCCTAATGAAATTATTTGTCAAATCCTTAACTGAAGATTCAGTAGAATGGTATAGAATTTTACCTAATGGTTCTTTGGGAAGTTGGCAAGAATGTGTTGGTCAACTCATTGAATATTTTGTTGACCATAATGATACTTCTTTTACTTCGCATGAATTAATCAATATCAAGAAAAATTAGAGTGAAATCATATTCAAATTTAGCACAATATTTAATAAGGTACTAAATAAGGTGTCAAGAGATATTAGGCCATTGGACATGTTTCTTATGGACTTCTACATGGATGCTTTGGATCATAAAATGAACTATGAGATTAGGAAGGAAAAGCCTACCACCTCGCAGCAAGCTTTTAAAATTTCTTTATCCTTGGAAAACATTAGAAAAGAAGTAGACAAAGGATTGAAAAGGTATAATCCTAAGTTGTTCAATCCTAAGTATCCTAAAAAAAACAAAGAAGAAGATAAGATTGACAAAATTCTTAACATAATGAAAGAGATGAATATGGGAAGTGAGAGAAACAATTTCCCCCCAAAGAGAAATAATTACCCTTTTATTAAGAATGACATATATAGGTTGCAAGAAATGCCCTATAACACTAATTGGAAGGATGGTAAAAAAGTGGAGACCAAGGAGAATCCAAATCCTCTCAAAAGAACTAATCATTTTGCTAATAACAAGCCTTGGTGTGATGTTTTCCTACTACCTCACATGGCAGACCAATGTGTAATCGCTCAAAATATTTGGGACGGGCAATGTAATGAGAATGATGAAAAGCCTAGATATAATATAGTATTGAGTGGACCATGTTGGTGTGAGAAATCATCAGAGGGTGGCTATGCAAAAAATTATGTAGATGGAAGATATCAAATGAATCAAGAAATATTTTCAGATAATGAAGAACTCCCACAAATCAAAAAGTTGTCTAAGAGAAAGAAGTTTATACTATTATAGCAATGGAATAGATGAGAAGCAGTTACAAGCTAAGGATCCAAGAAATAAATGAAGAATAGAGAAAAGGGGCAAGGATATTTACCAAGATAAGGGATAAACAAATCAAAGGTAAGGACCAAAATATTAATAAGCAGGAAGATAACCCAAAGTTTACAATGACAACAGTTGACAAGCATCCACTGGTAAGAATTTTCATGACTATAATTCCTTCATAGCTCAAGCTTTTTCTCAGGTAAAATTCATTGTTCCCCTAATAGAAATTATGAAATTCCCACATTATAGGAAAGAGACTTTAAAATTGATATCTAAAGTAGAAAGTCATAAAGAAGAAAAAGAAGATGCTCAAAAGATACTTGAAATATATCTAGGAAATATTGTTAATAAGGATCCTACTCTAGTAAATCCATTTTATTTAACTCTTCTCATAAATGATAAATTGGTAAAAAATTGCATGATTTCTTCAGGAGCAACTATAAATATTATGGCTATTAATGTGATGAAAAATTGAAATCTACATGTTGATATTCCTTATAGTAAATGTTATGTCATGGGTAACAGATCTATCCCCATTATGGGGCTTATAAAAGATATTGATTTCAGATTTTCTTTTAGTCTTGAAAATGTTTATAAAACTTATATTATAGTAGTGGAGGTTCCCACTATGTATGGTATGATTTTGTCTAGACAATGGTCTAATTTAGTAGGAGGAAATCTTCAATTAGATTTATCTTATGTTACTATCCTAATAAATGGTAGGAATATGAGGATAGATAGAGAACCTAGGTCATCATATTTGGTAGAAGATACCAATCCAGATTAAATGACTTGTTTTGTCCATACAGATATAGATCATTTTCAAGTATTACTAAGGAAGCCTTACAAAAGGTGGATCTCATTTATGAATGCATTGCTATAGATCATGATAAATTATGGAGAATGAACTTTGATGGCTCATGTTCCAAAGAAAAAAATGGTGTAGGCATAGTATTTTTTTCTCCTGAAGGTAAAACTTTCAAGGGATCATTCTTGTTATCTTTTAAGTGTACTAATAACAAAGCTAGATATGAAGCCTTTTTGTTAGGATTAAGGATAGCAAATAAACATGGAATTACAATTTTAAATCTTTTCGATGATTCTAATCTAATTGTATCCCAAGTTATAAATAAAATTTCCTACAAAAAAAAACAACATAAAATAATACAAGAATGAGGTATGCGATACTATTGAACTTTTTGATGCATTTAACATAACTTGGATACACAGATCTGAACATGTTCTCACATATTTTTTGGCTAATTTGGTAGTCAGGCAAGGTAGTATTCCTTATGCAAATATCACACAACTAGAAATTAAAAATAGGTTGATAGTTCTTGATAATGTGCACAATTGGAAATCTTTTGAAGATGACAAAGACATTATCAATTTTCTTGCATGTGAAGGAAGGTATGAAAGAAAAATTATAGATTTTAATAATCTTGTAGAAGAGGTTGATGGGAAAGAGATGATATTTAGTAAAGGAGTCATTCAGTTAAACACCAACAAAATTCATAAAGGATTTATAGCACTAGAAATATTATTTCACAACAACGATGCCAAAGAAAAGGATAAGATTACTCTTAAGGATGAAAAGGATATTGAAAGCATAAATTTAGGGATTGAATGCTCCCCTAAAGAAGTATTTACAAGAAAGAAATTGGCCTCTAAAATTAAACAAGATATCATTAATTTATTGAGGAAGTATAGACATGTTTGTGTGGTCATATGATGACCTCAAAGCTTATATAGAAAACCTATTCCAACATGAAGTGACATTGAAACACGATGCTAAACCTTTTAGGCAAAGACAGAGGCCTATAAACCCCACTCTTTCTCCTAAGATGAAAGAGGAGCTAATCAAAAATAGGCATGCTAGAATTATCAAACCAATTAGACACTCAACATGGGTTTCTAACTTGGTCTTGGTAAGAAAAAAGAATAAAAATATTAGATTGTGTTTTGATTTTAGAAATTTCAACATCTCATCTCTCAAAGACAACTATGCTTTCCCAAACATCAAAGCATTATTATAGGAGATTATAGGAAATGAATTATTATCCATGATGGATGGATTCTCAGGATATGATTAGGTCAAGGTGATGAGGAGGAACAATACAACACAACATTTACTACACCATGGGGGACTTATCTATATGTAAGAATGCCTTTTGGGTTAACAAATGTAGGGGATACTTATCTATTTTATCATGGTAGTATACCAAGATGATCTCACAAAGTTTTCTAAGGAAGTAGAGGATCATTGTAAAAATCTAGAAAAAATCTTTAAAAGAGCTTTGGAATATGGAGTGTCTCTAAACCCTAAAAAAGGTCATTTTTCTATTATAGAAGGAAATTTTCTTGGTCATATTATATCCAACAAAGGGGTAAGGATTTTCCCAAAGAGATTTGATGTTATAGATGAGATACAGGTTCCAAAAACCTTAAAGGTAGTTTAATTATTCTTTGGATAAATTAACTTTATTAGAAGGTTTGTTTCAATTTTTTTAGAATTAGTAAAACCTTTTTCTAAAATGATGAAAAAGAATGCAAAAAATTCTTGGAATGATGAAACATTGAAAGAATTTGAAGTTCTAAAAAAGGTTATTAAAGAGGCTCCTATGCTAAGATCTCCTAATTATTCTAAACCTTTCCAATCATTTTCTTTTGCATCATTTAATACTATAGCAGTTGTCTTATTATAGAAAAATGAGGATGGTCATGAGCAACCCATTGCATTTTTTAGAAAAAATTTATAAGCATCTGAGTTAAACTATGAGATTACTAAAAAAATAAGTTTATGCCCTAGTAAACATTGTGAAGTATTTTAGGCCATACCTTTTAGGTACACAAATAGTAATAATGTTGTTGTTAAAGACATTTTTAGGAAATCAGAAGTTATAGGTAAAAGATGTAGATGGATTAACCAGATGCAAGAATTTCATATTGACATACAAATTAACAAACTAGTTAAAGGACAAGGATTGGCTAAGTTAATGGCAAATTCAAGCTTGGAGGCTAATCAAGTGAGTCAAGAAAAGGAATATCATAGTGAAGCAAGCATTGAAGTATTTCCTTGGTATATTGATATTTTATTCTTCCTAAGAACTATGGGCTTTAAAGAAGGAAAGACAGATAGTTAGAAAAGAACTATAATTACAATCTAAAAAACACACTCTTATTAAAAGTGATCTTTACTAGAAAAATAGAGGTGGTATATTATTTTTTTGTGTAGATCCATATCAGTCAAAAAATATATTGTTAGAGATGCATAGAGGAGTATGTGGAGGCTATTTCTCGAGTAAAACTACTGCGGTTGGTTACTTTTGGCCAATAGTTTTTAAGGATAGTTATGATTTTGTCAGAAGATGTGAGAAGTGTCAAAAATTCTCTAGCAAGTTAAAATTTAATGGTGTCTTACCCATGAGACCTATGCAATCAAAAGAACCATTTCAAATGTGGGGAATTTATTTCATAGGTGAAATTACAAAAAAATCAAGTGGAGGACATAGATGGATTCTAGTTGCAACAAAATATTTTTCAAAATGGGTTGAAGCTATTCCAATAAGATAATCTACTCATAAGGTAGTCATGAATTTTTTGATGGAGAATATTATTTTTATATTTGGAGTACCTTACAAGATTATTCTTTATAATGTTATCTATTTTAGAGAAAAAGAAGTTGTTGAATTATGTACAACTTATGGCATCATTGTATCTTACTTTGCCCCATATCATCCACAAGGGAATGGAAAGGAAAAATCTAGAAATAAGAACATACTTAAAATATCAAGAGACTTTTGGACAAAAAAGTATGGAATTCCAAGTTGAATTTGGTTATAGAGGAAGATAGAATAATAGTTAAAAGATCCACTCATTTTTCTCCTTTTGAATTAGTATATGGAAAACAAGCAAGAATTCCAATACATAATTTATTGCCTATTTATAATTTTATAAATGAATAAGGTTTAGAAGAGTTAGATCCATTTGATAATAGACTAAATGCATTGGTTGAGCTTGAAGAGAATAGGAGGGAAGCTCATGTACAAAATATGAAACAATAATAGAAAGTAAAGATAATACATGGAAAAAGAGCCGAATGCAAGAAATTTCAAGAAGGAGATTGGGTTTTAAAATGGAGTACAAAGAAATATAAAGAACCAAAACAAAGGGAAACATGAAAATTTTTAAGCTTTGTGACTTGGGCCATATGTTATCACTGGTAAGAATGGTGAAGATTCTTATTACTTGTAGGATATTGATGGATTTGATCAAGAATTATCCACTCATGGTCAATACTTTAAAAAAAATTCTTTTAAAATTGAGAATCAAGTGTACTCCTAAAATTTCTTTCCCATATTTGTTTTTGTTTTATTTTCTTATGTTATATTTTGCCTTTCTAGATCTAACTATTAATCTACTTCTTCCAAAGATAATTGAATTCTCACTACACCCATAAGGAGTACATGTCCCCAACGAGAACCACTGGTGGAGCTCAATATTTTATAAATATTTTCAACCTTTTATTTTCATTGATTATTATGCATCTTTTTTATTCACTATTAGTGTTGCAAATCACTTATCATTTACATAGCTTAGGTTGATTATATGTTGTGATCATATAAAAGAACCACTTAATACATTTCTTTATGTTGGCAAAAAAATATAATTTATCGTCTAAAAGGTGAAGGCTCATGTTTCAAATTGCATTCCTAGGGCTTACTCATCACATGACAATCCCTAGCAATTGATCTTGGTTATGATTTTCTTGAAATTTTGTGAGATATTTAATACTTTTACATATCACTATAGCTATAGTGATAAAGCATCAAGCATCATTATTTTCTATAGTGATAATATCAAGGTTATCTTCAAAGTTTGGTGATGCATCACTATAACATATAGCAATCAAATTTCATCGCTATATAGGGAAGACATAATAGAGACATAACAATTACTGATAAAAAGAATCATATCACTCTAACTTTTAGTGATCATTGATTGCTAAAGAAGGAAGATTTTGGTTTTAATGATTAGTGATGGATGATATTGCTATATCATATAATGATTGATGTTTTCAGTCACCGAAGGAAGGAAATTTGTGTTGCAGTGATTAGCAATGAAAGAGGTGATCACTATGTTCTACAACGATAAAGTAATAATATTTTAAAGGGGATCACTATATATTATAGTGATGAATTGGGGGTGATTTTTTATTGAATTTGAAGAAAATGAGACATAGTGATGAGCAATAAGATTTTGCATATCATTATGTGTTATAGCGAAAGGATAAAACTTGTGTTGAAGACTAGTGATTGATATACCTCATTGTGATCACATCCATTAGAGGTCATAGATGGGTTTTCCATTTAGAAATGAGTGATAGATATATCACAATGGATATATTGATAAAAATGAAGATGAAAACATATTGCTATTCTAAGAATTGAGACATAGCAATCAGAGGTATGCATACATTTTTTGCCAAGAGTTACAAGGATCAGATATTTGAAAAAAAACTTTGTAAAATGAAGAAATAATGGTAGGAAGTGACCGTTGATAGTCTATGTTGTATTAAAATGATCAAAAAATTATGGCTTCGATTCGTGGGAAAATAAATGCACAAGCATTGGGTTCCTTATATTAAAAAGGAAATCATTCCTTGTTCTATCCACAAATAATTTTAGAAGGAGCTATAGGATTATCTATTAGTGTACAGAGTTTTTAGAGAATCAATTCAGAGAGAATTTTGTAGAGAAGCATGGTGGGTTCTAGCTCAGCACAAAAGATGAAAACTAAGGTAAAGAAGAGTAAGGAAGAAAAGAAAGAGAAAATGGTGGATGCAGTCCCTCCTAGAAAGTTGAATGAATATTTAATTGAGCAAATGGATTTTGTTGGGTCAAAATCCAAAAGAAGCAAGTATGCTCCTCCAAAAAAATTAGAAGATAAATATAGTGAAGTTGGGGATGTTTGGACAAGGACAAGGGAATATGAGATTTTTCTATACATTATATCAAAAGGAACCATAAAGAACCTATCTATCATCCATTGGTGATGAATTTAGGAAAGCTGGCATTGACTAATGTATTTGTGAATGTGGAGTTGCTTAAGGTCATCATTTATAAATACAATACTAATTATAGATACAAATATGATAATGTTAGCAAGAATTTTATGGATATATCAATTGATTCTCTGAATGAAGTTTTCAAACTGATAGATGGTCTCACTAAGAAGTTATCTTCCACTAAATTGAAGAATGAATATGAAAGGTTAGACATTTCATATATGTAGTGGAAATTAATGTTGCATATAATAGTTAGAGAGCCATTGACCACAATAGATGAGCCTCTATTCAATATTAATATGTTCAAAACATATTTAAACATAACATATCAGTCTTGTGGACAAGTGGGAGGAATGGGAGTTATTGATTTAATGGAGATTGTGCTAAAACAATTGATTAATTGTGTATTGTCTTTAATGTTACACAAAATGTCATATCATTATCAGTCAATGTATTTTGAGCTCACTCAAGCATTGAAGATAGTTTTTTGTGTCTACTGAGCATTCCAAAGTTTTTCAAGTTTAGAAGAAAGTATCTACCAAGTTCACTTGGGTGCCAAAGGAAATTTTGTAGAAGGTGAGTGTTAACTGAGCTCACTCAATTAATAAAGGAAATATTGGATGGAACCACTATTAACCAAGCTCACTTAGTTAACAAAGGAACTTTAAAAGTATGCATTGTTGACCAAGTTCACTTGGTTAACATAGGAAAATTATTTATGAGTTAGTGTCTATCAAGCTAGGTTGAGTAATGAAAGATTTTCTTGTTTTCACATATTAAGTTTAAATTGATTTGTCTATTTGTTCTAGCTGACTAAGGAAATGAATATTAATTACTCTAAGTTGTATCATAGATAACTTGACAATATGAAAGATATAAATATATGGTCAAGTTGAAATTTAGAAATTGTAAAATGCATGGAAGATAATTGAAGATGCTAAGGAAGCGAATCAAAAGGATAAGCAGATAATCCTTCTAAAGCTAAAAAGATATATTCAATCAAGAAGGATCAAGTATACAAGCCAGAATTGAGATCTTTAATCAAAAATTTAGTTGCATCTAAAATTAGGTCATCTCATTGTTACTCTCTAACCAGTGTAGTAGTGATCTAAATCTATTAATAGAGTTGGCCTAATAGTTATTTTCAAATCCTCTAACAAGGTGATATTTCTATTGAATAGTCCAAAGAGCTCTAACAAGGCCACTCCTAACAAGTTGATTAAATCCTCTAACATGGTCATACTAAATAGTATGTTTTGTAACCTTTAATAGGGTTAGCTCCCAATAGAGCTCACTTCAGAAGAGTAAAAATCAGTGACTAATTGTAAATGGTGGTTTTTTCCAAATTGGGTTTCCACATTAAATTATGGTGTCAAATATGTTCGTGTTATTTTTCTTATGTGTTTACAGATAAATTAAAGTAATAGTAATCATAGATAACATCTTAATATTTTCATGTTAAGTATTTATCGAGCATTTCTAGTGTTTATCGAGTTACAACATTTTTCTATGTGTTTGTTGGGCATTAGCAGAGTTTAATTTTTAGAGCTTATTTTGTATTGACATCCAAGGGATCTAAAATTTATTTTAATGGTAATTGATTCACCCCTTCCCTCTCAATTGCACCTCTTATATTTCCAACAATTGGTATCAGAGCTTTTGATGCTTGTAGAGAAGGTTTCAAGGACCTAAGCTAAAGATCAAGATGTCTTATAGAAGAGAGATTCCCAAGTTGAATAGAAATAGCTTTGCAACATGGCAAGGACTTATGAGATTACATCTAGAAACTATCAATGATTCAGGTTATAATTATCTTGATACTAAATACAAAACTCCAACTGGAACATTAACAGTTGAAGATGTTGTTGAAAATAAAAATCATAACATCATGATGACTGGCATTGCATCTGCTCTTAATTATGTTGAATTTGATGAATTCAAAGGTTGTACTATAGCTCATGAAATTTGGATTGAATTGAAAGATATCTATGGAGGATATGATAATGTAAGTAGAGCTAAATCTAAAATTCTTAGAGGATAATTTGATCAAATGAAGATGAGAGAAGATGAAAACATTGCAAAATATGTTTGAGAGAATCAAAGAAAGTGTGAGCACAATCAAAGCATTTGGAGGAGACATTGATGAAAAAATAGTTGTAATAAAGGTACTTAGAACCCTTCTTCCTATCTATGTAATTAGAGTGTCTATTATTCAAGAGACGAGATGTGATTCAAATAGAAAAATAACTTTGGATTCTATAGTTGGAAGATTGACAGATTTTGAGTTGGATAACTATGATAACTATGTCCCTAGTTCCAAAGGTATTGAGTCTTCAATTGAAGCCAAACTCTCACTCAAGAAAAAGAGTAAGAAATCAAAGCTCAATCAATTAGGAAGTGAAGAAGAAGAAGAAGAAAGTTTGGACAGTGATCTTGAAGTTGTTGAAGCCCTACTTGCAAGGAAATATTCCAAAGGCAGAGGAAAGTACAAAGGTAAAATTCCTCTAATCTACTTTTATTGTGAAGAAGTTGGTCACATTGTTGCAAGGTACCCAAGTAGAGAAATCAAGGATGAAAATAAAAATTATAAGTACCAAGGCAAGAAGGAATTCAAAAACTACAAGGACAAAGGTAAGAAATCTTGTTATATGGCTAAAAATTCTAATAACAATGAAGATGAAATGGTATATATTATTGTAAAAGAGGAATCTAATGATGAAGGAGATAAAATGGAACCTATCTCTCATGTTAGCAAAAATGATACATGGATTATTGATAGTGGCTACACATATTTTATGATTGGAGACAAAACAAAGTTTGAAGACATGGAATATTATAATGGTGGTAGTGTGAGATTTGGAAACAATGAACCTTGTTACATAAAAGGAAAATGATGTATTTCTTTAACCAATGAACTTATATGTGTTAATGTTTATTGGGTTTAAGGATTAAAGCACAATCTACTAAGTGTGACAGTTGAATGACATTAGATTCAAGGTAGAATTTATGAATGGGAAGGCCAAACTATTGGATGGAAAAGAAAATTTAGTTGGATCTAGAAAAAAAACAAAAGGTAACTTATTCTATCTTGATCTCAATGAAAGTTCATGTTTTATTGCTCAAGTGGAAGAAAGTTGGTTATGGCACAAAAGATTATGTCATGTAAACTTTGATAATTTAGTTAAGATAAGCAAACATAGAAGAGTAAGAGGTATTCCTAGCTTGAAGAAACCTAAAATGGACCTATACAAAAATTGTCAAATTGGTAAGATGGGAAAGACTAGTTTCAAAAGCAAGAACTATCATTCTGAAGAAGTCTTAGAGCTTGTGCATACAGACTTATGTGGACCTATTGGAATAGAGAGTTAAAGTGGAGATAATTTTTTTCATTATTTTTGTTGATGATTATTCTAGAATGATGACTTTAATGTATCTAAAAGAAAAATCAAAAGCTTTTTAAAAAGTCAAGTGGTATCTAGCAAGAGTAGAAATAGAAATTGGAAATAAGTTCAAACGCTTAAGATTAGACAGAGGTGGTGAATTCATATTGAATGAATTCAATGAATTCTACATTGAAAAGGGAATTAAAAGATAAGTATCAGCCCCTTGTACACCTCAATAGAATGGTATAGCTGAAAGAAGGAACAAATCCATCATGGATTGTGTAAGAACACCAATGATACAAAAGAATGTTGCAAACAAATACTAGAAGGAAGCAATCAACATTGCAATGTATACCTTGAATAGAGTACAACTGAAGAAAGACTCAAATCAAACTCCTTCTAAAATATGGTATGGCGACAAACCTAATATAAGTTACTTGAAAGTATTTGGTAGCAAATGTTATATCTTGAAAGAATCTAGGAAAGGAAAATTTGATTTCAAAGGTGATGAAGGCATATTGCTAGGGTATTCCTACAGAAGTAAAGCATACAATTGTTTGAATTTGTCTACTCATAAAATCATAGAAAGTGCACATGTAAGAATTGATGAGTTTGTAGAAAAGAGTGAAGAAGAAAGAAAAAAAGGGCCTAAGGATTATAGAAGAGTTATTTACTATGAACTTGATATCCTACCAAACCTATCTGGTAGATAGGAGGCTTCACCTCTTGAGTCCCCAAAATCACCAATAGCTACCGAGTTGCAGATAGTACAACCCAAGTCACAATCTAAAGGACCCAAGTTGGAGTTAAAGGCTACCAAGCTACTACAAGAGCAAACCAAGTCTGATGGACCTAAGTCATAGATAGTGGGACATGAGCTTAATACTAAATTTTATGATGAAATTAGTGAAACACACTCCAAATCCAAAGAACTTGTGTTCACAAGATATGTCAGAAGGCATCATGGACCTGATCAGATCATTAGAGACAAAACATATGGAACAATGACAAGAAACAAATTGAAAGGTATATGTTTACTTGCTGAATTTGAACTTACAAATGTTAAAGATTCTTTGGATAATGAAAGTTGGATTGAAGTAATGAATGAAGAAATAGAATAGATAGAGAAGAATAAAACTTGGACTCTTGTTCCTAGACCCAAGGATAAAAATGTAATTCACACAAAGTGGGAATTCAAAAATAAGCTAAATGAAGATGGAGAAATTTCCAGAAAAAAAAGCAAGGTTAATATGCAAAGGATATTCTTAAGAAGAAAGTATTGACTATGGTGAAACTTTTTCTCCTATTGCAAGATTAGAAGGTATTAGAACTTTGCTAGCATATGTAACTCACAAAGGATTTAAAGTTTATCAAATGGATGTAAAATCTACATTCTTGAATGGAATTCTTGATGAGGAAGTCTACATTGAACTACTTGAAGGTTTTGTAGATCCTAGCAAAAAGAACATGATTTGAAAATTACACAAGGCATTATATGGTTTCAAGAAAGCTCCCAAAGCTTGGTATGAGAGACTTCATAACTACTTGATACAAATTGGTTTTCAAAGAACAAATGATAACAATAGTCTATACATCAAAGAAGGACCAGACAAAATGATTGTGTTGGTAGAAATATTTGTTGATGATACTTTATTCATAGGAAATGATGACTTGTGCAAGGCATTTCTAGAAGAAATGAGTAAAGAATTTGAGATGTATATGTTTGGTGAGATAAAATTCTTTGTTGGATTGCAGATCTAGCAGAAGAAAGATAGCATCTACATTACTCAATCCAAATACATCAAGGAGATACTAAAGAAATTTAGAATGGAAGATTCTAGACCAGTTAGAACCCCTATGTCTTTTGGACATAAGCTTTCTAAAAATGATGATTCAAAAGAGGTAGATCAGACCACATACAGAGCAATGATTAGAAAATTATAGTATATAGTGCATACAAGGCTTGATATTGCATTAGTAGTCAATATGGTTGCAAGATTCTCAACAAATCCCAAAGAAAATCACATTATGGAAATCAAAAGAATCATGAGATTTCTAAAAGGTACTAAAGATTATGTTTTATGGTACAAAATAGGAACAATTTGGACTTAAACATATTCAAAGATTGTAATTGGGAAAGATATATTGATGACAGAAAAAGCACCAGTAGTGAAGCATTCTTTCTTGATAAAATACTAGTGTCTTGGACAAGAAAGAAATAGAATTGTATCTCTTAGTCCATAGTAGAGGCAAAATATATGGCAATAGTAGTCAATTTTTCTAATATTGTTTGGTGTAAACAACTATTGGTGGGTATGAAGATAGAGATTAAGGATCATGTAGTCATATACTATGATAACATAAGTGCAATCAATATATCAAAGAATCCAGTGATGCATACCAAAACAAAGCACATTACTATAAAATATCATTTCTTGAGAGAATTGATACAAGACAAAGAAGTGAGATTGGAAAATGTGAATACAAAACAACAAATTGTAGACATATTCTCCAAGCCATTATCTAAGGATGCATTTCTATATCTAAGAGGTAAGATAGGGTTCATTCCCCGATCTGAAGCTCACTAAATGAAGTTTAGTGATGCATCAACCAAAGCATGTTGAAGATCAATCAGTTGGTGCAATATTGACAAGTGCATATTGCAAATGAATCAGTACTTGAGGTACATTGATATTCACTAAACATTATCTTTGGCATGACATGTCAAAGGGCGAGAAGTTTGCTATCATATCTCATAGAAATTTTGTAAATAGAAGAGAAAGAGATGTCAAAGAGGGAGAATGAACTTGGTCTAATATTAAATAGAGTTTGCTATCAAAAGAATTTGTAGCAGATAGAAATTATTTGACAAAGGGAGAAGGCAGAAAGAGCTCACACTGATAGAGGGAATTCCCATGGATGAGAATCAAAATGAAACTAAGGATAATTCCTTACTCTAGAAATTTCATTATATTATGATACGTTGTGTTGTCATCAATACCAAAGAGGGAGATTATTGAAACAATTGATTAATTGTGTATTGTCTTTGATGTTACACAAAATATCATATAATTACCAATCAGTGTATGCCAAGCTCACTTGAGCATTGAAGACAATTTTCTATGTCTACTAAGCATTCCAGAGTTTTCCAAATTTAGAAGATAGTATCTACTGAGTTCACTTGGGCACCAAAGGAAAGTTTGCAAAAGTTGAGTGTCAGCTAATGAAAGATTTTCTTATTTTGGCATATTAAGTTCAACTTGATTTGTTTGTTGGTTCTAGCCAACCGAGGAGATGAATATTAATTATTCTAAGTTTTATTCTAGCTAAGTTGAAAATTTGAAAGATATAAATATAAGGTCAAGTTGAGATTTAGAAAGTGTGAAATGCATGGAAGATAATTGAAGATTCTAAGAGGAAGTGAATTAGAAGGATAAATAGAATATCCTTATGGAGCTGAAAAGATATATTTGATCAAGAAGGATAAATTATACAAGCTAGAATTGAGATCTATAATCAGCAATTTGGTTGCATTTAAAATCAAGTCATCTCACTATTACTCTCTAACTATTGTAGTAGTGATCTAGATCTCTTAATAGAGTTGGCTTAATAGTTATTTGTAAATCCTCTAACAACGTGACATTTCTATTGAATTGTCCAAAGACCTCTAATAAGGTGACTCCTAATAGTGTATTTTTTAAACTTTAATAAGGTTGGCTCCTAACAGAGCTCACTTCAGAAGAGTGAAAATCACTAACTAGTTGTAATTGGTGGTTTTTTTCAAATTGGGTTTCCATTTTAAATTTTGATGTCAAATGTGTTCATTTTATTTATTTTATGTGTTTGTAACTAAGTTTAAGTAATAGTAATCATAGATAACATCTTAAGATTTTCATGTTAAGTATTTACTGAGAATTCTCATTGTTTACTGAGTTATAGCATTTTTTGATGTGTTTGTCGAGTATTAGCAGAGTTCAATTTTTAAATTTTGATTTGTTTTTACACCTAAGGGATCTGGGATTTATTCTAGTGGTAACTAATTCACCCCTTCTCTCTTAGTTACTCCTCTTATATTTCCAACAGGTTGGACCTATGGTGTTAGCCTCAGATATTAAAATGTTGGAGCCTAGATCTTATGATTATGCAAAGTATGTTGTTGATAATATTCATACTTCTTTTATCAATTTTAATGATGTTGAATATCCAACTTTTAGGCTTTATTCTTTGCTTATGCATATTGAATTATGGTCAACTAAAAGGTTTATGGAGTGAAAAAATGAAATTAAATGTACATGAAACTAATGGAGAAAAGAGACCAATTCAAATGTGGACATCAATATGGGATTATAGATATAGTGCCTCCTGCTACCTCACTTTTGAGGATCAATTTTTTCAGCCCTTGTATACTTTATTTTGGCATCAAGATTTTCCATCTATTAGCCTCAATATCAAGAGGTTTTTGAGACCTAAAGACAATGGGATAGGAGATAAAATTAAGCATAATTGGGGAGATTGGTATACCTATTATTTGATCTGGAGGATATTTTCACCAAAATCTGAAGTATCTCAAAAACTTCAAAAATCAACACCATGTTAAAGTTCTCAAAATTCTAAATCCAATGCAACTTGAATAAACAAAAATAGATTTTGTAAGCTTGAGTTATGGCCAGTCAAAGTTTGGTCAAACCTTGGTTCAGAAGGTGTCAAAAAAGGTGAAAAAATAAACATCTTAATATTGGTTAACGGTGGATTTCAAATTGAAGATCTCAGATGGTTTGCGTTTGAGCCTTTTCTACATTATTGCTTATCATTTTGCATTTAGTGCAAGATTTTATTTTAGCTTATAATGGCCTTGGCCCTCTTTGGTCTACTAGTTACTATTATTGTTGGAGTTTTTATTGCATGCTATAATGGCCCCACTAAGCAAACGCCCATGCAAATTCGTGCCAAAGGTATTCATGAGGTAATTCCTCTCCCAACTTGGTTCTGAATATTTCCACTTTTGAATCTGCTTGCCAATGGCTAGAAACCCAAACCCTTATTGGATATTTTGTGGATTGCACTCCATCTAAAAGCACACTACATGAATGGGTATCCAAAGCCTAGTCTCCTCAGGCTATTCATCTTGAAGGGATTTAAAACCTCACCAAGGGTTTTTTCTTGTTTCATTTTGGTAACCCCTCTTAGGCTAAGAGTATTTTCAGCCATGGGTTGTGGACTATTCACTCATCTCTATTTATTTTCCAGAGATGGTCTCAAAACTTCTATGTCTTAGATGACCGCAAACTTAGGGTTCTAGTTTGGGTAGAGTTCCCTAGGTTACCCATCCCTTGTTGGTTGTTTCTCACTAAAATTGTCCAAACTATGGGCAAAGTCATTTGCATGGAACTGGATAAAATTTTTAATGCCCATCCTCAGCAGAGGGTCTATATTGAGTTTGACCTTTCTAGGTACCTTAAGGAGTCTATGGAAATTTAGATTGGTCCTATCACCTTTTCACAAAAGGTTCTTTACTTGAATCTCCCAAATACTTGTTTTTGTTGTCAATCTGTGAGTCACAAGATCGAGAATTCTCCTCTTCTTGAGCACAATCACTCTCCAGTCTAGGAATCCAAGCCGGCTCTAACTGTTAAAAAAGATGAGTGGAAAATGGTTGTCAAGAAAGGTAAGGGCACTACTAAGCCAAAACCTATTTCTCAAGAACCTAGCCGACCCAATTCCAGTGTGGTTCCTCTTGTGCTTTTAACACCAGAGGCTCCTCTAGATGTGCCACTATTGCCCATCTCAAACCTTGCATCATAGGGGACAATGAAGCTGGAGGTTCAAGCTTATTGGGTTAAAGCACCTCAAGAAGCTTCTATGATTTCTTGTTTGCTTCCCTATCACTCATGCAGCCCTAAAGGCAATAAGCAAAGAGCCATCACTTTGGGTGACTCTTTGTTTGAACCCTCTACTTTCTTGCATAACAATTTTTCCTTGCTTGAGGATGAGGAGAATATACAAGCTAGTTTATGATGAATTTCCTCTCATGAAATGTGTGGGGGCTAATAGACCTCCCTAGAAAGTATTTTGTTCATGATACCAAGTGTAGGCTTGGAAATATTGATGTTCTATGTTTGAAAGAAGTTAAAGTCTTTGGGTTCCTTCTCAACTCAACTTGCCATGTGATATGGTTGGATGGTGTTAGTTTTACTTCCCAGCGTGAAGCTGGTTGAGGTAGTCTAGTCACTCTCCTCTCTCCTTGATTTTCTCCTTTTTTTATTTCTCATGGTTTTGACCCCATGCAGAGAGTAGTTTGGATTTTTTTGTCTTTTTAAAAGAATTATTTTGGCATTGTTAGTATCTATGCTTCTAATGATGCAATTAAGCAGTTACACTTTTCGAGATGGCTAGCTAATTCTTTGCCACTTGCCATCTAGTTATTCTGTAGGGATTTTAATATGGTTGAGCTAACTATTGATAAAGTGGGTCTTCTACCTTTTTGATGGTCAACTGGTGAGCAAGAAGCCTAGTTCTACATGTCAAACAAGTTGGGTCTTTTTTATCCCAATGCTCATCGCCACCAAACTGATGGCATCTAGTACACATGGTCCAACTTTCAATAGGGAGCTAATAGGGTCCTTAAAAGGTTGGACCATGCTATGATTTTTATTGGCATTAAGTTATATTTTTCATTAGTGACAACACTTATTCAATTCTGTATGGTTACCAAGCTCATTATTTAGTCTCCATTGTATACCAAACAATCCAATGATAACTAGGTTTCATAGTTCATATCGAGCATTCGAGAAGCTACTAAGTGAATAAAATTAATGTGCAGTCCAATAGTTATCATCAAGCTTCACCGTGTCTACCGAGTCATCAATTTATGTGGTGTGAAGCCAGTGTCTACCAAGTGATGGGATGAGCATTGTTTACTGAGTGATAGCAAGGTAAACATAGAGATCAATTTCCACTAAGTGACACAATATCTACCAAGTCTCCAATGGTCACCAAGTTCAAAGCTACATTATGTGATTAGTATGGAGTGAGCTTCTACTTCTACCAAATGCATGACAATGCCAAGTAATGTAGTGGATGCTGAGTATCAAAAGTTCACCAAGTCAGCTTACAAAACCCAAGTTTCTACTATTTGGCCGACTCAATAATATTTTGTTTACTTGTGTTTTAGCCAATCTTGTAATTGTAAATATTGGAATGGTATATATATGTAATGTATTGTGTCATACCAATGTATCAAGGCATGGATATGTAATATTTTGAAAAGAGTGAATGTGAATTAGCAATAGAGTAGAGTATTCAGCAAGGTCTATAAGGAGTAGTAAAGTTATATCTATCACAAGAGGTGATCTATACTTCAAGGATCTAATCAGCAATCAAGTTGTAAGTTAGATCTACTATTTCATCCTAACAGGTGACTTAGTTTCTAAATCTTTTAATAGGGTAGACTTAATAATCTTTTTTTAAATCTCTTAACAGAGTGCATACTTCATTATATGTTTGTAAAACCTTTAACAAGGTGTATCTAGTAGTCCAAATTTCTCTTAATAGGGTAGATCATTAGAAGTGGTCAATGTAAGCCTTAACAAGCCAACTTTATGTTTCAGTAATGAAGTTTTCTAGGCATCATCTCCACCCTAGTTTTACTTTCTATTTGGAAGGTTTATGGGTCACCAAATATTGTGTTCATGTGCCATGAATGTTTATCTTTTAGTTTCTCATGCATGTAGTAGATTAGATCAATTAATGGTGAATGGATTATTCTGATTAAGTGTTAAAATTAGTTTAAATTTTTGAGGTTACTAATTCACCCCTCCCCTCTCAGTAACCTAGCTAGTCTTAATTATTTTCAAAAATTGGTATTAGAGCTCTGTGGTTCTTAGGATAAAGTTTGACAGCTTGAGCAAAGATCAAGGACAATGGAGATATTCAGACTGGACAAAGTTATTGATAATGAAAAGCTAGATCTGGAGATGGCCATAACTCAACTCAAGAAAGAAAAAGAGCATCTTTCCCAATCCTTAAAATGAAGAAAGGAACTTACAAAACAAATGAATGGCCACCAATATGTTGAAGAAAATATTAAAGACTTTTTCCCTTCAAGCAATTCAGATGAAGAAAATGAGGCAATCAAAGAACTCCTAGAAAAGAATGGCTCCCTGCAAGAAGAGGTAAGAAAATTGAAAAAAGAATAAGAAATTCAGTCAATAAGAATGTCTGAAATCTTGGAACAAAGGAATAAGGCAAGTAAAGACTTGGAGGCGAGGAACAATGAAACTCAGAATCAATCCTTTCAGCAAGAAAGTCTTATCAATCAGCTCTGTAATGCAAATGAGGAAATCATGAGTCTGAACTCTAAAAATGAAAGACTAAGAAATGATCTAAGCATTGAAAGACAAATCAATGAAATATTGAAAGCTGATCTAAATTCTAAAAAGAAACTCAATGAAAGAATAATGAAATCCCAAGTAGACATGGATCAACTAAATCAATAAAGTGAGTAGAATCTTTATAAACAAGAAGGTAAAGTAGGACATGGATACAAAGAAGAAGGTGAATCTTCCAAATAAGGTGCTCAAAGGAATCAAAGACCTACTTGCAATCACTATGGTAAGTTAGGTAATACATCAAACAAATCTTGGAGCAATAGAAAGGCAAAATTCAATGGAAAATGCTACAATTGTAGTCACCATGTGTCACTTTTGATGCTAAGGCTTATCAGGCATTGAAGGGTGATGAAGAAGAGAAAGAGGAAGAAGCTAATGAGGAAGATAAGGAATGAAATGAAGAGAATTATCCAATGAGAATAGCTACATAATTCATAGCCTCCCTTCCTCACTCTCCACCAAAGACTGATACATCATCAGGCTTGGAGACAGCTTTAGCAAATGTGATTGCAACCTCAACATACACATCATCTATTCAATCACTATTTGCTCTATCTTAGCTCCAAGTATCAATAATGGAAGTGTCTACCACTTCATCTACTAAGCTGCAACACTCCTCTTCATCAGTTCCTGAGTCAATAGCATTAGTAGTGTGTACAACATCTGGTTCTACAATTGTGTCAACTTCAATTTTGCATGCTCTAGTAAGTACATCATTTGTAAATATTTCTACTAGTGCTCCTATTGTATGTGCTCCAATCATTTTTTGACTTGTTATCACTTCAATTTTGCATAACACATTAGTTTTGGATTTAGTTAGCACTCCTCTCAATTTTCCCCCAGTTGGTCCTATTCAAGTTTTTACAGCGGGTCCAGCTATCTCTACAATTTTTTCTATTTCTAAGTCCAAGGCAATAATGTCAGAAGTAGAACCAAGGACACCCCTAAAACTTATACTTATTGGAAAGGAAATTGATGAAGATATAGACTTGGATAAAGATATCATAATTCCTAATTTGGATCTTGATACTTCTATAGTTGAAGAAATGAGATTGGTTAGCCAGCTTTTGGAATAGAAGGCAAGGCAAAAGCAGTTAAGAGCTAAAAGAGATAGAGAGTTTAGAATAATTGAAAGTGCAAAGAACATTTTAACAAAAGCCATAAGTGTTGATGTGGATTCATCTCAACACATTTTGCTACAGTTGGAAAAAGTAGTTAATAAGTTCAATGAGGACACATCTGGGCAAGAGAATTTAATAGAAAAGGCAAAGAAAAGGTTTGATAATAAAGTGCTTGAGAACATTGCTATTAACTAGGTAGAGCTATCCTCAATTTTAAGTAATCTTGAACATTATTTTACCAATGTAACATCTCTTTTTGCTAAACTATGTGATGTTACTGAGTACACCAAAGAAATAAAAGAGAAATTGAACAAGATTGATGAAGATATGAAGGCCACTGCTCAAAGGTTATAGCTTGACCCTAGCTCAAGCTTAGCACATCACATTAAGGTCAATTTTTTATCAGATATGCAAGCAAAATTGCTAAGAGAGGAAGCAAGGATCAGGTCCACATTGATAGATATCCAAAACATGATCATTCCAATCATGGACAAAATGCAAAAGCATATTACATACTCAAAGTCATTGGTCTAGAATAACAATTTTTCTATTGCAGATCACATGATTGAACTTTTAGTAAAAGTTCAAGTGGCACTCTCCACCTATAAAATTTTGCAAGAGAACTAGGATAAGACACTAGCTCTTATTCTCAAGGTACATTCCAAGTTTTTCTCTCATTTTGGTCTCTTTGTGTGAATATATTGTATAACTCTTTGGCATTATTGTCAAAAAGGGGGAGTAAGAGATATTTTGTGGAAAGACAAAGGGGAGAGAATAGATTGATATATGTATCAAATAAAAGGAAGAAATAATATTTATATATTATGTCTTATGTATGGGGGGGATATGTAAAAATGTATATACAGCAGCATTACAAAGATAAATTTTGAAAAATCAAAAAATTAGTATGTCAGTGTACATAAGTCTTGGCTTATAAGTGTTTTTGTCACTAATGCCAAAGGGGGAGATTGTTGGAATTAAGTTATATTTGTCATTAGTGACAACACTTATTCAATTATGTATGGTTACCAAGCTCATCATTCAGTCTCTAGTGTATACCAAGAAATCCAATGATAACCAGGTTTCACAATTCATACTGAGCATTCCAGAAGCTATTGAGTGAATATAGATAGTTTGTAGTCTAGCAGTTATCACCGAGCTTCATTGTGTCTACTGAGTCATTAGTTTTTGTGGTGTGAAGCCAATGTCTACCAAGTGATGGGATGAGCAGTGTTTACTGAGTGACAACAAGGTAAATAGAGAAATTAGTTTCCACTAAGTGACACTATATCTATCGAGTCTCCAATGGTCACCGAGTTTGAAGCTACATTGTGTGATTATTATGGACCAAGCTTCTACTTCTACTGAATGCATGATGATTTTGAGTAATGCAGTGGACATCAAGTATCAGAAGTTCACCAAGTCAGCTTACAGAACCTGAGTTTCTACTATTTGGCTGACTCAATAATATTTTGTTTAATTGTGTTTTAGCTAACCTTGTAATTTTAAATATTGGAATGGTATATATATGTAATGTATTTTATCATACCAATGTATCAAGGCATGGATATGTAATGTTTTGAGAAGAGTGAATGTAAATTAGTAGCAGAGTAGAGTATTCAACAAGGTTTATAAGGAGTAGTAAAATTATATCTATTACAAGAGGTGATCTGTACTTCAAGGATTTAATCAGCAATCAAGTTGTAAGTTAGATCTACTATCCTAACAGGTGACTCAGTTTCTAAATCCTTTAACAGGGTAGACTTAATAGTCTTTCTTTAAATATCTTAACAGAGTGCATACTTCATTGTATGTTTGTAAAACCTCTAACAAGGTGGATCTAGTAGTCCAAATTTCTCTTAATAAGGTAGATCATCAGAAGTAGTTAATGTAAGCCTTAACAGGCCAACTTTATGCTATAGTAGCAAATTTTTGTGGGCATCATTCCCACTCCAATTTTACTTTCTATTTTGAAGGTTTATGGGTCACCAAATATTTGTTCATGTGTCATGAATGTTTATCTTTTAGTTTCTCATGCATGTAGTAGATTAGATGAATTAATGGTGAATGGATTATTCTAATTAAGTGCTAAAATTAGTTTAAAGTGTTTGAGGTTACTAATTCACCCCTCCCCTCTCAGTAACCTAGCTATTCTTGATTGTTTCCAACAGATTTATGCTCAGTCTTTTTTTTCTTTTTCTCACATGAGTCTGCTACCTATCACTCCACTCCCTGACATGACTCTTTCAAACCATTTTCCCATCCACTTCTCCATTACCTGGTATTCTGCCCCTCCTCATAATTGTAAAACTCAATTTTACCTTAATACTTCTATGTTGTCCCATCTGCCCACTGTCACCCATATTTTACAAACTTGGAACCTTGAACCTAGCCCCCACTCATCCTCTAGGTGGATCTAGTGGTGGAATGATGCCATAACCCATATTGTGAGGTTTCTTTGCATTTATGGGAGGTAATTGGCTACGTACTGCAAGAGATCCTATGAGACCACTATCAAAGACCTCTATACAACCACTAAAGCTCTTACTATGAATCTGTTTGATATGGATCTACAAGTTGAACTTGGCAACCTTTGCCATTAGAAATAAGTTGCAAACAATTATGCTGCTTGGGGAGCTCAACTCAAAGCTCACCTTCACTAGTTGGAGGTTGGTGATCAAGCTTCCAAGGAATTTTTTAATGTGTTGAGGAAATGTGACTCTATGGTGGGGATCAAGCACATTCATGAGGGTCAACATACCCTCTATGAGCTTCTTGATATTCTTCAAGCCTTTTTTCACCACTATGAAAAAGTTTTCACAGCTTAGCGTCCCTCGATAGCCAGGGACAAAGCCTTATAGGCCTATTTGGTTGTAATGCCTAAAAAACTTGTTCTACAACAATATGTGTTCTATGTGCAAAAGCTCACTCTAGAGGACCTCAAGGAAGCTATCTTCTTCATAATCGATGATAAAGCCCCTAGTTGTGACAGCTTCCCTTGTAAATTTTACAAAGCATTTTGGGATAAGATTGGTCTAGACCTGCATAAGGTTTATATCAAGGCATACAATTCCCACTCTCTAGGTAATCTTATTAACAAAGGGAATATTAAGTTCATACCTAAGGCAGATGACCCTAAAGACATTTGTAATTGGAGGTCCATCACATTGTTGAATGTTTTCTATAAGCTCATTACCAAGGCTCTCTCACTCAAAATATATCATCTTCTTCCTCAGATCATTCACCTTGAACAAACAAGTTTTATCAAGTCCCATTATATGTTGGAAAATATAATTGCTATGTGGGAAGGGATGGAATGGGCTTGTCATTCCAAGTAATAGGCCATCTTTCTCGAAATTGATTTTGCTAAAGCTTATGATAGGTTTGAGTGGCCTTTCATTCTAGCCATGCTTTAGGCTCTTAGTTTTGGCCCTACCTTTCTAAAGTCAATGCAAATACTCTTTGGAGATGCCTCTGCTTGCATCTCCATTAATGATCATCAGTCTTAAGCATTTGGGCTTTATTGTTCAATTCACCAAGGCTGCCTATTGGTGCACTCATTATATTTCTTGGCAATAGAAGGTTTTGGATATTTTCTCACTAATGCCATCTCCTAAAGAAGGGTTCAAGGTATTTCCCTTCCAAATTCCCCTAACTAGCTTGGGAATCATCATTTTGCAGATGACTCTTTCCTCACTCTCATTAAGGATGAAGAGAATGTTTCCTTTGATTTTCAATGTCTTGCCACATTCTATCTTGCTTCAAAGTTTTCCATTCAATGGCACAAAACCCTTTGTTATAGATAGTCTTACCTTCCTTGTCCTGCTTGGCTTGGGAAATACCAATGGAAATGGGTTCAACATGGGGAAGTTTTTTTTTTATGGGTATCCCCTTCCCATTCCAAGCCTTAGTTTTTGAGCTCTAAAATGTGGTTTTTGTCAAAATAGAGAAGAATCTATAGTATTAGATCACCAAACCTCTCTCACTTGCAGGAAACTTCCAAATTTGTTCCAAAGTACTAGTTGCCACCCATGTTTATTATTCTTCCTATTGGGCTCTATCAAATGCCTTGTACCTCAAACTTGAACACCTTTTATGTGACTTCCTTTAGGCATCAAATGCTTCTAACCAGGGCTTTCAAAGAGTTGCCTGGGATTTTTGCTATCTTCCCAAGGAGTTTGGTGGCCTTGACTTTCTATCCACCTAGAAGCAAGGTACTACTTTATGTGCCAAATGGGTGATTTGAGCTCTTTCTAGCAATGAATCCTAGAAGATTTTGTTAAGGCATTGTATCTCTTCAGGCTTTCCAATTCACCAGCCAACCTAGAAGGGAATTGGGTTTCAAACCCTTCTAATTACCCCTGAACCTATTCAAATTCAGGGTACTTTTGTTGCCAAGAGTATTTGGAAAGCATGGGAAGCAATTAAGCCCTAGCTTCATTGGGTTGGCAATAGATTTAGAGATGGGCTTTCCTTGAACTAGCATAATCTCTAGTGGTCACCTTTATTTTCTATACAAGTTGTTCCCATAGTAGAGGTGCACAGGGCTAGTGCTCTGCATTTTTTTAATGTGGCATAAGAAACCTTAAATATCTTTTCTCTAGAGTTACTATGAGCTTGTGGTTATGGGAAGACATGAGAGTGCAATTCTGGCTCACTCATCCAGATTGGAAAATTTTTGATCTTCTAGTTTTTGCGGTGCCTTCACATTTGTCACACAAAGTGGGTATTCAATCTTCTCACCCTTGGTGGAAAGATTGGAAGTGGTATTCAGACACTCCAATAACTAGTTATAAACCTAGGCTGGGTTACTGATGGTTGGTTCCTCACCTACCCATGGTTGATGTTCTCAACCAATGTTGGCATTTGCAATCTTTGCATCACACTTGGAGTCATAGGTTTTCCACTATGTGGTATGCCATTACTGAACCCAAAATTGCACACTTCATCTAGTGTATTCTTTTCCAAGGCTTTCCATTGGGCTCCCAGCTATAGCATCTAGGAGTTCTTGAACCCATTGCCCTTTTTATGTTCTATTGGAGTCCTTTTTGCACATTTTTTGGTTTTGTATATGAGCCTAGTGTTACTAGTGATGGATCCATGATCTCTTTTGCCCCTTCTACCCAAAACCTTTTTCTTGGTATATGGTTCTTTTGGGTGATAATACCTTGATTCCCTTCAAATATGCCTAGATATGGCATGCTTTTAGATTGGAGATCTTATTTACCATTTGGAAAGATTAAAATGCAATCATTTATGCTAAAAACACACTTGAAATTAATGTGGCTATGTACTCTAAAGCATGTATTTATAACAATGTCATGTTGCAAAATCAAGCACAGATAGATAAAGTGGCTTTGGAGGTGGCACACTTACAGTAGCTTTTGGCTCATTAGGGAAATGCCCCCTATACGATTGCTCATGTTTCACTAGATTTGGCCTCTAATGACCATACTCATCCTCATGTTCATCACCAAGGATGTAGTGGTTTCACTCACTGCTCTTGCATGCCTTGCTCTCAATAGCACCACTCTCCCAGTAGTGGTGCTTTTGGTCGGCACCATGTTTCTGGAGATTTTGTTGATCTACATCGCTTGATATCACCTCCCTAGAGGTCTAGTTTGAAGTGGTCCCCAATGGCTCCTCCTAATACTCCTACTACTAGTTGTTCTTCTACTCACCCAGACCCCAAGTGGGTGTTTCCCCAACTAGATTTAGCTATTTCTCCTCCTAGGCCCGAGGGAGAGAAAGAAGAAGATAATGTTGTTGCTACGAATGATGGTTGGGCTCCCCTTGAGCCATCTTCTCTCCCCACTTTTAGGTGGGGCTCTAATGATAAGGATCCTCCTTCCTCAACCGATGCTAGGATGGCAGCTTGAGGATTTCTTTATTTTCTATTATTTTCTACAATTTTTTGATGAATAGCTAATTTTTGGCCAATGGTCGTATAAACTCGATGGGTGATCCTATATCCCTTGGCTCCTTTTTTGTGAATATGTAACTTTATTGTATTATTTTTTAATATAAGGAAGGGACTATTCATCAAAAAATTGAAGATCTCGTCAAGAGCTTTCCAGCTGTGTTTATTTTGTCAAAAATGGACTCCATATGTGAAAGATATGGCAGTTTGAAATTCAAGTAAAAGTATAAATTGAGATGATGTCAACATGACCTCATCATTTGGATAGGCCAGTGCATGGAAAAAGCTTATAGTGGGATTCGAACCCACAACTACCCTATTTCTAATGGAAACTAATTACTACTACACCATACATGGAATTTAAGGATCATAGGTGCCTTATTGTAGTTAAAGTTTAAATCTTCACTAAGTTGGAAAAGGGGTGGTCGTTGGTGGGGTTGGAACCCCCAACCAGCTACTTGATAAAATGTTCAACTGCCACTATGCTATTTTAACACTTAGTAATTTATATGTGACATTTTCTATTTATCCCTTAACCAACCCTCCAACCTTATGTTAAATAAGGTTTATGGTTAATTTGTTACCCTAAAATTGTCATAAGCCAAATCTTTTAAAAAGGGCTAAAGGGTTATTTTGAGGGGGAAATTAATTAAAGGGCCTATTATTGAAAAAATTTGTTATAGCCTTATTTTGGCTAATTTTTTGTATAAAAATTGGGGTTAGGGGCCTTTCTAAAGGAGGCAAATGATTCAAAAATTCTAAAAGTTGGAGATTTTTCTATGAGGACATTTTTCTTAGTCCTGTACATTAGAGTGATGTTGTTGTACTTTTGAGCGAGTGATTTTTAAAACTATACCTAATTTTGGAGTTAATTGGAGTGGTCCCCCTATTGGTGCAAGACCTAGAGACATAGTCCATATTGGACAAACTCTGAGATCAAATGTGTTGTGTCCCTATCTCGCATTTCTCATTCTATCATTTAATTTTGTGCTGTTATTTCTTTTCAATTACATTAATTTGATTCATTAAAATATTAAATTAATTTTATGTAATTAGTTAGCATTCCTCTATAATAGTCCTAGATCCTAATTAGATCAAATTTGGTATCAGAGCTATTGTGTAACTAGCATCGCAGATTTGAATGCTAACAAGATCTAGGATTGAGAAAAGCAAAGGAAATATTGAGGAATAAAATCCTAAGATCAAAAAATAAAGGACTAAACCATCATCACAAATGGCAGATGAAAGTGGTGGACAATTTTTTCAAGATAAGAGTATCTAGAAGACTCTTTAGAATTTCCAAACAATGGTAGAGGTTTTGGTATAGGAAGGAGAAGAAAAGATGCAAAGATGTGTAGCTCGAAAGGACAAAGGGAAAAAGAGAGGAGGTGATCATGATCCTCCAAACACACCTCCCTCTTCTTTGCCTTCTCCCTCTTCTCCTTCTCCCCCCTCTTCTCCTTCTTCTACCCATTGTGAGTCTTCTAATATTTTTAAGGGTGGACATAAGCCTCAAATCAAGTTGGATGTAAATTTTGACTTACCAAAGTATTGTGGGGAGTTAAATGTTGAGAAATTAGATGACTAGATTCAGCAAGTAGAAGTCTATAGTAGATTTCAAAACCTTGTAGATGATGTTAATAGAATTTAGTTAGCAACTCTTCGGTTAGGTGGTGTAGCTCTAATCTGGTGGGAGAGTAGGACTCGACATGAAAATTCATAGCATGGTAAGTTCAATTTGTCTTGGTTAGAATTTTTTAGTACTTTAAAGAAGCAATTCTACCCCATAGGCCATATGCAATAGTTAATGATGAATTGGCAACATTTTAGGCAAGGGAAATGTCAAATTGTCTAGGAGTACAACCATGAGTTTCATAAAAAGGCTATTTCACTAAATGTACCATTTTATACCTAGGACACTTGACTCAAGTATATAGGTGGTCTTAATTCTTACCTAAGGCATTCCATTCTCATTCTGAATCCTTGTAATTTGGATGAAGTATGTGTCTAGGAAACACATTTAGAGTCAAAAGGTAAGGGTACTTTCATTGATAAGTTTGATAAAAAGCCATCTAAGTCTAAGGAAAAGTCCAAAGGCAAAGGGAAGGGTAAAAATATAGCTACAATAAATAAAGAGGGTGAGAAACCCACATGCTCACATTGCATGAAAGAAGGACATGATGATTCTAAGTGTTGGAAGTTGCATCCTGAAAATAGGCCAAAGCAATTTGGTGGAAATAAAGGTAAACAAAAGACTACTGCTATAGTTCAATAGGATCTTGGATCTAACTCCAAAGATGAAACACAGATCATTGCCATCGAGATCAAAGGTAAAGGAAAAGGTTTTTCTCTCTCATTAGCTACCAGTTCTTCTAGCATAAGTGCAAGTACGAGTAAAGATTCTTCTTCTAAGAATGATAAGAAAAGGAATGAATTATTTCATATTTGAGTGGTTAGCAAGCATAATAAGGTTGATACATTATTTTATAATGGTTCTCAAGTTAATTTGATATCCAAGGAAGTTGTTAAGAAGCTTAATTTGACTATAACACCTCATCCAAAGCCATATCCTCTTGGATGGGTTAGAAATGATGTGCAGTTACAGGTAACCAAGCAATGTAAGTTAAAATTTTCTATTACTGCAAACTTTGTAGATGAGGTAGAAGTTGATGTAATCCCTCTAGATATTTATGGTCTAGTGTTTGAGAGTCCCTATTTTTATGACTAACAAGCTATCTTCTATAGGAGGAAAATAAGTATCATCTTTATAAAGATAAAATTGAATACATTGTATGAGCACATAAAACAAAGACTGATTTGGCCCTAGTTAATGCTAGTCAAAGGAAAGGTTAGTCAACTCTAGCAAGAGTTTTGTGTTGATGATTGTAAAATCCAAATAAGATGAAACATCTAAGGCATTTAAGGGACATGATCCAAAATATAAGGTTGAATCGATCAAAGTTGTTTCTGCTTACGATGACTTGTTTCAAGAATTGAAGAGATTGTCTCCTAAAAGAGAGATACAGCATGAGATCCATTTATAGCTTGATGCACCACTTCCTAATATTAGCATGTACCATTTATCAGCCTTGTAGAATGAATAAATCAAGAAGCAAGTGTAGGAGCTAGTCAAGAAAGGAGTTATCCATCCTAGTACTTTTCCTTGTGGTTCTCCTATTGTGTTGGTTCCAAAGAAAGATGGGACTTGGAGAATGTGCATTGACTACATGGCTTTGAACAAGATAATGATAAAGAACAGGTACCCTCTTCCTAGGATTGATGATTTACTTGATCAATTGCAACATGCAATCTATTTCACTAAGCTAGACTTACATAGTGGATATCATCAAATAAGAATTGTAGAAAGTGATATTTGGAAAACTATTTTTAAGAAAAAATAGGGACTTTATGTGTGGTTGGTTTTTCATTTAGACTTTGTAACGTACCAACTACATTTATGAGAGTCATGAATGATGTTTTTCATCCATTTATTGATGATTTTCTCATAGTCTATTTAGATGATATTCTTGTATTCAATAAGTCTTGGGATAATCATGTAATTCATGTAAAGAAAGTACTTGATTTTTTAAGAAAAGAAAAACTCTATGTAAAGATGTCAAAATGTGAATTTGCAAAGACATCCTTAGTGTACTTGGGCTATGTCATAGGAGATGGTCAATTGAAAGTAGACCCTACAAAGGTTGAATGTATTATAAAACGACTTAAGCCAAGTATAGTTACAGAAGTCAGGAGCTTTTTAGGTGTAGTTCAACATTGGAGGAAGTCCATCGCAAACTTCTCTTACATTGCATCATCATTGCATATATTAACCAATACAAAGGCAACTTTTAGTGGGGAGGTCTACAAAGGAAAGCTTTCTACACTTTGAAGGAAAAGTTGAATATTGCACCAATTCTAGCTCTACCTAATTTACATCAACCATTCGAAATTGAGACAGATGCAAGTGGGTTTTCCATGGGAGTTGTATTAACGCAAGGAGGTAAACCAGTCTACTACCACTCTGAAACCTTTTTAGGAGTAGTAAGTAACTATCCCACTTATGATAAGGAACTTTATGCTTTAGTTTAGAGTGTTAAAAAATGGAAACACTACTTAATGGGAAAATAAATTGTAATCCACATTGATCACTAGCCACTTCAGTATTTGCACTCACAATCTAAGTTGCAACAAAGTAGGCACTTTAGGTGGATGGGTTTTCTACAATAATTTCATTTGGTAATTAAGTATAAGAAGGGTGCCCATGAAAAAGTAGCAGATATGCTCTCTAGACCTCTTGTTATGAATGCTTTGATAATCCTTTAGAATATTTCTATGGTTCATGCAGGTTTTCATGAACAATATGCTAATGATGAGAACTTTAAGGCTATATATGCAGCTTTGATCCAAGGTAAACATGTGGAAGAGAATGATTACTATGTGCAAAATAATTTATTTTACCACTTGGGAAAACTCTATATTCCTAAAGATGAACAGACACATGTAACCCATGAAACACACACCTCTTTGATTGTAAGACATTTCAGGTTAAGTAAGACACTAGCTCAATTATAGAAGTATTGTTACTGGCCTCGTATGCAAGAAATTATCACTAAGTATATAAAAGGATGTGTAATGTGTGCAACTAGCAAACCAAGTAATAGGAAATTGGGTTTGTACACACCATTACTTGTACCATCCCATCCATGGGAAATTGTACCTATGGACTTTGTGGGAGGTTTACCTATGTCTAGGAAGGGTCACAATTATTTATATGTAGTAGTTGATTAGTTCAAAAAAATGTATATTTTAATGCCTTGTAAAAGGTAGGTCATCTTAGGGAAATTTTGGTCATCTTTGTGGGGACTCATGGACACCAAGCTAAAGAAGAGTATAGCCTTCCATTCATAGACTGATGGATAGATAGAGGTAGTAAATAGGAAAGTAGTGCATGTGCTTAGAGGTTACTGTAGCAAGCATCCTAAGTTGTGGGATGAAAGTTTTCACTATGTGCAGTGTGCTTACAACCATGTGGCACACTCTTCTACAAAGAGGTCTCCTTTTGAGACTTGTTTCAGTTATTGCCTAAAACACCAATAGATTTTTCTTTCAAGAAGGATGATATTGTAGATGGACACCATGATGCAGAAAAGGCTTTAAAGTTCATCCAAAAAGTCCAAGCAATCCATCAAGTAGTAGAAGCATAGTTGGAGCAGAGCTAGGAAAAATACAAGGCTCGCCATGATAAGCATCATATTGATCACCATTTCCAAGTTGGTGATAGAGTTTGGTTACATATCAGTAAGGAAAGAGTGCAAGGTGAAGGAAGGAAGCTCAAGCCTATTAGGTATGGTCATTTTGAGATCTTGGAAAAGATCAATACCAATGCTTTCTACCTTAATCCTCCTCCATACATGCAAATTTACTTAGTTGTCAATGTTGAGAATCTAAAGTTGTATGAGCCTCCAATGATCTTGGATGAAGACATCAATGCTTAGGTTCAATCAGTTGATGATCTTTCACTAGAGTATATGTTAGAATTGCCAAAAGATGTTATCCTAGATAGGAATGTCAGAACTTCACAGAGAGGACTAGTTGAATACCTTTGAGTGGTATTGAAGGGGATGCATCCAAGCAAGGCAAGATGGATGGATATTGGCAAAGTGAGGGAGCTATACCCTCACCTACTTTCGAAGTAATCCAAACTTTCAAAGGTCCAAAAGCTCTTTAGTAGGGAGGATTGATCTAGAGGATATTTTCACCAAAATTTGAAGTATCTTAAAAACTCCAAAAATTAACACCATGTTAAAGTTCCCAAAATTTTGAATGAAACACAACTCGAACAAATAAAAATGGAGTTATTATGCTCAAATTATGGCTAGTCAAAGTTTGGTCAAACCCTAGTTCAGAGGGCATCAAAAAAGGTGAAAAATAACATATCAAAAGTGGTTAACAATGGATTTCAAATTGAAGATCTTGTCGAGAGCTTTCCAATGGCATTTTTTTCATCAAAAATAGACTCTATATGTGAAATATATGGCAATTTGAAATTCAAGTAAAAGTATAAATTGGGATGATGTTAGCATGACCTCATCATTTGGATAGGCCATCAGGTGGAAAAATCTTATAGTGGGATTCAAACCCACAACTACCCACGACTACCATGTTTCTAATGGCAACTAATTGCCACTACACCATGCATGCCATTTAAGGATCATAGGCACTATATTGTATTTAAAGTCTAAACCTCTACTAAGTTGGAAAAGGGGTGGTTGTCGGTGGGGTTGGAACCCCCAATCGGCCACCTAATAAAATGTTCAACTACCACTGCACCATTTTAACACCTAATAATGTATATCTGGCATTTTCCATTTATACCTTAACCAACCCACCAACCTTATGTTAAATGAGGTTTATGGTTAATTTCTTACCCTAAAATTGTCATAAGCCAAATCTTTTTAAAAGGGCTAAAGGGTTATTTTGAGGGGGAAATTCATTGAAGAGCCTATTATTGAAAATTTTTGTTATAGCCTTATTTTGGGTAATTTTTTGTATAAAAAGGGGGTTAGGGGCCTATCTAAAGGAGGCAAATGATTCAAAAATTCTAAAAGTTGGAGATTTTTCTATGAGGACATTTTTTTTAGTCTCGTACATCAAAGTGATGCTATAGTACTTTTGAGGGAGTGATTTGTAACTTTGTACCTAATTTTAGAGTTAATCAAATTGGTCCCCCTATTGGTGCAGGACCTAGAGACATAGTCCATACCAGACGAACTCCAAGATCAAATGTGTTGTGTCCCTATCTCTCATTTATCATTCTATCATCTAATTTTTTGTTGTTCTTTCTTTTCAATTATGTTAATTTGATTCATTAAAAGTTTAAATTAACTTTATGTAATTAGTTAGCATTCCTTTGTAATAGTCCTAGATCCTAATCAGATCATTATTACACTTGTTTTAGAGTTTTTGGGTTTGAAGAGAAACCATACAGATTGCCAATATCAGTGCCTGATAGAATTGCATATCTAGAGATTATAAGGAAAAATTTTGAGTCTAGTAAACAACATTTTGGAGGGAAGCAAAGAAAACAAACTTTTCTCTTAGCCACTCTATCTTTTGGAGACTTTACTATCTATGACACCAATTCTTATGATAAGATTGGAGAAAAATTGCAAAATGAGTATCACATGTATACTATGGATCCATGGAGTCATTATGATCATGAAGGATGTATTCATGCCTATAGAAAATCATTAAAAAAAGGGTGATTATACTCATCAAGGCATTGAATATGAGGAAAGTTTCAAGAATATGGAATGGTTGGAAGTGAAACAAAAGATGCAAGATCAAAATAGAGAGCTAGAGGAGAAACGTTAGTAGGCATTGGAACAGTTTAAAGATGACATTTAGAATATACTAGAATCCCCTATTCTAGTAACTAGTACCTTGGATAGACTAGTATTGCAAGCACTAGAACATGATGTTCAAATACTCAATAGAGTAAATGTTGAAAAAGATGAAAGATTCCTTGAATTTAGAAAATTTGTAAGTGATGATTCTTTTGTCAAATATAAAGAATTTATTTTATGTTTTTTATAATTATAGAGGGAAGATGTTGAAGTGGGATGTCCAACACATAACTCTAGAAAATGAAAATGATTTAATAGCCAATCTAAAAGAAGTGGAAAACATGACTCCAACAAGAGGGAGACAACTACTCAATGGAGAAGGGATCATGGTTTTTCCTGGATGGGATTTAATTGCCTCTTATATTTTAGATAGTTTGATCAAGTCTAGAAAGAAGGATATGAAGCTAGACATTCAGGGTATCAAAGATGTGATTATTAGTTCAAGGTTTGTTGAAGATGAGAAATATATGCTATTATGGGCCATATACCCTCCACACAAAAGGTCATATATTGTTGACATAGATCAATATTTTGGACATTTAATGACTTTGAAGGTAGGGGTAACATATCATTAATAAGTCAATAACTATGCAAGTTGGCATGGCTCTATTTAACCAAGCCCAAATGCAATAAGTAACATTTGAGGGAGATAATTGGAGAGAAATGTATGAGAACTTACTCAAAATAGGAAATCCATAGGTCTTGCCCATGATTCAATCATTAGATCATGCCTTGAGAAGTGAATTGAAGAGGGTATAGGAAGAAAAAAAAGGATGAAGCATAATTTTGTAATTCTAATGGAGATATCTAGCTCCATGCTGAGAAATCATTTCAAGATGGTATTGACCAAGTTAGGGAAGGTTTGAGATCTATATAATGCATATAAACCTATTTCCCTCTAGCATAATGAGGGGTATAGAAAATTGGACAAGGAAATTAATGAAATAGAAGAGGATGAAGACATCCAAGAAGAAAATAATTTGATCCATGATAATAGCATACACACTCAAGAATTTAAGACCACTTTTCAATTGTTTGAAGAAATGGTAATAGAGAATGGAGTATTATCTTGACATGATGTAGATGGACAGACAATCAACTAGGAGACATGGATGTGGATGTGCCATGTGATGTTATATCAAGCCCTGGAAGTAGAAAAGAATGACAACTTGGAGATGAAAAGGACAAGTAGATGGATCAAGAAGATGGTCAAATTGGAGATCAAATTTTGTGAGGTTATTGCCAACCTAACTTGTTGGAAGATGAAAAACACTAGGAACACATCAAATAGTGCAAATACTTTACTAAAGAATCATCATCAAATTTGGCACAATGAATCTCTTTCCTTTAGGAACTTGTTTTTCTTAATTGACAGTTGTAATTAGTTAGTCAATTAGGATAAATTCTATAAACAAAGTGTCATAACCTTTCATTTTGTAACTAATTTTATGTCTATAATTATAAGGATTGAATTTGGATATAATATATATCATAATCATTACTAGATATATTTTCACACACATATTTATGGAGAAAGTCGATCTTGTTGTCTACTTCAAATTTTGTTATCCATATGCACCAACAACACATGTATTTGTGGTAAAAGAATTTCAAGTTCAATACAAGGATTTCATGTGCTTGATTGATCTTTAGGTGATATCATTTCTATCTCATGTATTTTGTTTCCTTAGATCAAGTTTCAAGTTTTCTTTAATTTATTGTTCAATTGATTGAATGTAATAAGTAATTTTAGTGTTTGGAAAATGGTAATATTTTATTGATATTTTAATCTTCATTTTTTTCTTATTTGGCTCTTCTAGAGAGTTAAATTCAGTAAGACTAAGTACTAGATTTTACTTAAGTATTCAACAGTTCATACATCTAAGTGATGGAGGTTGACCAATTCATTCTACATTTATATATTACACCTAAAAACTTTTATCAACTTTTAAAATCCCTCAAAAAACTTAATTTTCACAAGTTATATTCTCTAGAAAGCCTCTAGGATGTGAAGTATAGGCCCACCAACTTTGGTTCTACAAAGCCATAATTGTAGAGGTTCACATTCAGTTAGAGTGGAACCTATTAGTTGGAAAGTTTCTATTAGGATTCCCTATAATTGGGTCATTATTCCATAGGAAACCTAATTTTCTAATTTGGGCACCAATAGGAGCTACATCAAAATGGAGAAGAAAGAATGACATAGGAACTATAACTGAAGAGGGGGTTTCATTTGTTTTAATTCCTTTGTTTTTACTATTTTTCATGTTATATTAGAAGGGTTTAGTATATTTTGATTGAGTCTTGTGGTTTCTACTAGTATGCTAGGTTCTAACTCATTTCCTAGTCCTATAGTTCAAAGGAATTTAGTTGTGTATACCAAGAAGTTCTATGAGAATTAATTGATTAAGGAAAAGTATTGTGATTGATTGGATAGATATTTTGGAATTGATAAGAGATTAAGTTTTCCTAAAGATAAGTATTATTGGCCCTAGATGTATAAGGATGTTCATATTTTTTTGTAAGGAGTTGCAAAAAATTTTAAGTTGCAAAAGGCATAAGTCACAATATTGGATTTCATACACCTATTTTTGTTCCTAAGAAACCTTAGAGTGACATCAGTATAGATTTTTTTCTTGGATTACCTAAGACAAAAAGAGGGTATGATCAATATTTGTTGTTGTGGATAGATTTTCTAAGATGGAAAATTTAATACCATGTAAGAAGACATCAAATGTCATGCATGTTGTTGATATTTTCTTCAAAGAGATTGTTAGATTTCATGGATTACCAAAACTTATTATTTCTAATATAGACAATAAGTTTATTGGTCATTTTTGGAGGACTTTGTGGAAGAAGCTTAATACTGAGTTGAAGTTTAGTTCTCTATTTTGTCCACAAAAAGATGGATAGATAGAGTTTGTGAATAGAAGCTTGGGTAATTTTTTGAGATGTTTTTGAAGATAAGATTAGTAATTGGGATATGGTATTGGCACAAGGTGAGTTTATATGTAATAATTCTATGCATAGAAGTATAGGAAAAACACCTTTTGAGAATATTAATGGAATGTGGCCTAGAGGAATATTATATTTTAGGTATGTTGCTAGTAAAGGGAAGAGAAGTGATTAAGGGGAAGAATTTTCTAGTTTTATGAAGTTTTTGCATGAGGAAGTGAAGTGGAGGTTGGAACAAAGTAATCAGAAGTATAAGGAGAATTTTGACAAGCCTAGAAGACATAATGTTTTTGAAGTTGGTGATAAGGTGGTGTCTCATTTGAAGAAAGGAAGATTTCCTATTGGAAAATATGTTAAGCTGAATATAAATAAGTTTGGGCCTTGTAAGACTTTGAGGAAGTTTGAGAGTGGTAATGCTTATGAAGTTGAGTTACCTGATGACATGGATATATATCCTATATTCAATGTTGTTGATTTGCACAACTATCATGAGTCAAATAATGAATTTATTGTACCAAATGATTATCCTAAGAAGAAAATTGAAGAGGTTGAACAAATATTATATTGGAGAGTTAGTAAATCACAAGAGGGAAAGATTGCTATGAATATTTGGTGAAGTGGAAAGATAGATCAATTAAAGATGCTACATGGATTTCTCAATCTGAGTTGGATTTAGCTTAGGTTGTGACATCTCAATGATTTTGGAGAGTCATTTATTTCAACCTTGGTTGTCTGATGTAGGACCATTTTTAGTTTCCTTGTAATCCTTATAATTTTTTTTCATTATGCTAGTTACTATTGATTGTCATTTAGTGATGAGTGTCAGTTACTATTGAGTGCCAATTACTATCAAATTCTAGTTGCTATCAAGTTATCCATGTTGGCTAAGATATCTAGTGTTGGCCAAGTTATCTAATGTTGGCCAAGTGTTTCTTCATGTGCTGATTGAGCCTAATATTTTTTGATGCTCAATTACTTCTTTGACCAAGTTTTTTGTGATTAATTCTTAGTTTGAGATGAATTATGTAATAAATTTGGATCATGAATTTAATGTTCATATCTTGTCTTTAGATGTGTGTAGATCATTTTAAGGTTGACCTTTCTATTATGTAATGATCTATAATCTTCTTTAAGCCATTTTGGCAAGTATAAATGGGAGTATTTAGTTTAAGTTAGGAAAATCACTTAAATGGTTCAAAGAAGATATGTTTGGAAAAGAGAATTTATAGTTGGATCATGGATTTTAAAGTTGTATTTGTATTTGGTTGTAACTCAGAAGTCCTTGTAATTGGGCATGTATGTTGATAATTGGATGAGTCAATAAAGTGTTGTTGTTTCTCTCTCCTAATTGGTGTTGTTCTCTATGTTGTTTGCTTCCATTGTGTTACTCAGTGAGGTGGTTGAATAGTTAGGTGTTCCTCTGGCCCTAGCTAGATCTTCAGATCCCTCCTTGCATCAATTCTATATGAATTTTCATGTACTCACTCTTCTTTACTCAATGTCCACTATACATTGGAAAAATTGGCTTTGATACAGATACTTAGTGACCATATATTTTCTCGTATCCTATAGAGCTCAACATATACAAGTGTAGACACTCAAAAATGGTTCACATCTACGACTTCATCACTTCTTCATACTAATTTGTCCCATTTTCTCATTCTATGAACTTTGATCTTTTGGCTATATTGACCATATTTCATCATTTGTATCCCCTTTCACATCAATTTCATATCAACTCAGAATCATATCAAATCAACTCAGAATCACCCCAAATCAACTTAGAATCATTTGAAATCAATCCTAATAACCCCAAAACATATCAAACATCCCAAATCAATCATCATTTGTCCAACTCCTAGGTATTTTTGTGGCTTTTAGTGCCTTGTAAATCTATCAACCTATCAATCTTATCAATCTGACCTTAGTATTGTCATGGCTCTCAGTGCTAGGTCAAACTATCATTCATTTCATCCAATCTTTGACATTGTTGAGGCTTTCAATGTCAGATCATGGCATCATCAACCATTTTAATAACATTTACAATGTTCGTCGATGTTATTATGATCAAACCTTATCAATCAATTTCAATCTTGTAGCATTTACAATGTTGGTTAAATGTTACATATCAACCAATTCATGTCATGTGTCCTTGGCATGTTATCAATTTCAATCTATCAATAAATTTGACCATGGCTTTGGTCTACATTCCATCATCTTATTTGATATCCATCATTGTCACATTTTCATCAAAGGATACGGTCACATTCATTTAATCAATTTGGCCAATTACCTACTAATTTTCTCTATAGGATTAAATAACCCATAATTTAATCCTATTCTTTCTAATTATTCTTCCTAGTTATCATCCTCAATTAATTAATCTTATTAATTGATTGATTCATTATCTACAAACCATGGAAATGTACAATTTCCTAAGTTCCATTTTCCATCATTAATTCCATTTTCTACTAATTCTTATTTTGTGGAATAAGAGGATTTTTAATTTGAATATTCCATAAAATATTGCATCATCATGACACTTGGATATGACACCTCGTGGATTCTCCTTTGACACTTGGCTAAGACTTATTATAATCAAATATTCTTATCTCTTACGCACATCCCTATTTGGCTTATTCGTCATAGATTCTTGGCTTTAAGTGGGTTGAGGTGTCTTATGACGCGTCATAGATTCTCTTCCACATTTACCCAAGTTTGACTTTCATGTGTCATAGAATCTTACAATTGGCATATTTTGTCATATGTGTCATGGATTCTCAAAGGAATCTCTTGCCACATTGCACATCTATGGGTGACAAATCCAATGCCCTCACTTTGAGTGTTGATTATAAAATGGGCACTCTTTCTCTCATTTGGGGTCTTCTAGAAGTCCTCTTGAAGTCTTGGAAGCCTTTAGGTCCTAATTTCTTTTAGATTTCTCACTCCATCTCTCACATTCAAATCACAACTTCAAGTATTCTCATGGCATTATCCAAATCATAGACTTTTTCTTCAATTTTGTGTGCACTATAGGAAACTTTGGAGCTACAATCATTTGGAGAAGAAAGAAGGACATGGGAGCTACAAGCAAAAAAGGGAGTTTATATTGCTTTCTTTATTAGTTTGGCTTTCATGGTAGACTAGTGGGTGCTAACATATGTTGATTGAGTTTTGTGATTTTCTCGTAGTATGTTATGCATTTAACACATTTTTTGGTCCTACATTTGGTGAACCCGACGTGAACATGCATATCTAACTTGGGTTTTCTTGTTTTGTGCTTGTAGGTGCAAGGAAGGAGCTCACTTGGAAGGGTATAATGACTATCTACTATTACTTTTCACACCTAGATTTATTAGGGGGTCTAGTAAAATTCTTATATGCTCTTGTTTCATGCATTATGTTAGCTTGCTGTCCTAGGGTGCACTCTGCTCTGTCAGGGCGTAGTTGGGACCCCTAGGAGCAGTTTTAGGAGTTTAGAACCCACCAAAACCTCCTTCTATTGTTTTTGACTTACCAGCTATGCCCAACTGGGCCCCAACTATGTCATTGATGTAGTCTACACTATTTGGGTGCACTTGGGAGTGTAGCTTTGAAAATTTTAGTTTCTGGGTCTTGTCTAGGCACCATTTCCCCACACTTTGCACCTGACCTCCCAATTGCACCCAGAAACTACCAACTACACCCAAATAGGCCCCAACTACATCATTTATGGAGTCTACACTATCTGAGCACACTTGGGAGTGTTCTAAGCCATTTTGGCCTTCTGGGGAGCAATCTGCTCTATAAGAGCACACCCGGGTTCACAGTAAGCATATGCATCAATCAAAATCTACATCTAAGGTTCCTATCACTCTCTAGGACATATATTAGGTGATTTTGTGTTACTGATGGTCTATTTACAGCATGTGGTGATCATTGGATGAAGATGTGATCATAAGAAACTACTAATATGTGCTTTGCAGGACGTTGTCGAAGACTTTGTGTGTCTTTCCAAACCATGTGCATGGATTTCCTAGATTAGATAACATTTTGTTTGGTGCTTAAAAAGAACCATTTTCTTTTTTGCCTAGCATGTCAACAGTGTTAAATCCCTAGGAGTTGCATTGGACATATCCTCTCCCCTCGCCATTCGTGGATCTTGGGTGTAAAAGAAATCCATGTAACTTCCATAGGAGGCCTGCCTTGGACCAAGATACTTGATATTGGGTATGCCAGGGGATGACCTCAGAGCAGTAATGGGCCAAAAGCCAGGTCAACATTCTAGCTGCTATATAAAACTTGATTACGATGAAAGCTGTGTCAGTGGTATTGCTACATGATAGCTCTCCTCCAGTACCCTTGTGGTGCATCAAACCCCAATTCTCAGGGCTGGGAGACCTTCTGCAAAATTTTATCATTCACTTGGTGATCGGAATGCCCTTACTAAAAACCATGCTTTAGTGGCCAAAATCCTTTCTATCCACTAGCTCAAGGGGTCACCCATGCCCATGAAGACATCCTACATTCTCGCAGTCCTTAATAGAGGCAACTGTCCCTTGGGAAGTCATGCCCCTTGGGAAGCAAATCTTGGTAGCCTTGAGAAGTGAGTGCACTATAAGGGGGACCCTATGGTGCCAAGATCCTAGGTTGTCTACTCTAGATAAGCATGGCTAAACTTTGGTTCAAGTAGGAATTTAGTGGATACAGTCCTAAAAGCCTAGGTTGTGGTGTGTTTGTTAACTTTTAACAACTATTCTTGTCTTAATGTGTCTTGCATGTGTGTAAAACATAATCAAGATAAAAGCCAAACTTTTAAATTTACACCTTGGATATCATTTGAACTTGTCAAAATATCACACATTGACAAAACATTTCAACCTTTATCAAACTTTGCAAACTTTGGTTCAACACACTCAAACCTTGAAAAACATGGTGACTTGTGCTCTTAAACGTGCTTGGCAAAATGTAGATCTCACACTTGCATAGACTTCACTTGCATTCACCCTAGTATAGGCCTTATTCATGCATCATATAGACTTCATATTGCACATTTTATTCCTCATTTAGTACCTATTACCTTTCATGTTGCATCCTTGTAGGTTCAGTTTACCTCCCTTAGTCTTTTGCATTCCCATCTAAAAATTAGCACTTTGCATTCACCACCTTGCATCTTTGCATACCTATTCATCATCTTGAATACTTTAACCCTCATTATGGCTGTCCTAAGAATAATTTTGAGCATTCATACTGGTCTTAACACTGTCCCCTACTATTGGCCTCTCTATAACATCAATCCTGGAATCATAGCTCCCAGAATTGCTTTAGTTTCAGCCTAGTTTACCAATTGCGCCCAAAAACTACCAACTACGCCCAACTGGGCCCCAACTACCTCATTGACATAGTTTTCACTATTTGGGGGCACTTGGTGGTCCTAAGATCCAATTTTGGGTTCCAGATAACATTTTGGGGCTTCAACAGTGTCCTCAGGTACCTGGTTAGCTCCCCTTGCACTAGCTTGCCTTGATTTGCATTCTACATCACCTAGTCTTTGTCACCTTCACTTATGAAATAATTCTATAGGTAATAACTTATTTTTTTCATCTCTTAAACCATCCTAACATTAACCCCATCATCTTAGCTTCCTAGCATATCAGTTTGGCAACCATACCTCTCAGAATCAACAAACCTTCATTCTGACTTACCAACTGCGCCCAAAAACTACCAACTGCAACCAAACTAGATCCAAGTGCATCAATGACGTATTTGGTGCTATTAGGGCACACTTTTCACTATTAGGGTTCACTTGGGTACCTGCATGACCATTTTGGGCCTCCAAACTGCACTTTAGGACCCCAAAACTGCGTCTAGGAGCCTCTACACCTCTCTATTTTGCACTTGACCCAAAATCGCATCTTGCACCCAAAATCCCCTTTTCATTATAGGCATTGTCCATATCACATATCCGTTCAGCATTATCACCATTTTGAGTCCTTGAAACATCATTTTGAACACCCAAAACCTTTGAATTTAGTCAAAAATCTAGACAAAGTATGAGTCTTAGAGTATCTCCTTGTGTTGACGGATAATGGATCTTGACTAGTCTTTTCATCTTTTCTTATCATTTTCTTGGGTCAAAATCTATCTATGTATTGATAGATTTGACCTTGTCATCTTTTATCAATTTTATATTTTCATCTTTTATCAGTTTTTGGTCAAGATCCAAAGTCCTTTATCACAAGGTTAAACTCCTAAACAAAATACTTTCTAAAAGGTTTTACCTAAGTTCAAAACTTTCCCTATTACCTTGTCATATAATAATCATATCCCTAGCATCCCCAAATGTCATTTTGACTTACCCTAGTGGTATATCCCCTTCATCTTGCATGGTCCAAACCTTAGCATCATTCTCACTACCAAACCCTATTAGATTATCCATCAACCAAATTGCCTTCTTGATCATTTACCCTCATTTTCCATATCCTAAAAATCATTATCAACCCTTGGAAACCATCCTTTTCATAGTCTACCTTACACACACCAACCTTTAGTATCCTTAGGAAGTCCAAAACATAACCCTAGTTGTCATTTTGCATACCTTAGAGTCATTTTCATCCCCTCTAGTCAAACTTCAAAACATCACCTCGCATTTGCACTTGCACTACATCTCTACGAAATTTGCACTTTGCACATCAAAACCATAATTCATTTAGCATTTCCTCACATTGCATAACATTCCTAAACACTTAAAATCCCAAAAACACTCATATCTTGCATACCCACCACTCTAAATCACTCAAAACACTCAAAATTTCCATTGTAACTGGATTCTTAGGTATCATGCCAGCACTTACTAGGACACAATCAGCTCAAAGACCTAAAAAAATCTATCAACCTTTGTTTTCTAAGGCACAAGCACAAACAAAACCTCATCCAAAATAAAGAAATAGCAAGAAAACCCAACAAACCTTTGATGAAGACCAAATTGAGGCATCAAAACCATTACTAGCAGACCCCTTGAACATGTATCCACAAGATCCTCATAATCAAGCTATGGCACAACAAACCTTGAACAATTCACCTACCATGAGATTTCCTTCAAAAACTTCCCCAACACATGGGATGGTTCAATGGAGTCCTAAATTTGAACCTATATTCGTGCCAATACCACCAGGAGGAGGAAGTGTACCAACCACACCTGAAGATGAACAATCACATTCCTTTGAATTCAGCCAACCTAACACATCAAACATACAACAAGGTACTGTACACCTAAGTAATGACTCTGACATTGATTATGGCATCATTGATGAAGAAATGGCTAGGGCATGTCAATACAAAAGTTTTCGCAAGAACTTCAAATGTTTGGCAGCCCAAGAAATTGTCAAATTTAACCCAAACTTCGAAGGTCCTAAGTCCAAACATCAAACCAACACAACTATTGAAAACATACAACCCATGATAAATTTGGACTTAGACAAGGGAAAACAACCTTTGGAGTTTTCAAACACAATAATGGCACCTATAAGGTCCCATCAAGAGTCAACTATCGAAATCCTCCAAAGTACATTTGAACACATCAATGTTAATCCCTTGTTTGATGAAATACCACCAATTCCTAAACACCCAAAAAGGACATTAAGACTTGATTTTAGTCACATGATGCAACAACAAGATGCACCTAAAGGGATTTGTGCTCTAGGGATTCCAAACATACCTCCTTTGGAGGCAAATCAACAAAGTACACCCTTGCTCCTAACTTTACCAAGTGCTATGACATCAAATGCTATGGAGCCTTTCATAAATACAACATGTGAAACATCAAGTGCAACCATCCCAATGGACACACAAAGGAAAAGTCTTATTGACATTACACCCATTCCCAACAGGGACACATCTCATAGTCAAGTCAATATGATGTCACAAATAGGAACATCTAACACACAAAGGTACCAAAACAACAATACAAACATGACGTTCAATTCTCAAGGACTTAGTCAACCCCCACGACAACAACAACCTACAATGGTACAAGGAATCAACACTTCCAAGGTGCAACCAATTATACATCCACTGAACACACATCCCACATATCAACAACAACATCAACCATAATGACAACAACCTCAAGTGGGGAAAAAATCCAACATTCCTAATACACAATCCCATGTGAACCCACTTGACTTGCACACAATTTATCAACAACAATTTCAGTAGCAATTCCAACAACAACAAGCAATTTTTTCTAAACAAAAAGAGCAACTCAATCAATAGTTGGAATACCAAAGATGCCTTGAGCAACAAATCGCATACCAGCAATATTTGTTACAACAACAACAAGTGCCACATCAAATACCACAACAAGTTCCCCAACAACAAGGACCTTTCTGTCTTCGAGGTGCCAACATACCTCCACCACCTAGTGACACTTCATCAGACTCATTAGACATAGAAATGTCAAAACCAAGTAGACATAGTTCTCGCCATAGCAAACGGTCTACTCACAGACACAAAAGACTTAAAGGAAAGACCATCATGCAAAACCCCAATGAAGAACTATTACAACAATTCAAACAACTTTCCAAACAAGTCAAGGCATTGGGAGTCCAAAAGAAACAAGATTTATATATAGAAAGGGACCTACGTCCTAACCCATTTGATAAAAGTTTGTATATGCCTCCATTCCCAAGACACTTTGAGGCTCCAAGGTTTGAAAAATACTGAGGAAAAGGAAACCCTATTGATCACATCCAAGAATTTTGTGCTTCATGTATCGAACTTAGCGATGAGCCCACTTACCTTATGAGATTGTTCCCTCGTTCTCTAGGTGGGCCTGCACTTGAATGGTACTCCAAACTTCTTTGTAATATCAAATCTTGGTCAAAGCTAGCAGACAAGTTTATCTCCCACTTTGCCTTTAACATTACAAATGAGGTGACACTTTCTGATTTGTGCTCAACTAAACAAAAGGTAGGAGAGTCATTCATCACATTCTTACTCCGTTGGAGAAGGTTAGGTAGTCAATGCTCATTAGACATTCCTGAAGAAAAACAAGTAAACTTATGCATTGAAAACTTAGTCCTGGACTTAATGTATGAACTTAAAATCAAGAGACCAAGCATCATTTCTAAACTGATGAAAAAAGGGGCTAGTATTGAAGATGTTCTTATCCATAAGGGAATCCTCAAGACAAATAAGGACAATACCAATACCAACTCGTCTAATGACAAGCCAAAAAATTTCTCCAAAAACAAGAACATGACTAATGATAGCATTTTGGATGCTCAAACAATTAGCACAACACAACCTCAATTGACTTTGAAAGGCACAAACCCCACAAATTCACAAACTCCTAATCAAACAACACCTCAAGAACAGAAAATTGAGACTTCCACACAAGACAAAAGACATCCTAGAACCAAGGATAGAAAATTCACACCATTGGAAATACCACTTGAGACTGTATTACAATAGTTACTGAGTAATAACTTCTTGCAGTTACCCCCAATCAAAGATGAACCATTGACTAAAGCAGATTGGTGGGATGACAAAAAGTATTGTGATTACCATCACACCAAAGGACACAAGACTTCATCATGCTTCCAATTGAAACATGCAATACAAGACCTTATTGATGATGGTGTAATAACATTTGATCCATCACTATTAGCATCCAACTCTGATCATACTATTTTCAAAGATCCTTTGGGTAATCATGACAAAGAGAAACCCTCAAGTTCAAACTCAAACTCACAAGGTAATGTGAATTACACATGCACCGGCTATGACTACACCATCAATTTCTTTAATGAGTCTGACTTTCACATATCCACATTCACATTGAAGGCTGAAGACTCTCGCTATGTTGTCACTACATGTCGTAGCAAGATCACCCTACCTAGAGCCCCATCTAGACCTACTACTTCTACTAGACCTGCACCCCCAAGTAGACCTATTGCTCCTACTTCATCTGATTATAGCCTTGTTGAACAACTCAGAAAAACCCCTGCACAAATATCCATTTTGGACCTACTGCATGCATCTCCCCAACACCAGAAGATCTTGGAGCAAGCCCTTAAAGGGTCAATAGTCCCAGATAACATGGATGTTGCCCAGTTCCAAGCCATGATTGGGAACCTATCTACCTCATAGCATATCACCTTTTCCCCTCCAGATATTCCTAAGGACAAACCTAACCATAATGATCCCCTTTATCTCAAAGTCTTCATCCATAATGCAAAAGTCAGATGTGTCTTAATAGATGGAGGAGCAGGACTAAACATCTGTACTCTTAAGGTTGTCAAAAATTTGGGTTATTTTGAAGATGATGTGGATCCCTCTCGAAGAATCACAATAAAAGCTTATGATGATGTAGGGGCATCATCACATTACCTATCAGAGTTGGTCTAGCTACTAAAGACACATTGTTCCATGTCCTAGACATCGAAATGAATTGCAACATGATACTAGGATGCCCTTTGCTTCATGCTATGAAAGTAGTCCCTTCTACATATCATCAATGTTTGAAGTTTTCCTATCACAACATAGAGGTTACCATCCCTGGTGATCTAGATCCTTTCTAGTTTTATGCTAATCTAAGAGATGCTACTGCATTCCAAATCCCAACAAACAATGAAGGACAACCCACAAATCCCTCTAAGTATGTGGATGCCGATATACTACTCAGTAAAGCCAAGGAAAAGATGAAGATTGAAGACAATGGGTGTGGAGAGTACTTTATGTCTCAAGTCTCTCACATTAGGGAATCACCACTTTCTCCCATCAGTACAAAGAATTATACTTCTATCAATGAGAATACATCTGTATGTATTGAGAAAGCAAAAGTAGAAAGAGAACCCACTTTGATGTCTCCTAGCAAGTATGGACTTGGGTTTACCATCATGCAGAAGCAAGTTTATGATGGCTATAGTGGTCTTGGATCTCAGAAACAAGGAATCATTGAACCTATCACTACAGAAGGACAACCTCCTAGTTTGGGGCTTGGATTTAAACCATTACAAATAGGTCCTCCTAGTACCACAGTACCTACATGTAAGACTATGGATGTTTCAAACGATGAAAAGGCATCTAAGAATATCCCACTTGAAACCAAAAATCCCCTAGCCTCTGAGCATAACCCCAATGACCCAGTTGAATCAATTACCCATATATCTACCTTCAACCAAAGCCCATTCAACACTGATGATGACATCTCCTCAAGTTATCCTGAACCTTTGGATTGGGACCAACGTGGACCACCAATTTTTGATCAATTTGACAATGATGGCACTCTTATAATATAATTTGAAGGCAATATGACTGAAGATCATAAAGAAGTAGTTTCTCCTAAAGAGAACACATTAGCATATTTTGGGGAGCCAACTCCACTTTCTAGCTACAAAGAAAAAAGAGAAAAAGATAGCAAGCATAGGTCTCTTGGTGAAAATCAAAAGGCACCATTAGACTATAAAAAATCAAAAGCTAAGCAGCTCCCAAGGATACAAAATGAAAAATATGATGCCATGAATATTAGTGTTCCAGTTTTCAACATGCCACAAAGACTTTTGGAGCTCTCTCAATCAGCATTCATGCAGAAGTTCATTGATCTCAAACCTCCCAACCCTCTGTTATATCCCTTTGTTTATCCCCCAATCCAGCTACCTAATTTGTCCTATAACCAAAATCAGTCCTCTATCCAACAAGCCTTTGCCTATGTCATCATCAGTGACATCCCACATGACATTTCTATTGACCCAATTATCCTTAGATGCCTTGATTCGCAAGAGATAGACATTGTCTTACATACGATACACGATGGTATCTCTCGAGGCCTTTCTAGTGGTTTGATTTTAGCTACAGACTTGAAACAAATCCTCCATGATTATGGTCAGTCATGGATCTAGATCTCATCAGCTAGCAGCACCAACAATAGATATCTTCTCAGCATTTTTCAGTGACATTCTTGATTTCATCTAAAAGTCCTAAAAAAATATCAAAAAAATAGTAAAAAGTCATAAAAAATTAAAGAAAAAAGTGAAAAAAAGTCATGAAAAAATGGATGCCTTGATGAAAACCTGGAAAATAGGCATCTTGGCACAAAAATTTGAGTCAAGAGAAAAATTTTGTCCAAAAGAGAAAACCTAGCAAACAGGCACTTTGGGCAAGTACCATGGTGAAAACCTGGCCAACAGGTGCCATCTGTAATCAATGTTGCTGCTCCATCTATTAGGATTCCATCTGGTATTTTCCCCCTCCATCATTCCTTGATCATATCCTTCATATTGCAAGACATCCTTCGTCCCTTATCATGGCTCACAAATTGGTTAATGTCCTTTGTTACCTTGCCTAAGCATCACCAGTCTGCACACACACTCTATCATTGGCCTTTGTACATAGTTTGCATCTTGTCTAGGGCCATATTACCTACATGGTGCATGAGTTTGAATTTGAACTGGGGGCATATCCCTAAGTGCTTTTTATCCATTAGACCTATCGTATAACAGATTGGAGCTAACACTTGTTTATGCTTATATGATCCTGAAAAAATCCCTAAAAATCATAAAATGTCCTGAGAAAATCACTAAAAATCACATAATGTCTTGAAAAAATCCTAAACATTCACATAATGTCCTAAAAAAAATCCTAAACATTCAAATATGATTCTGAAAAAATCACTAAAAACCATAACATGTCCTGAAAAAAGCACTAAAAATCATAAAATGTCCTGAAATAAACCCTAAAAATCGTAAAATGTCCTGAAGAAACTTATCATGCAAAAACATCAAATGTCCTCAAAAACCCTAAAAATCACAAAACTCATCAAAAATTTTCAATAAACCTTGTACATATTCATTGTGGATAACCATCCCTTTTGCGTTCACACTTGCACTTTGCATATTGAAACTCAAAGCACTACACTTTCAAGACAATCACACTATCTGACCAACGTGAACCAACAATCAATCCAACATGTCACTACGAACCTATCAACTGAATCCACAAATAGTGCTATCACATTATCAACCTGTCAAACACCATCTAAACACCTAACACACTAAAAAGTAAGTAATAATGGATAAGGATAGCTATTGGCTCACGTTGTTTAGTGAGTGATTTATTTTTTGCTTTGTTTTTCTTTGATCATGTTCCTATGCCACTTGATGATATAAAACTAATCTATGAGACTGGCCAAGATGGTTCATGGTCATCTTTTTTCCATTTTTGTCTATTACAATGTACCTTTGAGAGTCTAGGGAATGTACATATGCCTCAGGAAGGACAAGGTCATTCTCTATCTGCATCGTGCTTGTTTATGCAAAAGGCTTGCATTTGCGCTCTAGCCCTTTATGCCATGATGCATTGCATTCCATTTGCCATATCAAAATAAAGTTCCATTTGACATATAGTGCACTTTCTACAAACAAAAGTCTTTCCATCATACTAACATCTCCTCATCTCATCTTTCTTCTTCATCTCATTTTCCATCACCATAATCATGTCTTCTGATTCACCAAATCATCTTCATCTCACATTCATGCATTCCTGCATCATCCTGCACCGTCAATCAACTTTCTATGGCTTTCCACCTAGTTCAACCTTAGTTTGACATTTTTCTCATCATATTTGACCAAATATGACCATTTTTTATGATTTCCCTCATGTTATGACATCATTCAATCATTTTGGGCATGCACGCACAATTTTGGGTCATTCTGAATCCAATCAGGCTATTTCTGGGCCCTGGAGCCTTTTAGGGTGCAATCTACACTTTTAGGGTGTAGTTGGGGTTCCCAACCTCATCATTGATGCACTTGGTCATGCCAACTATGTCATTGATGCACTTGGTAGAGTTTGGGTGCACTTGGGAACCTAGGTTATCCAGAATTGCTCCCCGAACCCCTAGTTTGCACTCTGAAGGCAATAACTTTTGTGTTTCAACTTTGATTTACAAACTGTCAGTTGTGTTGGACTCATATCTTTCTTATGAAAAAAATGAGGTATCATTTTCATTATTTTTTCACTGTATAGAGTGTTAATCCTTGCAATTACTCTTGGGCTCCTAGTTGCCCCCCGTCATGTTGATTTTGGCCCCTAGGGCCTTCTCGGGCACATTTTACACTTTTTGAGACTACTTGAGCTTCCCAAGTGCATCATTGACACACTTGGTACTATCATGGCACACTTGGGCTTACCAAGTGCATCAATGACACACTTGGTTGAGTTTTGGGTGCAGTTGGGGACCTAGGATACCTAGAACTGCTCCCAGAGCCCCTATGTTGCACTTTGGAGCCCATAACTTTTGCATTTTAACTCAGATTTGCAATCTATCAGTTGCGTTTGATTTGTATCTTTTTTGTGGACAAAATGAAACATCATTTTCATCATTTTTTTTTTCTTGAGTGGTAACCCATGCAATCACTCCCGAGCTCCCGATTGACCCTGTTTTGCACTCTAGACCTCATAACTTTCACATCTTAGCTCTGATTTGTGATCCGTCAATTGCTATGGTTTTTTATTCTTTTTGTAAATAAATTGACTTATCATATTCTCATATTAGTCAATTTCTCAATGGGGCACCCATATATATCACCCCTACTGGGGCATGTTGTGGCTTTCTCATCAGTTATTCTTTGATACAACGCTCTAAATCACATTGTATCAAAGAGGGGAAAAATGTAGACACTCAAAAATGGTTCAAATCTATGACTTCATCACTTCTTCATACTAATTTGTCCCATTTTCTCATTCTACTAACTTTGATCTTTTGGACAGATTGACCATATTTCGTCATTTGTATCCCCTTTCACATCAATTTCATATAAACTCAGAATCATATCAAATCAACTCAGAATCACCCTAGATCAACTCAGAATCATTTGAAATCAGTCCTAATCAACCCAAAACATATCAAACATCCCAAATCAATCATCATTTGTCTGACTCCTAGGTATTGTTGTGGCTTTCAGTGCCTTGGAAATCTATCAACCTATCAATCTTATCAATCTGACCTTAGTACTATCGTGGCTCTTAGTGCTAGGTCAAACTATCATTCATGTCATCCAATATTTGAAATTTTTGAGGCTTTCAATGTCAGATCATGGCATCATCAACCATTTTAATAAAATTGACAATGTTCGTCGATGTTATTATGATCGAACCTTATCAATCAATTTTAATCTTGTAGCATTTACAAGTTCAGTTAAATGTTACATATCAACCAATTCATGTCATGTGTCCTTGGCATGTTATCAATTTCAATCTACCAATAAATTTGACCATGGCTTTGGTCTACATTCCATCATCTTATTTGATATCCATCATTGTCACATTTTCATCAAAGGATACGGTCGCATTCATTTAATCAATTTGGCCAATTACCTACTAATTTTCTCTATAGGATTAAATAACCCATAATTTAATCCTATTCTTTCTAATTATTCTTCCTAGTTATCATCCTCAATTAATTAATATTATTAATTAATTGATTCATTATCTAAAACCATGGAAATGTACAATTTCCTAAGTTCCATTTTCTACTAATTCTTATTTTGTGGAATAAGAGGATTTTTAATTTGAATATTCCATAAAATATTGCATCATCATGACACTTGGATATGACACCTCGTGGATTCTCCTTCGACACTTGGCTAAGACTTGTCATAATCAAATATTCTTATCTCTTACACACGTCCCTATTTGGCTTATTCATCATAGATTCTTGGCTTTAAGTGGGTTGAGGTGTCTTATGACGCGTCATAGATTCTCTTCCACATTTACCCAAGTTTGACTTTCATGTGTCATAGAATCTTACAATTTTCATATTTTGTCATATGTGTCATGGATTCTCAAAGGAATCTCTTGCCACATCACACATCTATGGGTGAAAAATCCAATGCCCTCACTTTGAGTGTTGATTATAAAATGGGCACTCTTTCTCTCATTTGGGGTCTTCTGGAAGTCCTCTTGAAGTCTTGGAAGCCTTTAAGTCCTAATTTCTTTTAGATTTCTCACTCCATCTCTCACATTCAAATCACAACTTCAAGTATTCTCATGGCATTATCCACATCATAGACTTTTTCTTCAATTTTGTGTGCACTATAGGAAACTTTGGAGCTACAATCATTTGGAGAACAAAGAAGGACATGGGAGCTACAAGTGAAAAAGGGGGTTTCTATTGCTTTCTTTATTAGTTTGGCTTTCATGGTAGACTAGTGGGTGCTAACGTGTGTTGATTGAGTTTTGTGATTTTCTCATAGTATGTTATGCATTTAACCCATTTTCTAGTCCTACAACAAGATTATTTACAAGTCTAACAAATACATGACTCAACCTATATAGAGTGATTGGTCCATAGTGATGACCGACCAACTCTTCCTTCTATATGACTAAGTGTTTGACACTAATAGAAAAAAAAACTAAAGAGATCAACAAGGAGTACATCTCTCTAGCCATTATTTTATGTTACATATTTGATCTCTCTTATTGATTTTATTATCACTTATTCTTAATTAAATTCTCAATTTCAAGCATACATCCCAAGACTTTATAAATTTACTACACTAGCTTAGGTATGAAGGGGTAAGAATCTAGCTTATTTAAACTTGAGGTTCCCTATCTCAAAAAATAGTTGAGCACCCTTCCAACAAGAATAGTCCATATTCTATTTATAAAAAGAATTTATATGGTAATGGACTTTTATATAAAAAAGAATTGTATAATAGATTTAGTCTATAGTAATGATTATATTAGATTTAGTCTATAGTAATGATTATACAGAGGTAAAATTATATTCTAGGAATTGTTGTTATATTTCCTTTCAATATTGGCATATCTTGAACCATGTAAATAGATAGAGTCCATTTGTGTACCAAACTAAGTGTTTCTTGAAGTTATACTTCATATTATCAACCCTTCTAGTTTATATTCTAATGTCTTATATCAAGTTGTAATTTTCAATAGTCACTAAGTTCATATACTTTGTATAGATACATTTTATATTCCTACAAAAATAATTTATTTTTTTGGCAACAAATGAGGTCTATCTTTGTATTGAGAATCTAAGCTTGTTTGTTTAAAAATAGCATTTTGACTGATATAAATCCACCTATAAACTCTAACGGGAATATTATAAGAAATGATATTGGGGAATATTATAAGAAATGATATTTGCTCCCAACTAAAGCTTGCAAAAGGTATTTTAGAGCAAGGCATTCATTAAACTTGGCTCATAATGATATATTTTATTTAAGAAATAAAAATAGCATTTTGACTGATATAAATCCACCTATAAACTCTAAGGGGAATATTATAAGAAATGATATTGGGGAATATTATAAGAAATGATATTTACTCCCAACTAAAGCTTGCAAAAGGTATTTTAGAGCAAGGCATTCATTAAACTTGGCTCATAATGATATATTTTATTTAAGAAAAAGATATTGTTTCTAGAGGAAATAAAAAGATTAATTTTAATGCGTGCATTTTTTCATCTCAATTTAACCTCAATATTGTTTTCTATATATAGACCTCACTAGGAATATGTTAGAAATGGATAATACTAAGAGGGGGTGGGGGGGGTATAAATCAATATTCTATGAACTTTTTCCCACAATTGGATATTATTAATTACTTTGCAAGATGCATATGTACATAAACCAATAATGTTGAATGGTAAATAAAACCATACATAAAGAGAACTCACAACACCATTATTTTTTAACTAGGAAAACCCTAGCCAAGGGAAAACCCCAGTGGGGATGGCACCCACAAAATGTTCCACTAAACAAAAGAATCATGTTAAGGATATTGACCCTGTTAGGAGTCTATGAATTACATATAGTGTCTCGATCCTTGTTAAAGGAGTAGGCTCTGTTAAAAGCCTCAATTCTATTAGGAGTTGCTTCAACCCTATTAGGATTTGGTATTGCAATTACAACTATATGAAAGAGGAGCTTACTTTCCTAACATGAAATTATACAATATAGTGCCTTTATACAAAAGAGATACATATAAAAGCCTCTTTATTTCTTACTATTATACTTTACATAGCCCCTAATTTGACATGAGAATTTTCTTTATAGATCTCTCATATAATTTTTCATATCATGTACATAGTTCACATTCTTGTCATATACTTCTCATTCACATATATCACACATATCACACTTGCACATTACTTCGCATAAAATAATTCTTTACTTATACTATTTTCCTTCACAAAACTTTGTGTAGCCAGCTTGATGTAATTACATATTATGTTAATGATGGATAAAGATCTAGGATTTCATCCCAACAAAATAATTATTTCATAACCAAAATAATTCCTTAACACTTTATAACTTCATTTCTTTTGTACTCTCTTTTGTTGTGCATACTACTTTAATTGGTATTTGGCTTGTAGCTTTGTTTGTACTGACTTGCACACTTAGGTACATCATCATGACACTCTAATATACTTCTCATAACTTTTTTCATGCCAAATATCTCTATAGCGTTTTCTATACCACAAACAATCTCTACACTACTAGTAAAATTGTCTAACACTTAGACAATTTTCTATCTCTGATTATAGAATCTTCAATAATATATTCTACTATTACATTTTGAAATATATGCTACCATAAATGAAAACCCTAAATCATCTTACCTAGCCATTATTCCAACATTCTTCCCCTTTGACATTGATGGCAACATATGGGAAAATTGGCTAAGTCCCAAAATGTTCTACAAATACCTTTTCAAAGCTGGCCTTCAAAACTTCACAACAATTTTCAAAATTACAAATATTTTTTGGATCATTACATATATAATGATCTTCTTTATTCCTCCTCATACAATATAATAAGTTAACCATGCTCGCCTTTAGTATATAATTGTTTCTATGCATACAATTTTCCTTCTTCTCCCCCTTTGACATCAATGACAAAGGTGTCAAAATTTATTTACATGTCAAAATTGTGTTCCATACCTCTTCTTAGGCTAACAAGAAAGAAATTAAATCACCAAAACTAATTGTAAAACTCTTCATACTCATATCCCATGACTCCTTGACTCCTTAAATGTTGAGTAGAGTGCACAAACCAAAAGATTATATCTCTACTACATTTAGATCTAAGTATATAGAATTGTCAAAAGATGTCTTGATTAATAGATATTCCTCTAATTGGCACTCAATTGTGCTCAATCTCATAGATAAGTGTTCTCTCAGAAGTGAGAACCTTTTATTTATCCTTGATTTTTTGTCTTCCAATAAGCTTATCTCATCATAAGCCTTACTAATATGTGCTTTAACTATTTCAATCTGCACATCAAGTTGATTCAACCAACTAGCCAATGCTTCCACTTTTGTGCATTTTTCTTTAAGCTCGATGTCAATGTATTTTGTGAAGCTAAAAGACATTACACACTTCACATATAGATATTTTCCTTCAATCTAGCACTTCCTTCATTTATTGTTACATAATCAATATTCAATAAGTCATTCCTAATGTTTTGACAAATAATGTCAAACATCTATGCATCATGCTTGGCTTGAGCTTGCATTGTTTCAACCTCTGAAAAACTTGTGAATTCAGCATTTAATTCTTGAATAACATCTTTTTCTTTCTCCTCATGGTTAGGATCAACTGACTTTATAATCATGATTCCCTAAAACTTATCAGTAACCTCCATTAGAGTTTTATGCAAACTCTTTCTCATTTGTTCTTACTGATTATTTTACTGAGGGATGATATTAATTCTAATTGATCATCATCATCTAAACCTATAATAAAAGCTAGGGTTAAAGATGTGTTGGGTGCACTTAGCTTCTCATCATTCTTTGCATTCTTCTTCTTTTGTTCCTCATCCTCTTTCTTCTTCTCACCTACTTGTCTTCTAATTTCTTTGTCCATTTTCCTCCTTTCTTCTTCTTCTTCCTTCTTCTTTTCTTCTACTTCTCTCTTCATCTTCTCTTCTTCTTATTTTTTTTTCTTCTACCTTCTTCCTCTTTGCATCTTCTTTTTCCTTTTTCTTCTTGTCTTCTTCTTCCTTCCTTTTCTTGTCTTCTTCTTCTTTCCTTTTCTTTTCTTTTTTCTCTTTTTTTTCTTTCTCCTTTTTCTCCTCTTCTTCTTTTTGTTTCTTTGCATCTTCTTCCCTTTGTTTATTCTTTCTTTCTTCTTCTCCTCTTTAGCCTCATTCTTTCTCTTCTCTTCCTCTTCATGTGAACTATAGTAATTAATGATATTTCCAACAATGTTTGGCCCAAGATCCTTGAAAGGATATTCTACGATATTAACCATCACACTTTAGTACCAATTTTCATAGTGTCTTTTCCAATGGAGATCTGAAAAGATATATTTTTCATCTATGCCTCCTTAGCTTCCACTACTGTTTCTACTAGAGTACTCTATTCAATAGGTATAGGGCTTACTCCCACTAACTTTGAGCTTACAAAAGTCATATATTTGACAATGGCTTCTTTTGTCTCTTAGTTTACCTCTTCATAATTTCCTCCCATCAAAAGAATATGTCTTCTTTTATTTCATAGCAAGGGCTCAATTTCCTTTATAATATGTTGCAAAACTTCATAATTGTTAACTTCACAAAGCTTCTAAATCATATTTTCTCTTATTTTCTTGTCTTCGCCAATGACTCTTCTTCTCCTATTTATCAATCTATTATAAAAATCCTTTGGAATGTGTCTTTGAATATCTTCAAACATTTTATTCTTAAGAATCAAATTCCTTACTACTATATTTTATAACCATATTATATCCATATTACTATACATGCTATAAAAATTAATCAACCAAATGAAATTATTATTAATTATGATTTTCATGTTCAAGTTCTCTACCTTTGGCTTCCATGACCTCTTTCATGTGGTTTTCCTCACTTCACCAAATAATTTTTTAGTAGATCTTTCTTCTTTGTTAGATTTATCAAACTCATCTAATTCAACCATTTTAGTGTCTTTCTCCTCTTTCTAGGGCCACTGGATAGTTGCTTGGTCCTTTTCTTACTAGGTGACTCGGTCTCTTGTTTTACATTAGTCATTCTCTCTGATTTTCTTTTAGTTGGAGAAGTAGATGATTTATCTTTAGTAATTTTTACCTCCTCTTCATTAGTTTTCTTCAAGGGTTGTACAATAATAGGTTGCATTTGGGCAACTGTGGCATAGGGAGTAGTAGGTCTCTGCAAAGTAGATCCTACTATTGTTACTCCCTCTAAAGATATTTCTATGGTAATGGGAATAGCTTCCAATACCTCAAATTTTCTACTAGCCTTCATCTCTAAGGCTATACCCTTAAGTTTATTGAATTCCTTCCTTTTCATTGCTCATTCTTTGAGAACTACTTCTATCTTCTTCTCAACATTCTTCTTGATCTCTTTTCTATAGATCTTTCTCTCTACTTCTCTAATCTTTTCTACACAAGTTCTCCATCTAGGATTAACCTTTTCCTCTTTAGACTTGAGTATGATCTTTCCATACCCTTCAATGATTTCCTAATTCAATTCATAACCCATGGGCCCATGGGGTCTATGAACTTAACTCTTGGTACAATTGCCTCCATGAAACATATGTCCTCCTTATAGCTTTCTATTGTACCTTTTTACTAGTGAAGGTGGTATTTTATACCTTTTCTTCATCACAAATTTAAATTCTCTCATCATTGTACTAATATCTTCCACAATATTTTCCTCCAATTGTCTTCTACAATGATGTATCCCCAAGCTCATGGTGCACTAATTTATATTTTATTATTCCCTATCTGGCATACCATAGAATTAACTCATAACTAGGAAGAATAGATGAATCAATAATGACTCAAACCTAAACATTACACTTCTAGCCTTCTTAAGTTTCTCAATGTTATCCAACAACTAGTGTTGTAATATGTCACACATGTTAACCTTCTCTCCTTCAATTGTCATCATGTAAGTTGCATGTAGGAAACTAGAAGGTGTAGAGTTCAACCTCGAACTCTGGTTCATCTTGTAGCCTATGATCGTGTTGATCACTATCACATTTGTCTTCTTAACTAGATCAATCCTCATGTTTCTACCATCTAATTTGGGCTTCAGATTTGTCTCCACCGCCTCCTTTACATTATTTTCATTGACTAGGTTATTCCCTTCATTACACAAACTAGTTAAGCTTTTCTATCATATTATTGTCAATCATGATAAGCACCTCTCTAACCCAAAATATTCCTTCATGAATGTAACTCAAAATAATTTTTCTCCTTTGATGGTTATCAAAGTCCATAAAGAACATATGGTTTATAATGTTTAGTTCCTTTAAGTGTATGAACTCTTGTTTCAATGAAAAGTCATCCTGGCACACTAGGTCTAGGTCCTTATGAATGTCACTATCTCTAATTCTCTCAAATTTACAATTTATATATGACTTGACATCATCTACATAAATAACATTCTCTAGAATTTTCAAAAATACTCCTAAGGGATCATCAACTTGGGAAATGAACATGCTTCTTAAATACATATCTCGACCTCTCACTTGCATCACTAATAGTAGTATTCATCATTTTAATTGATTCAAATACTTTAGAAACTTCACAAAATACCTTAGTTTCATGAAACTAGGACTCTTTTAACTTTGCAAAGTGAATCCTTTCAAATTCACTTTTATTCACTGTCAAATTGCTCTGAATTGGTCCTTAAATATTCATATGATTGAATGATACTCAAAATCTTGTTTGTAGGCTTCAATATTTCAAATCGATCTTTGCATTAATTGTGCATCTACCAAAATTTGTTAAACTACTATTCTATTAACCAATAGACTTGGTTGACTTTGTTCACATTCATTGATAACCAAATAACTTGCGTTCTTAACCAAAAATTCCTTATTGTCTATTCTATCTCATGTCAACTTTGCAACTTTCAACTCAACTTCTAACTTTTGTTCCATCTTACTAATTCTTTGTCTTTGATAAAAGGTGGTTAATTAAAGTAAGTTGAATTACACATTATGGCTGATTTCATTCTTCTTTTAGGTGCACCAAAAAATTGTTCTTCTAAAATTGTATGTGAACTTTCTTGATCATTTTCTCTTATAAATACTTCCTTGAATTCTTCAACATGCTCTTTGAGTGCTTCCTTCTAACTGTTAGTGCTATCATTATCATTTCTTCTATTATTTTTACTATTGTTCCTTTTGTAGTTATGATTTTTTTTGAAATTTCTTCTATCCATTCTACAAAATCTCATTGTGTGTCCAAATTTATTGTATATCTAAGATACAGGTGCATTCCTTCTTTGATTGGTTCTATTTTGATTTTCTAGTGCTCTACAATTACTTGCAATGTGTCTAAGGTTGTTACATTTGTAACATACAATCTAGTTCCTTACTCTATTAGGTCTTTCTCCATCATTAGATCTACTTTCTGAACTCCTTCTTTCATTACCTATAGAGTTAGTATCCCTAAACATTCTACTATTTCCATTACTACTTATAAACTTAGGTTTCTTACAATATATTTCTTTGTGTCCATAACCATGAAAATTATAACAATAGAAATTAGTGATAGATTTGAAAGACTTACCTATGAAATCTCTCTTCATATGACCAAATTCATTGCATATAAAACATCTACCTTTGAATTTATGTCTAACCTCCTTAGATTATTTAACTTGCTATTTTTTATTTGGTTCATCACATTTCTTAGATAGATTGACTTGCTCAACTTCTTTAGATACCTCTTAAGATATGCTTGGTTCAATCATATTTTTACCAATTTCTTTAGGCTTAGGGTTTTCAACAACTGGATCTAGTTCTTTCCTAAATTCAGTTTTCTTGGCTGATTTCACTCCAATAAGATATCCAAGACCTTTCTTATCATAATAAGATCTCTAGAGAAATAGTTGTTCATCAATTTTCTCACTACTAGAATAAAGTTTTTCTAACTAATACTTATCCTAAGTTAACTCTCCTTTCACAATGGTATTGTATTTTTCTAATTTTGCATGCTCTATTTTGATAGAATCTAATTCAGACATTACTTGAGTCAGATGGGATCTTAGGTCTACATTCTCAAATTTCATATTTGGTTCAATATTATTTTCATCCTTTTTCAAACTCAACTTAAGTTCAACAATTTTCAACTCATGTTTCAAGATCTCATTTTCTTTCTTAAGGGTTACTAATTCATCATTGTCATTAGTCTACTCCTTTGATTCCTTTCTAGTTTTTAGATAGTCAATCTTATCTTTCAATTTATTAATCTAGTATTTTTCATCTTCATACCTTTCTTTCAAGTTGTCTCTTTCTTTAGTAAGAAGATCAATTTTCTCAAGGACTTCTTCAAGATTCCTCTTTAACTATTCCATATCCATAGGGATCTTACTCAAGTTGTTAAGCCTCTTTTCAATAATTGTTCTCTAATACCAATTCTTAGAAATAGATAATATGGGGGGGTGAATTAGTATTCTACGAACTTTTTTCCACAACTAGATATTATTTATTTCTTTGTAACATGCATATAAAAGTAAAGCAATAATGGTGAATAGTAAACAAAAACATACAAAAAGAGAACTCATAACATTATTATCTATTAACTAGGGAAACCTTAGCCAAGGAAAAACCTCAATGGGGATGGCACCCACAATATAGTGTCTCAGCTCTTGTTAGAGGACTAGGCCTTGTTAAAAGCCTCAACCCTATTAGGAGTTGGTATTACAATTACAAATATATGCAAGAATAGCATTTGTACATAGTTTAGCATAAAAAGAATTTGGACATTCTTATAATTAAATGATATTTTAGGTTGGTTAAAGAAGAAAATATTTGTTTCACATTTTTATTGAATTTCTTGAATGTGTCTATGTGTTCTAGAGAGAATAAAATCTCTTCATATCTCTCATATATTGATATAAATGGTAATGAGAGAGTGGGGTGAATCAATACAATAGGTAAGATAGAAATTCAAACTACTGATCAAAATTTTCTTCTATAACATTAATCAAATGGTTGTTGTAAAAAAAACTTAATTCAATGATCAATCACAAAAACACAACACATAAAAGAGTCCTTTTGGTATTGTAGAAACTCATGTTAGAAGGTAAAAACTATGGTAGGGGGTAGGTGCAGGATCATGGTCAACCAAAATATGGCCTTAAGTGGCCGTGGAAAACTAGAAAATTAGGGTTATGTCAACTTGACATGGTATTTTAAAGCAGTTATGAACTTTATACCAAAAATCTATAACAGAAAAATTTGTAGGAAAATGAATTTGGTATGTAAAATACTAGGCCCTATCTAGGAAAAAATTGATCGATCAAAATTTTTTATTTTAATATAATCGTACAAAATTTTCATGACAATAGTAAAAAGTAGCTGTATGCCTGACCACCTTCATCAAAATCAAAGGATAATATTTTTTAATATTTATTTTAGAGATAACAAGTAGAATTGTGCTTGGATGTGGCACATATTTCTTGGTATTTTTATTCCAAATAAATAATTAACATGGATTTTCTACTATAACATTTTTAGAATAAAAAAAACTCATGTGTGTGACGATCTTAACTAATTTAAAACTTTGCAAAATTAAATTTTACATTTTTTTTCCTTATAGTAGGAAAAACATAGAATGCAACACATATTTTGGAATTAAAAAATGTTATACCATTTGAAAGTTATAGTTAGTTTTCAATTAGTATGGCAATCAACAATTTATAGGCATCTTCATTAGAAATTAAGTAATAATTACTTATCGAAGTCATAATTTGACAATAATTATCCCAATGAAATATTGAGAGTGTTCTCAAGAAATCATTTTCATTTGATTGGATTTTGATTAAAAAAGAGTCATCAGATGGTTAGTCAAAGTCTAGATGTCAAATAAACATTGATAAAACACATTTTTTGAGTTGATCAAATAGGCTTGGTAAATATCAAGCTGAATTAGATACCAAAAATTAGATCGAATACATGAATGTTTCAAGTACTTGATCAAGGATCATATACCCAATTAGTGGTGGCAAAAGAACAAAATTCAAATTTGGCAAATTTGGGACTATATTATATATTTAAAACAAAAGATATTACAAACATATTAAATATATGTGAGTGGTTCTATATAAGATATAATAATATATAATTATTATTATTTTGCATTTTATTCTTATATATTATATAATCAATATTATCAGTATAATATTATATATAGTATTCAATATAATTACATACTATATTAGGATCATAGTATTATATATTATTAAATTTATCTACTACAATATGTAATTTAGCATTATATTAGAAATTATATAGCATTATATATTGTATTAAATAAACACAATTGTATTTAATATATTATAGTATTTGATCAAACTAAGTTGGCATGTGTTATCGTGTCTCATAGAACACATCATGTTGTCATGTGAATGATTGAAAGGGGTCATAGGGTAACCTACGACCCCTTGTAACTTATTCAAACACAACATGTATGTCCCTAGAAGTCCTAGGAGCCCTAGGAACACATGTTGTCATATGAATGGTTTAAAGGGGTCATAAGGTAATCTATGACCCATTGGAACAAAATATGCATGTCCCTAGGTGTCTTAGGTGTTAGCTCCAAGTGATAATATAATTGATCGTGGAAGATTTTTAGCTGATGATGCCATGAATGTATGTAAAAGACTCATATTAGTTGTTATATTGGTATTTCTAATACCCCAAAATTGGCTTATTGCCATGATCACCAATTCTAGTCTATTCTAATCAATCCTAAGACCTATTCTAATATGCAATTTGTATTCTGCTACTCGCTACTTGACTTAATTGTCAGATGCAGAAAACCCTAATCTACATTCATCATACTCATAATATAATCCCTATAGTATGCACTCATATTAGCCACATTGAAACCTATTGATTAATATTTTATTTAATTATTAAGTATTCATACTTTAATTAAATTAAATTATACCTTAAGGCTAATATACTAAGGAATTAAATTTGTTTAATTTAATAAATATGCTTATTTTGATTAATTAAACAAAGTTATTTAATTAAATAGGAAGTCATCCCTAATTAATTAAATGAAATTATTTAATTAAATGAAAAAGGCATTTATGAGCTCATATCTCACTTATTAAATTAAATAATCTCTTCAAAATTCTCTCTTCAGTTCTAAATTGAAACTCTGAGTGAACTCTCTCTCGAATTGGAAACAATCTAGTTAACTTGCTCTCACACTTATGACAAGTTTTAGTTAACTGCTCATCACACTCAAATCAGAAACAGTCTACTTCACCTACACAAGGAAGTTTCCATCTTAACTGAATCTTTGCTTCAATCCTGACCGTCGATCCGAGTTGGTCTCACCTGTTGATGGATTCCAGGAATTCTATTTAAGGAACTCCTAATTCCTCATTATAGAGGTTGAATTTTCATGCTATTGAATTGCTATCGAATTGAGTACTCACCTTATTTTCTAGTTTCCACATTGCTATCATTTCATCTAGCTTAATAATGCATACATCTCGTTTATTTTCTTTTATTGTTTAATAGAATAAATTGTATCTCTCATTTAGAGTAAATTTGCACATTCATATAGCTTAATTGCATTCAAATCCTTCATTCTTAGAGGATCTAGTTTTGTACCTCTCAAATCTGAGGACATTAATTAGGCAAATCCTTCTAGATAGAAAGTGACAAGTCACTCTATTGGTTCTTCTTAGATGAACTATTCCATGTTTATTCTAGGATGATTCCACAAGTAATGACCATGTCAAAGTGTCTATGAGGTTCAAAGGCCCACAATTCACAGGTACATTTTTGGCACCCACCGTGGGGCCGAGAAAATCAATTTCTTTGGCCTTACTCTGCATTTTTTAAATCATTTTCGTGTTCTCTATCCATACAATTTCGTACAAGTTCTGAATCTTTGCATGAGACTTCATTTTCACGCGAGGATTCTGAATCTTCATATGAAGATTCTCTACATGTCGTGCAAGAAAGTTCCCAAGCATGCGAGACTTCATGCGACACCTATTTTCTTCGTGCAGGCCTAAAAATAATTTTGCATGGCTCTGTCAGAGATCTCGCACGAGATCTTGTAATAGCAACTTTAATTTTTTAGCATTTTTCGATCTTCAAATTATCTAATTTTACTAACATGCTTGTCTTAATCTATTCTCTAGTTTTTGTTGCAGCCTAACTATTGTTTGCAGAAAATTTGCCGAAGATTCGTTCTAAATCCCACTTAAACATGGATTAAAAGTTTGCTTGCAAGATGATTATCGAAGATACACTTGTCAAAAATCAAATTTAAAACCCACAAAATAGTGTGTCTTCTTTTCCTTTTTTTCAAAATAGTCTAATTAGGGGCTTATGAACTTCCTAGGGTGCAAGATGGAAGAATAGGGGATTATGCTCTTCACCACTTGGAGGTCATGACCAAGAGTGAATCAAAAACCTAGACGCTTCTGAAAGATGGCATTTCGAAGAAGGCAAGCAGCTTGGTGGTTCTCCAACACTTATTCTCTTCTATGATAAGATGATGATTTCCTTTAAGGGAATCAGAATCGTTAAGGAAGAATGAGTTTGGATTGATTAAGCCAAGTGGGTAATTAATTTGTCTTGTGTGTTTGGGTGAGGAAATAAGGTAGAGGAGTATGCTCTTTCCCCTCGAGGGAAATCAAAAACTCTGACCCTTAAATCCAGACCACCAATCTATGTCAATCCTTTAGAGGGCCTACCAGAGTGATCCAACCTCCAGGAATGACCCAAGTGAGCACACTCCTTTCACCAGAGATTCCAACTCACTATAATCAAGATGCTTTATAGAGCGAAAGACTCCAAAACTAGATTAATTTCTTCCCCTTGATTCTTGATATCACATATCAAGGGGAAGCTCTGTCTGTGCACTTTCAAATGCTGGTGTGGATTGCTAGTCTCAACTCCACTTCTGGAGAAACTAGGAATTAATACGAACGAAAGCCAATTACACCTCTTAGTTAGAAGCCACTTGCTTCACCTCCAAAAGGAGGTATAATCTTTGTGCAAGGAGGGGGAATAATCTCTCCTATAGAACTCACCATAGGCATGCTACTAGACATTTGAAGGTGGTATGTGCACTTGTCCCCTACCACAAGGGTGCTTGTTTAGCATATACTATTGAGTCCTTTGAATATACCAAAAACATAGGCGCCCTCTAGGGGGTGACACGGCTATGTGAGGTACACGCATGCGCATAAGATGTGGGACAAACGTTTTTCCTTCTCTACCAATTTTTCTTTCTCGAGATAAAGTGTGTTTGTTATCGAGTCATCAACAAAGTCCAAACTATTTTACAATAAACAAAAGTCAAGACTCCCCCATCCTGTCAAGTTGCTTTGTTCTCGGTAAGACTGCTTTTGACTACTACTTGCCTCCTACTATCTTCTTTGAACACATTGCTTGAATTGCAAACTTGAAACAGTATCTAAATGTCTTGCAAAATCAACCTCACTATTTGTCCAACTATATTTGTCTGGTAAATCTATCTATTCTGTCCGAACAGTCCAAAAATCTTATCAAAATCAGTCACTATTGTAAAACTGGTTTGCTTTCTCATGTGAGATCTTTTTAAGTCTCACACAAAATCATATGGTTATGTCACTATTTCATGTGACTCTATCCAAGTTCTCGTGTGGCTTGTCAAAATTTCTCGCACGAAATTAAACTACTTTCATTGTCTTTCTTGCAGCCCAAGGTATAATCTTGTGCGGTCCATAATACTTCCTCATGTGGCTTGTAAAGCTTTCTCATGTGAGACTTTGTGTTAGAATTGCCACTTTTGGTCTATTTTTTCTATTTGCAACCTACACGCTACCTTTTTTTGCATCCATTTATCACTCTTTGTTTGCGAACAGTCTTGAAATAGTGGCACTTTGCTTAGCTGAAGACTTGTGTCTCATACTTTGATTAGTCTCATCTCTTAAGTTACCTTTTATCTTTATCTCTTAATGCTTATCATACTTTGTGTCACGTTGGTCATAATCTCTAGCTATTCTAGCCTTTAAATCAGACCATTTGTGCCTTGGTGGATAGCATTCTTGCTATTATCTTGTCATTTTTGAGACTCAGTCTTAGTGTAGTCCTTGTCCAGGTTCTAGCTTCTTGTCCTTGTCTATGACTATCGTGACCAAAAGTGGCAACATGTTTTATCCTCTTAGACTTAGACGTGGTTGTGCCAAGGGTCATAATCATGGTAGAGGTCACTTACCTTTTGTTACACAATCTATATCTAGTTTGACTAGTGAGGCATCTTCACGATATCCCTCACCTGCAAAGTCACCTTAAATTTAGAAAATGTTTTCCATAAATTTACAAATTGGGAATCCTTTGTACCAAGAGGATACTAAGATAGGTAGAGGTCCTGCATTACCAATCATGATGTCTGATCCTTTTTTCAGAGGACCTTTTGAAATACAACACACTGAAACTGAACACATTCTTATAATGACTAATCGTGAACTTGAACATGGTAGTCATAGTTGACATCAAGAACCACCTAAGAATGACAAATAGAAAGAGAAAGACCATAGCACCGATGAGAACAGGAAGAGGTGGAAATACTCCCTAAACACATAACAAAATGTCAAAGAGACAAAAACTTCCAAAAGGTCATGGGAATCCTACTCAACGAAGAGAAAGAAAAGTACTTTCTCAAACTTTCCCAAGAGGGAGCTAAACTACCCTCTCATTTCAATGTGGAAACCATTATCATGACTGAAGAGGAAACTGAAACTTCTAAACTCCAAAAACAACTAAAAATTATGCAAGACCAATTGGCTTAGATGATGCATGAGAAAGAGAAACCCACAAAGACATACACATTGGATGCTCTTTGTCCATTTCCATTTGACAAAAGCATAAACATGTCACCTTTCCCATGAGGCATAGAGCTACCCAAATATGACAAGTACTTTGGTGTTACTGATCCCCAAGATCACTTGTGGTAATTTGGTGTTTTGCCTATGGAGTTTATACATGATCAAACATACCTCATGCATTTGTTCCCTCGAAGCCTAGGTGGTCAAGCTTTGGAATGGTTCTCACATTGACCTTCTGGTATCAAGACATTTGACAAAATTTCCAATCTATTTGTTCAACAGTATTCTCATAACATTCAACACCCTATCAATATTTGAGATCTATGTAACCTTAAACAGAAAGCTAGAGAACCTTTTCTCACAGTCCTCGAACGGTGGAGACAACTATACACTAAGTATTCTCATAAAATTTCAAAAGTGGAGAAGCTTGACATTTTTACTGATAACCTCCTACCTAATTTTGAATATAGAGTCCAACTTCAAGGTCCATGTACCTTTGAAGACATGATCACATAGGCTATCCGCATTGAAGAATTTATGGTCAAGAAAGGTGAACTCACTCTTTAGAGGGACACAAAGCAAGGTTCCACTTCCAACAAGGATAAAACCAAACATCTCAACAAGAACCAAGAAATCGTACATGATGGAGTCATTGACAATGTCACACCCAAGCCTACTAAAGCAACATTTAATCTCACAGATGACCTCAAAGCGGCCAAAAATGTTGAGAAACCTCCCCCTGACAACAAAACATCTGGGAACAAACCAAGAAACTCATGGACAACACACCCCAAGCGAGAGTATACACCCTTGGGAGAGCCTTTGGATGTGGTTTACAAAACATTGTTACAACATAAGCTTATTTCATCGATGGATAACCCTTGTCCCTATGATCCACAACCACCTCCACCATGGTGGAATGAGACCTCATTCTATGAGTATCGCAAAAACAAGGGACACAAAACTAGTAACTATATAAACTTGCACCATAAAGTCTAGGACATGATTGATGCATGTGATCTTGTGATAGATGGACATAACAAAAACTCAGATCACAAGGCATTCAAAGAATCTTTCCCAGCTTATGAAAAAGGTGAGACTTTGAAACCAAAACCCTACAACAAGGTCAACTATAGATATTCCAATGATGACAATGTCATTCACATGGTTGAACCTATAGATTTTGAATATTGCAACATTATTACCATTAAGGGAAAACAAGATAACAACAAACCCAAGATACCATTTGTCTTGATGGGCCCTACTTCCAATGAAATGGATAATATGCCTTCACAACATTGTGCTAATGTTGTCACTCACTCTCACACCAAGTTGGTGCTCAAAGGCCCTGTCCTCCTACTTCAGATCTTGAACAACACAAAGACAAAGCCCTTACTGGTCCATCTGGAAAAGGTGAAAAACCCACAACGAACTTGATAGCAACCAGTTATAGTGTTCTCAATCAGTTGAAATGAACTAATGCTTAGATTTTCATCTTTGAGCTACTTAAAATCTCACCTGCTCATAGGAAGATTTTGGATAAAGCCCTCGCTGAGGAAAATGTTCCTCAAGATCTTGATCTTGAATAATTTCAATCCATGGTAGGTCACCTAACCTCACCTTATCTTATGACCTTCTCTGAGGAGGATGATAACTCGTTGAGTCACCCAAAAAATCAACCTTTACACATTGAGGTTATGATCCATCAGACACATGTTCGTCAAGTACTCATTGATAATGGCATTAGCTTAAATATTGTCTCTACTACTCTACTTAGACAATTGAATTATTATAAGGACTCTATTGATCCTCAATGAAAGATCACTATCAAAGCATATGACAAAGTGGAACGAAAGTCTCTAGGTCTTGTGGTTTTACCCATTCATGTCGGTCCTATAGAAAGGGATCTCATCTATCAGGTGCTTGACATTCCCTTGGCTTACAACATTCTATTATGATAGCCATGGATACATGAGATGCGTGTTGTACCATCCACATACCACCAATGCATCAAGTTCCCATTTCATGGCTCCGAAGTCACTATTCCTGCCACTACTAGCTATACCTGCAATATGCTCAAGGCTGCTGAAACTTTTGTCCCTGCTAACTGTGAGTCAATTGATTATCATGACAATAAGCTGAAAAAAATTGAGCAGTCATTCAAACTAAAAAAAACTAGCATGGGAGAGTGTCACATTGAACCAGTGTTATCATTAACATCTCTCCTAGAGTCTCCTTGACATTATGAGAGACCCTCAGATGCAAAGAATCCATTCATGCTGACACCTCAGAGCAAGTATAATGGCGCTTTTGTCAAGGCTACAATTCCCTTAGAAGATAAAAGTGAAGATAGATCCATTGTTGCATGACTTTACAGAGAAGGGGCTCTAGTGGACCTAATGGAGCAAGCTTGAGAAATCACTCCTAAAAAATATGGGCTTGGTCTTAGGCTTATGAAGCATTTTGGTTACAAGGGAACTGGCCCTAGTAGGTGTAATAACAATGGCCTGATTGATCCTATCAAAGCAAGAGCTCGAAGCAATAGTGATACAACTGGCCTAGGATTTAAGAAGGTTCCTTTTCATTTGGGACCAAATAAATTCATACCAACACCTAAGAGTTCATTTGAAAATGAGTCACAAATTGAGTCAGATACTCAAGAGGAAGAATCTAATGATGAGGATTCTTATACTCATCCTATTCCTTATGATCTCGCTAAATTCTTTGCTGAGTTGGATGAATTTGTACCACGTGTTAGTACTATGGATGATACTAGTGACTCTTCTGAGGATAATACTGAGCAACTCAAATATCATTCAGAAAATGGAGAATCTAGCCAGTCATGCCATGTTAAGTATTTGTGTAAGAACCCAGAGGATGAAGGTGACTATGTCCCTATCAATATTGGGGAGTTCTATAATCTCTCGCCATGTAGCACTAATTCTAAGGAATATGAGTTTGACTCTCTTTTAGAAGCGACTACTGATAAAGACATTGACTCTCTATGAAAACCAAATTGAAGTGGGTGAAATGTCTAGGGTTAGGTCACATGAGTCTAATCCAACTAGTGTGCTAGAGTCATCAATTACTGATATTCGTACTCTGAGGCATTTGAACACACCTATGGATGAGGTCACTGTAGGCCTCAAATTACTGGTCCAAGCACTTAATGACTATACTGTGAATGCAATTGAACCAGCCACTACTCTCTCACCCACACATCCCAAGCTTATAGACTGGAACCCCAATGCATCTAGTGAAGTCCCCATGTTCTAGAATGACTATGCTCTCGTCTGTTACCTAAACACTATCAAACTTGTAATGTCTTCAACCAATGAGCAGAGTATCAACATGACTAAGGCTAACATCAAATATCTCAGTCATACAATTAAAAAGAAAAAATGCAAAAGGTCTAATGGTGAAAACCACATTGTGGCAGTGTCAGAACCCAAAAAAGTAAAAACAAAAGATGTATCCAAGGGTGAAAACCTCTTTGAGGTGCCTGTGAATGAGATATTTGATGTACTTCCCAGTCACTTTCAGGAGAGATCATTAGTGTTGATAGAGCCGATGCAGCCAATTAACCTGGGCACAAAAGAATATCCTCATATGATACATCTAGCACAGTCACTGTCACCTGAAGAAAAGGAAGGATTCATTACCTTTTTCAAAGAAAAGAAAATAAATTTTTCTTGGACATACTCTGACATGCTAGGATTGGATCCTGATCTTATCATGCATCATTTGTCCATAGCACCAAGCATCAAACCAGTTAAATAGAAGCTTCAAAAAATGCACCCTCATGTTGCATTGCTCATCAAAGAAGAATTGGAGAAACTTCTAAAGGATGGTTTCATCCATGCAATTGATTATGTTGAATGGATATCCAATATTGTTCCAGTTTCCAAGCATGATAAATCTATTAGGGTTTGTAAAAAATTCCATGATCTTAACTTGGCATGTCCTAAAGATGACTTTTTTCTCCCTAATATTGATATAATCATGGACATGATAGCTAGCTATGAGATGTACTCACTTATGGATGGCTTTTTTGGATACAATCAGATAAAAACTACACTAGAAGAACAAGAGAAAACGGCTTTCACATGTGCATGGGGAACCTTTTTTTGGAATGTGATGCTATTTGACTTGAAGAATGCTGGTGATACATATCAGTGGGTTGTTACTAAAAATTTTCATGGCATGATGCATAGAACCATGGAGGACTATGTTGATGATACCTTGGTCAAAAGTGCTAAATGCAATACTCATCTACAAGATTTGGGTCCCATCCTAGATCATATGGAAAAGTTTAGTCTTCGGCTCAATCCTAAGAAATGCACATTTGGTGTCACATCAGGAAAGTTGCTGGGATACATTATTTTTGCAAAAGGAATTGAAGTAGATCTAAATAAAGTACAAGCAATAATGGACATGCCACCACATCAAAACATCAGTCAAATGAGAGGACTATAGGGAAGGCTTCAATCTATTCATAGGTTTATTTCACAATTGGTGGATAGATCACAACCCTTCACAAAGAACTTACATAAGGGTGTAAAATTCAATTGAAGCCAAGATTGTAAGAAAAGCTTAACATAAATCAAACAATATCTTGTCAATCTACCAATCTTGATGCCTCCTATTCATGGGAAGCCTTTGCTTTTATACATTTTAGCCACTAAAACATCTCTAGGAATCTTGTTCACTCAAGAAGATAAGGACAACAAAGAAAGAGTTATTTATTAATTGAGCCAGACACTGGTCTCTTATGAGAAGAACTATAGCATTATTGAGAAAGCTTTCTTGGCAATTGTCTTTGCTTCCCAGAAGTTGAGACACTACATGCTTGCCCACACTACATGGCTCGTGGCTAAAATAGATCCATTAAAGTACTTGCTCAATAAGGCAGCTCTCATAGGAAGATTGGCTAAATGGGTTATGATACTCAATGAGTTTGACATCCAATACATTAAATGCAAGGCTATTAAGGGACAGGCAATTACAGATCAACTGGTCAATGCACCCATATAGAGTCTTCTACCAATGAACATTGATTTCCCAGATGAGTCGATTCTGACACTCACGCACCACACATGGGTTATGTTCTTTGATGGGTCCTTCACAAAACAAGGATCAAGTGCTAGATTACTCTTCATTACACCACAGAGATACTCACTACCCAAAGCATACAAGATTATGTTTCCTTGTACAAACAACATTGCTAAATACAAGGCTTTGATCAATGGCATGAAAATTGTAGCTGAATGGAGAGTGGATCAGTTAGATATCTTTGGTGACTTTTAGCTTGTCATCAATCAGGTTAATGATGTGTACCAAACAAAGAATGAAAAACTAATTCCTTACAAGCACATGGTTGATGACTTAAAGAAGTATTTTGCACACATCACCTTCCAGCAAGTTCCACAAGTAGATAATAAAGCAGCTAATGTCATGGCTACTCTGGTCTCCCTACTATAAATGCCTGAAAATGATCTCTGACATGAGTTCTTGGTGGAAGTGTTACACTACCCAGCCTATGAAACCCTTGATTCTAATATGATATATTCTATTATAGGACAAGAATCATCTTGCTACCATCACATTTATTCCTACCTTCATAATCAAACTATTTTTCAAGGTTTGACCCAGAATGAGAAATGTTACCTAATCCGTAGTGCTTTGCATTATGTCATTATTGCTGACGATCTATATAGGAAAGGTCTCAATAGAACACTCCTTAGGTTTTTAGAACTCAAAGAGTCCAAACACGCACTAATTGATGTTCATGAGGGCATTTGTGGAGCTCATTCCAATGGCCTGACACTAGCTCACAAACTCTTTCGTGCTAGTTACTACTGGCCCAAAATGGAGCAAGAAGCTATCAAGTATGCTAGGTCTTATAAGCAATGTCAACTACATGGGAATCTGATTCACACTCCAGCCAAAGAGTTGATTCCTTCTACTACAACATGGCCATTTCAACAATGGGCCTTCGACTTGGTGGGGCAGATCCGCCCAACCTCCTCTAATGGACATAAGTTCATTATCATGGCTACAAATTATTTCATGGAGTGGGTAGAGGTAGTACCTCTCATAGTTGCTGATGGCAAAACTATAGCACTTTTCATCACAAATTACATCATCTGCAAATATGGTGTACCATCCTCAATCATTACTAACAATGGAGGAAAATTCAAGAACAAAGACCTCAAGGAACTATGCAAGAAATTCAAAATCACACAAAATTGGTCTTTCATTTATTACCCCTAGGGTAATGGCCAAGCTGAGGCATCCAATAAGGTGATCCTTAAAATTATTCATCGCACAGTCAACAAATTGGGGAGAGACTGGCATCTCCAGATCAATCTAGCTCTGTGGGCATATAGGACAAGCATTAAAACTCCAATGGGCACAACTCTCTTTGCATTGGTGTATGGGGTGGATGTTGTGCTTCCAATAGAGGTCGAGATTCCTACCTTGAGAATCTCTATGAAGGGCCTTATCACTGATGATGACTACAGGATAGCTCAACTTCAAGAGCTTGTGTTACTGGATGAATGTTGACAAGTGGCATGTGATCATCTACGAGCATATCAATAATGAATGGCAAGAAGCTACAATCGAAGGGTCAAGCCATGTGACTTCCAGCTCGGTGATCTTGTCCTGAGAGAGAACCCCAAGAATCAACAACAGCGAGCACAAAAGGGAAATTTTGAACCAAACTAGCTCGGTCTATACATCATTACTGCAGTATATGGATCTAGTGCCTATCAGCTTTCCACAACTGAAAGAGAAGTGCTTAAAGAACCTATCAACACTTTCCACCTGAAGTGGTTTTATAGTTGATCTAATATTAGTAAGCTCTTTGTACATATCTATATGTCCTAAAAAAAATCTAAAAATCAAAAAAAGTCCTGAAAAAATTGTTACCTTGGTGAAAACCTAGCAATAGGCGCCTTGGTAACACCAAAAAAAGTGAAAAAAGAAAAATACCAAAAAAATTGAAAAACAAGAAAAGTGTCATTGGTGAAAACCTAAAAATAGGCATCATGGTAGCAAAAAAAAGAGAGTCTAGCTAAGAAGGTGAAAACCTAGAAAACAGGTGCCTCTTGTTCCCAATGACCCATCTTACAATGCACCTTCAGGATTTTTGTACAATTGCTTTCCCACTTTCTTACTTTTCCTACTTTTCACTCATGTATCCATGGATTGAGTCTTGTCATAGCTCGAGGTCATTCCCCTTTAGTGTCACTAATTTTGAGATTCTCCTCATAGAATCTCCTTCGTGACAGTCACTAGTGGTCGTCACTGCATCTGCCTATTGTCGCTAGTGTCACCATTTTTGAGATTATCCTAATAGAATCTCCTTTGCGACAGTCACCAGTGGTCCTCACTGTGTCTACCTACTATCGTCAGTATCCCTCCTTTTCAAGATTATCCTCATAGAATCTCTTTCGCAACAGTCACTAGTTGTTTTAGCTGTGTCTATCTACTGTTGCTTGGGTCACATCTCCAAATTCCTTTATGGAAGATCTCTCTTGCATCAATCACCAGTCATCCTGGTTGTGTCTTTCTACTATCGCTCAGTCCTTCTTCGATTCTTCACTGTGAAGATTCCCCTTTGACCTTAGTCACCAATCATTCTGACTGTGTCTTCCTACTGTTGTCACCCTACTAAAGAGATTTCTTTCAAACATGTTTTGGACATTAACACTTGACATCAATCCCATGACAAATAACAGTTTCGAAATGACATACTTGTTTGGATATGCTGAGAATTTTTTCTTTGTTTTCTTTGTTTTTTCTTTGTCATGTCTCCTCAAGCAACTCAATGATGTCATTCTTTGACTAGAGAAGTAATGACTGGGGGCATGATCTTTTCTTTGCTTTCTATCTGTGGTTTAGTTCCAATAAGTTGATATATTCCTATAAAAGGGTTGTCCACTATAGGAGCCTCCATCTCATATTGAATGGCCATGTGTACCTTGACTCCTTTTATACAAACACATCAATAACATTGGTTCTTCTCCCTATTTTTTGGAGTGAACTCTTCATGCTACAGTAAATACTAATACTCATCCTGCTAAGTGAACATATGAGTCACTGCAAGTATATCTAGCACACTTGTGTCTCAGGTTACGAATGCAAGGGTCATTACAGATAGAATATATACTGAATACTCAACATAAGATGGATCTCCCATTTGTTTGGTGTGTCTGTCGTGCAAGCAACATTCAGTTCATCTTAGCATTTATGTTGTGATGCTTATGTTAACTTGCTACATTAAAAGGGACAAATGTTCTAGTCATTCTGGCTTCTTATGCCTCGAATGCTTATATTTAATCCTGACAAACCTATAATGTATGTTCTATTCATATTCCCATGATTGCAATGTCAGTGAGAATTGTATAACATATGAGCTTTGTTCTATATCTAGTGATGATAAATTGTCGAGGCTCGGTAATCAAACCTAGGGTTGCATTTAACATAGTCTTGCATTACATAATTCACTTGCATAAGCATGCTATTCAATTGCAACTCTGTTTCATCCTTTGTGATGGAGGACTGTGGATCTCTTCAAAGCATCATGTTCTTCACAACTGCATAAATGATTGATTAATCACCCCCTAGCTATTTTGACCATTATGAATCCATTTTCGGGATCAAATTCAAAATCTAACACACCTTAGTGCCTCAAAAATGCATTTTGAAATTTTGGGACCAACGCGATCAAACGCTTGTGCAGTCCAAATTTTTCTTATACTTTCTAATTATTGGAATCTTTTCAATTCAAAATTCTTCATGTTTTCAAAATTTATGTTTGAAAAAGTCAACTCAAGTCAACTATGGTCAAATCTGGCCAACTTTTGGTCAAATTTGGTCTTCTAGACCTCAAAACCATGTCGAATTAACTCTGAATCTTCTTCTGATTTCCTCTACATTCTGTTGAATCTTAGATTTTTTCTACTACTTTACATCATATTTCTGGTGTGTCATCTTTCAATTTCGCTTGTGAGGGGGTAGGATGATTACATCATTGAACTTGAATTTCAAATCAATCTAAATCTTCATCACTTGGGGCATCTCATTCCCATCTTATGTCCTCATCATTCGGGGCATCTCACCACTAGGGGCATCTTATTTTTCTCTTTCTGGCATCTTTTTCATCTTTTCATCATTTGATTATAGGTATCAAGACAATCTAAACCTCAACTCCTAAGGATCAAGCCTCATTTTAGGGATGATTCTATGACTCATAATTTGATCTTGCTATCTTTTATCAACTTCAAGTATCTAGGTGTTCTATCTGGATCTTTAAAGATTAAGTTCCATTCTAGAGAAAATCTTTTAAATGCTACCAATCTCAAGTATCTAGGTGTTCTATCTGGATCCATATAGGTTAAGCTCCATTCTGGAGATAATCTTTTAAATGCTTATCACTCTTAGGTATCTAGGTGTTCTATCTAGATCCTTAAAGGTTAAGCTCCATTCTGGAGATAATCTTTTAAATGCTATCAATCTCGAGTATCTAGGTGTTCTATCTAGATCCTTAAAGGTTAAGCTCTATTTAGGAGATAATCTTTTAAATGCTTTCAAATTGGGTATCTAGGTGTTCTATCTGGATCCTTAAAGGTTAAGCTCCATTCAGAAGATAATCTTTTAAATGCTTTCAAATCAAGTATCTAGGTGTTCTATCTGGACCCTTAAAGATTAAGCTCCATTCTGGAGACAATCTTTTAAATGCTTTCAATCTCAGGTATTTAGGTGTTCTATCTGGATTCTTAAAGATTAAGCTCCATTCTAGAGATAATCTTTTGAATTCTTTTAATCTTGGGTATCTAGATGTTCTATCTGGATCCTTAAAGGTCAAACTTCATTCTGAAGAAACCTTTTAAATGCTTATCAATTTTAGGTATCTAGGTATTCTACTTGGATTCCTTGGGATTAAGCTCTGTTCTAGAGATAGTCCTTAAAAGCTTATCAATTGGTCTTCGTATCATCAATTTCGGAACCAATCTCATTTCTTGAGCCTCGAATCATGCTTTCTAATTTTTTTTGAATTGAACGTGTTGCTTGCACATTCATTCAAAGAGGGGGGAAATGTAAAACCCCAAAATTGGCTCATTTCCATGATCACCAATTATGGTCTATTCTGATCAATCCTAAGACCTATTCTAATAGGAAATTCTTATTCTACTACTCACTACTTGACTTAATTGTCAGATGCCAAAAATCCTAATCTACATTCATCATACTCATATTTTAATCCCTATAGTATGGAGTCATATTAGCCACATTGAAACCTATTGATTAATATTTAATCTAATTATTAAGTATTTATACTTTAATTAAATTAAATTATACCTTAAGGCTAATATACTAAGGAATTAAATTTGTTTAATTTAATAAATATGCTTATTTTGATTAATTAAAAAAAAGTTATTTAATTAAATAGGAAGTCATCCCTAATTAATTAAATTGAAATTATTTAATTAAATGAAAAAGGCATTTATGAGCTCATATCTCACTTATTAAATTAAATAATCTCTTTAGTTCTAAATGGAAACTCTAAGTGAACTCTCTCTTGAATTGGAAACAATCTAGTTAACTTGCTCTCACACTTATGAAAAGTTCAGTTAACTACTCATCACACTCAGATCAGAAACAGTTTACTTCACCTGCACAAGAAAGTTTCCATCTTAACTAAATCTTTGCTTTAATCCTGACTGTTGATTAGAGTTGGTCTCACCTATTGATGGATTCCAAGAATTCTATTTAAGGAACTCCTAATTCCTCATTATAGAGGTTGAATTTTCATGCTATTGAATTGTTGTTGAATTGAGCACTCGCCTTCTTTTCTAGTTTCCACATTGCTATCATTTTAGATTCTCATCTAGCTTAATAATGCATACATCTAGTTTAATTTCTTTTATTGTTTAATAAAATAAATTGCATCTCTCATTTAGAGTAAATTTTCACATTCATATAGCTTAATTGCATTCAAATCCTTTGTTCTTAGAGGGTCTGGTTGCCTACCTCTCAAATTTGAGGACATTAATTAGGAAAATCCTTCTAGATAGAAGGTGACAAGTCGCTCTATTGGTTCTTCTAGGATGAACTATTCCATGTTTATTCCAGGATGATTCCACAAGTAATGACCATGTTGAAGTGTCTGTGAGGTTCAGAGGCCCACAATTCACAAGTACAATATTCATGTAAAAGTCTTAGTTGGCTAGACATTATGCTAACTTAGTTAAGTACCATATCATTTGATTGATCAAGAGGATTTGAAAAAAGTATGATGAATATAGAAGTGATATGTAAGGTATTCAATGGTTACTTAAATGAGTTGGATAGTGATAATGTATTATTGATTTAATTATTTTAGAGTCATGTATTGTTGCAAATTTTTGAAGAATTCATGCTTAATTGAGTGACAAGGTTAATGAAGAGAGACTATATTAACTGAGTGACTAAATGATTGTGTGAGTGGTTGACAAGCAAAAAAGAGAAATACAGTGTTTCTTAAGCAAGTTAGTATTGACGGAGTTCTATATTACTTGAGTAAATGTTATATTTACTAAGTGACAACAAGATGAAAAATTTTGGAGAATTAGCATCTGACACTGACTTATGATAGAAATTCAAAAAGTTTTAGATGGTCTAAGGCACTAGTCAAATTTTCTTACAAGATCAAAAATTGGGAAATTAAAGAAGGATCTAATAATTGAGATTGAAGAAGGATAATAATGTGCATAGAGTCTATACAAGTACTATTTTCAAAGTGTCTAAATTTATTGTATGAAGGAATTTTTTTATAACTCTAATATTGAAAATGATAATTAAATGGATTAATATGGAAGGATTTGGAAGCATTGAGAAAACTACTAAGGATGATATCAAAACATTTTTAGGTTTTTGGTTGTGGTTGTTGGTAATTGATAAGGATTTGATGTTATTGGTTGAAGGATGTTACAAATCTAACATTGTTGAAGGTGAAAGACAAAATTGTTAAGCTAGATGAATCGAGTAGTAGAAAGAGAAAATCGAATGTGTTTATTATCCAAATTAAAGTATAGAGGGAAAGAAGATCTAAGAGAGAGATCAAACATAGATCATTTATTCTTTTACTATTTAACCATTCTAGTAGAAAATCTTAGAAGTACCGAGTGGATATAATAACTCTATGAAATCCTATATCATAACATCAATTAGTGCTATTTATAAGTCCTTTAAATTATGTCACTCTTTAGTCAAGCATAAGGAGTAATAAGTTCTAGATGATTTTTTTGGAAATCCTCTAAAAATATCACATTAACAATGTGTATGTAACCTTTAATAAGGTTGGCTCCTAGCAGAGCTCACTTCAGAAGAGTGTAAATATTTGGATTTTTAGTCCCAAGTGGCTTTTCCCTTCATAGGATCTCCATGTTAAAATATTTGTGTCAATTATGTGAATGTTATTTATGTTACAAGTTGTTTATATATTTTTACAATTTACTATAACTCTATAATAACTAAGAAACTCTATTGATGCTTAGTAATGCAAGGAACAATAAGTTAATAGTTTGGATGAAAAATGTTTAAACCAAGTGATTTTTCTTGAGGTTTATAATGTTTTATTGGTACTAAAATGTTTGAAGCCATTGTATGATAATTGGACATAACCGATTCACCTCTTTCCCTCTCTTAGCTATCTAACAATTTGGTATCATAGTTAAGTGCTTGAAGAAATATGTTTAAAGAAACTTAAGCTAAATATTCAAGATGTATAAGAGAGAGGTACCAAGGCTAAACGAGGAAAATGTTTCATCATGGTAAGATCGAATGAAGTTGCAAATTTTTGGTATTAGAGACAATGTTACATACTGGTTGGAGAATGAGTATACCACACCTATAGGTCCCTTGATTGTGGAGAAAATGAATGAGAAAAAAAATCACAATAATCTAATGATTGAGATTTCATTTTCTCTCAGTGATGTTGAATTTGATAATATCAAGAACAGTTAATTCCTGAGTCACGTTGTCTATTAGTGTCAAAAACTTAGTCATTCACAAGGAATGATATTCAATCATCACTGTGACTAAGCCATCCTACTAAGGCCAAAAAATGTATAGAAGAATTGTATGTAATTTAGTTAAAAGTCAAGCAATTTCTATTTTGAGAAAGTCTATGGTTGTTGAGTACTCCAATACTTGTTGAGTTATATAGAAGATAGTTTATGACAAGTGTATAGATGTTGAGTCACATAGTATAATCTGAGTAGATAGAGACCAAGTGACAACATGAATATTAGACATGAAAATTGATCAAAATGTTCAAGTGTAAAGTAAACTTGTTCTGATATTTTTTGGAATGGCACAAATATAGAGGTAAACTATCTTTTTGACTTAAATTCATATGTTGATAATTGAGTAAATCATGGATGTAATTACCCATTTGGCTAAGGATAATCAATCCCTATGTAAGGTAATTAGCTAATTAGAAAAATGGAAGGACTAAGTGACAAAAGAGATGGGTCTAGATTATTGATTTTCATCTAAAAACCTCTATAGTTGGTTATAAGAAGAGGATCCAAACCCTAATTAGAGAGACGTTGCAAGTTTGGATGCTAGAGGAAAATTTTGAAGGTAAACCAAGCTGAGTGACCAAGCAAAGTAATGAATAGAATAATACAAATATCATAGTAGTAAAAGGACCAAAGACAATAAAGAGGAGTTTTTTATCATCATTTAAAGTGCAAACTAAAGGATCAAGTACTGATACATTCTATCAAGTGTGATCAAGATAAATCTCTTAACATAGTGGTCCTAAAAGACCTTTGTAAATATTTTAACATAGTGCCTAATTAGTTTTAAGTTTAAATCCTTTAAATAGGGTATACTTTGTTAGGATTAACTATAAATAAAAATAATATTACATTCAAATATAACCAATATCAAAAAAATAAGAAATCACATAGAAGAGAACACAAGACACAAAGATTTAATGTGGTTCACCCAATCCCTGGGATACATCAAAATTCTCCAAAGACTCCTTTAACTTAGTAAGATCTCATGACTCATTAGGCACTACCAACTCAACATCTACATCCTAAGAAAGAAATGCAACCCAACCTTTCTTATTAAGTTCTTGTGACCCGACCTTGCTCAGTAAGGTCTTGAACTTCTATAATCACTTGGTGATCCTTGTGTATCTTGAATTCTAATATGGATCCCTCTACTTGTTGGTTGGAACTAATGTTTGATGACCTTTTCTAAATTACAATTCCAATGATCTCCATAGGTAACTAAGTTGAGGAAATTGTGCCACCCAACTCATTGACTTGGGTGTCAACAACTTCAAGACTTTGGTTTGCATTCTCTAGAAATTTGTGTACCCATTGTAACCTCATTTCTTTTTTGATATTGTTATCTTTGGCTTTCTTTTCATCTTCAATTCTACATGTGTTCAATAGTTCTTGGAATGATGTCCAAGTTTTGTACAAATAAAACATCTCTTTTTAGTGTCTTTCTTCCTCATGTGATGTTTCACACCCTTTTTTCCAATGTGCCCAAACTCACCACAAGAGTGACATTTACACCATGTGTTGTAATCCCAACCAAATATTTCTTTCACAATTTTCTCTGTTAGGTTCTACTTCTTGGTCTTACACTCTAACGATTTGTGTCCTTTCTTGTTGCAATTTTAACACTTTCCTTCAAACTTAGGTTTCTTTATGCATTCACTTTCTCTATGACCATACTTATTGCAATTGTAATATTTTTCATTGAATTTTTCATTACCATAGTTCCAACACTTATTTGATATATGACCTATTTTAGCACAATGATTGCAAGTAGGTCTTTTTTTCTTTTGAGCTCCTTGCTCAGATGATTCACCTTCTTATGTATATCTTAATCAAGCTTTTCCTTTGTATCTATATTGAGTTTTCTCATTCAACTAATTCATGCTTTCTTAATATTTCATCATTCTCTCATTGGTTTACTTTTCAATACTAAGATCATTCTATAGTCTTCCATTCTTTGTCCTTAGATTAATAAGCTCTTGTTTTGCATCATTGAATTGATCAGTGAAGTCTATTTGCTAAAGAGATAGTTGTTGAATTTCATTGTCCTTTTCTTCTATCTATTCTTTGGTTTTTTCTTTTTCTTTCATAACTTCACATAATCTAACTGATTGGATTTCTTTCTCTCTTTTTAGCTTTTTGATTTCTTCTTAAAGATTGGAATTCTTGCTCTTTTTTTAGCTTTTTGACTTCTCTATAATGACTGAGAGAGTTTCTCCTTTTCTTTCTTGAGTTGTACAATATCTAATTCAAGATCCATATTTTCATTCTCAATAGCCTTTTCTAGCCTATATACCTCCATTTCCTATGATCTTATCTCAAGCTATTAAACTTGTGATGTGACAACCAATAGCTCTAATATCAATTTTTGGAAATATAAAGTAGGCTAGGTTACTAAGAGGGGAGGGGTGAATTATGAACCTAGAAAATTTTTAACTTACTTCACCATATAAATCCTTTATATATTATTCTAATCTAATTTCATGCATGAAAGAATGAAAGCAATAAAACATTCATAACACTTTGACACAAGATATGCTGACCCAGAAATCTTCCAATTAGAAAGTAAAACTGGGGTGGGGATGATACCCACAAGCTTTAGTATTGCAGTATAAAGTTGACATATTAAGGCTTACAATTGACCACTTCTAGTGATATGTCATGTTATGAGCAATAAGGACTTTAGGTCCACCTTGTTAAAAGAATTACAAACATATAGTGAAGTATGCACTCTGTTAGCAGATTTAGTAAAAGATCGTTAGGTCTACTAAGTTAAAGTATTTGATTGAGGCATCTATTAGAATGAATAAGTGGTTGATCTTTGATTTGCAACTATGATTTGTTGAATCATATTCTTTGAATTGCAATGATCACCTAATTTTGATAGATAAGTCTCTACTTTACCATATACTACTTGTAGCCTTCAATTCACACTCTTTTGCTTATACTTCTTCACATACTCAATTCAATTACTTGTTTGGATAATATACAATGCATTACATATATATCAATCCAATTAACTACTTATTAGAGTCAGATACAATACCAAAGTCATCATAATTTACAAAATTGGGCCAACTACTATAACTTGGGTTTAGAAGACAAACTTGATGATGTTCTAATGCTCAGTAAACACTATCAATGCTTGAAAAAATATGAAACTTGATTAAAGTTGAAGCTCAGTCCATAATGATCACTTTGAGGAGCACTAACTTGGTGTTGAGCTTTTATTTTGCATGATGCTTAATGGTGAGAATCCTTTCGAATTCCTCTCTTGAAAAGCTAATCTAGGATCAACTCCAAGGTTCTGAGTGATCTTGCAACCTACTAAAATCCACTTAGTAAAAGATAAATGTGAGTGTTCATAAGGAGGCCTTTGCTGGTTTTGACCAATTTTGGATAAGATGTTGAATTTTCTTGCTATCTCAAAAGAATAACCACACAAAAAGAAATATATTTTTTATTTTTTTTGTTTTTTAATGAATGCAATTTTAGCTATCCAACTATGTGAATTCCTAAATTAACCAAGTGTTTGTAAAATAAAAAAGCAAAGATAGGTTAATAAGAATTTTTAAGAAAATGACTTGAAAAGTAAATCCCCAATGAACATAAGCCACAAAAACAACATGTCTGCAAGTTAAGCCTTTGAAAAGATAGGTAGCTAACCAATGAAAAGAGGAGTAGTTCTTCCTTAATTCCATTGATGTAATCGTCGATGGGAATTCAATAACCATAAGATGTTTCACTTTTCATTAGATCTCAAGTACACAAAAAGTGTTCTCATGTGAGACAAAAAGCTATACAGGAACAATAGGGTGATCTCTTCTCCAACTAAGTACATCAAAATAATTTGTAAACACATGGAAAACACCAGAATTAAAAGATCACTCAATAAAAATATTGGATCCATTACACTCCATGAACATACAATTACAAAATATAACACACCCAGGCATGAATAACTACACTTTGAATGAGAGCACCAATAGCATATATTATTGCATCAAAATAATAGCTTGGAATACATGTTTAATTCCCTAATATATATATGAAATATTCTCCTCAATTTTTTTTGAGAGTGAGAGATTCCTTCATGCAAATATACACTTCTAAACTAATAAAACAAATCTAATTATGTACAAACTAACTCTCTAACTGGGGCAAAGTAGGACTTCACCCTTATTTATATCATTTAATGGGTGCATGAGCATTTACATGTCTTAAAATAAAGAAAGCATAAGAAAATAAGAAGAGGAAAGCCATTAGATAATTTAGGAGTCTCTAGAGATGCCAAAAATAGAATCTCAACCTTCTTTGGGTGTTTGTAGGAGTTAAGCTATCGTCAGAATGCATTTTTGATGCATGAAAAGCTCTAAATTTGGAATTGGCAATTAACTATCAATGCACCTCTGACTTCTTCAAAAACTTATGGTACACCTTTAGAGAAGAATAGCTTGGGGGAGGCACACCTTGTGCACCTTAGGAGAAGTGAACCTTGGAAGACATGTCCAAAAAATGTAAAATTTTACCAAGTGTCAAAACTAAAAGTCTAGCTTCTAGGTTTTGTTCCCCTTCATACCAGAGCTATGTCTAGGTATTAGCTCTTGAATTTTCTCTATAATATCCATCACTTGGGTTGTATCCATCAAATCTAAAGCATCATATTTATCCCTTACCTTTTTTCGATAGTTGCCCACCTCAATGCGAGTCTCTACAAAATCTCCCAATTTCCCATCTAACTCTAGCAACACCTCTTTAGTCTTCAATGCATGTCTAATACCCTCATCAGTAGAAGCTTATTCAAAAGTCTTCCAAAATTGTTCAAAATTTTTTTGCATATTCATAAATTTATCCCTTGAATCATATTCAAAAAAATTCAGACAAGCATCATTGTAATGTCTCTCTTCCTCCAAAATTTGCTCTTGGGTTTGATCCTTGAGCTTATGAATATCAGCATGTAATGTTTCCATTACTTTATTACCATCCAAAATATTCTATATCCAATCATCTATCTTATCTAACTCATCTATAGTATATACATCCATCAACATCTGATACATCTAACCCTTTATTGATTGTAATGCTTGCAAGTCTTTACCTCGGGTATTTACTTCATCCATTACCCAATATCTTGGTTCAATATAGCAACCAGCTTATCTACATTACTTTGCATGTGTTGTATTAGTTAAATATCTCCTTTTATGATCAACACATGTTTCTCTTCAAAACTTTCTCGCCATTACTAACAAGCCTTCAAAAATGGATCTAATTGTACAGCCTCATTATCCCCCTTATCAAGTGCTACATTTAAAGTCTACTCAAGATATTTAGGATCCAATGAACCAACTATTTTATTCAAATAACCTCTTAGGATTTCATTATGCTTCCAGAGGTTGAACAATTCAGACCCATCCTACTCTATGTGCCTAAACACTTCTTTGATTCTTGTAGTAACCATTAATTTGGCAGTATCCACAGTGGGTTTTCCAAGAAAGACCTCCTTGATTTGGTAATATTTTGGAGTAAAATCCTCAATATCTACATGTAAAGGAGGAATAGAAACATGGGAAAATAAGTCTTGATTTTGATCACTCATAACAAAGGCCAATGGTCATGCATCACCTATGGGTGGCTTAGGTTTCTTGAGAGCTTCAATTAATCTTATCATTCCATCTTCCTTAGTATAATATAGTTTCCTTTTGTTTCTAACCATCACCTCTTTTCTCAACCATCTTGGATTATCTTCCATTAGATATTCATCCTTATATGAAGAGGGAGCTTATACCACTAGGCCTTTTCTCTTATCACTCCTCTCCAGAATCTTCTCCTTTTGTGAGAGATCCACATCAGGCATCTCTATGTCTATCAAGTCCACAGTCCTCACCTCTATATCTTGGGAATTCTATTGAGGTTCTTAATATATTTTTCCCTCCTCTAATACTTCATCAGTTGGTATTTTTTGTGGCTCTTCTTCCTATTCAAATTTCACTTATTCTTCACTTCCTAGAAGGAGAGGAGTAATTGAACCTTTATCTAAGAAAGATAACTCGTGACTTGATGATAGTGGATAAATTAAAGGTCCTTGTGGTTGAGGTGGCAATTGACTCCAATGCTCTTGTGGAGGTTAATTTTTCAAGGTATCCCTTATCTTATCACCTACTAGCTCAATATCTACGGGCATGAAATCAAAATTTGATGTCTTAAAGACATTAAGCCCTTGATCTTCTTTCTCATCAATCCATTTTTGTAACTCATCCTCTAAATTTGTAGCCTAAATAGGTTGAATAGGAATGGATGGTGGTGTTATAGTGGATATTCTTCTCCATTCTACCTCTATAGCCCTAGCAAGATGAATCCTTTGACACAAGGAAAGGTTATCCTCTTCATCTTTTCCATCATCTTCTTCCTCTTTTGGAATAACTTTTGCAACTAATGGAAAAGGAATAAAAGGAAAGGTTATCATCTTCATCTTCACCATCCTCTTATTCCTCTTCTAGAATAACTTTTGGGACTGATGGAAAAGGAATAACCTTTCTTATCACCTTTTTTCTCCTTGTCCTTTTAATCAAAGTTTTCATCTTTATTTTCTTGGTAGCTAATGGAGAGGCTTCTTCCTCTTGTGAAGGCAAAGACACTTCCTATACTTTTTCTTCAACTCCTTGCCCTTGTTCTAGAGGTGGTACTAGTAGATTTTCTTGAGTCTAGGTGGCCTCTACATTCTCTACCCCTTCTATATTCTTTGTTCCTTGGTGTTTTGGTGCTTGAGTTGCCTCTTCTTCATGCTTAGCTTCTTTTCCTTTTATTTTTACCCTTCTATAACCTAAAGTAACCAACTTCTCTATTGAGTTTATGCACTATTTCTAGCCTTACTAGAGATTGAGCTATGAATATTGGCACTGTCACCTTTGCTCCTCTACCCTTCACTGGGTGGGTTGTAGCTTGGAAAACTATAGTTTGTGGAATTAGATCCAATTTGAATGGTCTCTTGATCCAATCCTTGGTTAATTGGATGAGATGCCTTGCCCTATGATTGATATCTATGTTTTCTTCTCTATCAATCTTTGCATTCACGATAGGCCAATCATTTATCTTATCTTGGTTGTACAAGGGATCTAAGACCTCTTCAATATATTACTACACTATCTTTAATGGGATCTTCATTTTCAAGTATTTCTTGCCAAATAGAGAGTCATTCTACAATAATCCCTTATTCAAGTTTTGTAGTCATCCACTACATTCATCCAATGATCCTCTATGGCATCTTCATGTTGGAATTGTTTCCCCATGAAGTACTAAACTCTATCAATGTTATCAAAACAAGGACAAGGAGAGTTATAATCCTCCAAGGGATACTAATCCCATTTAGACTCAAAAGTCACAACATCTTTCTTTTGTTTAACACCAAATGGACCTATAGTGATGGGCCATACCTAGGTCTTCTTATGTTGCTTACTCTCTCATATGCAAACAAGAGTTGTTGTGCCATCCCTAGAAATATAAGTCTATCATAGGGATACCTAGGGGGCTTATTTGGATTCACAGTCATACCCACTACCCTCAAATAGGTGAATGTCTTGATTTGGATGTAATAGGCACCTATTTCTATAATCTTTGTTGTTGCCTCTTCTAACATCCTATTTGCATAATCTCCTTTGATGAGTTGGATGATTACAAAAGTGAAGGTATCATTCACTATTTTGTATTCCTTGTTGTGATCTAAAATCTTTTTCCTCACCAATTATGGTTATACTGCATAAAGCCATGCATTAGCATCTTGCACGTTGCCGCTTTTAAACAACCCCAAATAATTTTTTGCTCTTGTAGCTAACAAATATACCAAATAGGATGTCATATAGAACCTTTGGTTGTTCTTGAATTCCACGAGTTGCTCATCTAAATTCTTACTAAGAATTGAAGCCTAGTTAATTGGCAACTTTGTCATTCTAATAGTCTCAATAAAGTGTCCCATCCATATATTCAAGTTTCCTACTATTGGTAATCCCATCAATCTCCTCAATAGCACTATAAAATGTTTGATATCATCTTTCATATAGCCCCTCATCATATCTACTTTTCCTACCTTTTCCCAAGAGGAGTCTTATCAATGAGATACAAGGATTGGATAATTTTTTATGCTTCCTCTTCATCCTCTCTATACCACCTTTTTTCTTGATGATATGTTAACCTTATATACTAATTTTCCCTTGGAAGATGGAAAAATTTCTCGATGTTCTTAAGCCTCAAATACAGGATGATCTGTCCAATTATTCTTTTTACAACTCTTTCTTCTAAAACATAGTTTTCTACCAATGCCATAATCAACTTAGAAGACTATACTAAAATTGGGTGTGATGTTGCATTTACTAGTCCTGATCTAATAAGTATAGATACCATAAGGGGGCTTTCATTTGGCTTGTTTCATAGTACCATGAATACATTCTAGTCAATATGGCCTAGTTCAGTGTCTTGGATCTCTTAATATGGATCTTGGAAGGATGACTTCGATGGAACACCTTGGAATTTGAAGACCACTAGTTTCAAAGCCATTTTTGCAGTGAAGGAGGAGAAGGAGGAAGCCATTTTATCTACCCAAAATAGACATCCATTAGTCTAGAAGGTTAAAAACATTAAATAAAACAAACCCTAGTTATGACAAAAACATGACCTAGAAACCATAAATCACAAAAAATGCAACAAAAACCTAAAAAAACATTTTAAAAAATCTACTAGACAAAACTCTAGTGCACCTTTCACACCTTAAAGGTGCACTAAGAGCACTTTTCCCCTTTGTTACACTTTCAACACTAAGGGTGTGCACCTAGCACACTTTGAGGGGTGCGCTAGGTGTGCACCCTTACTATGTGCAAAGTATTATGAAGTGTGAAAAAGGGTGCACACATAGTGCACCTTGTGGGGTGTGCTATGTGTGCACCCTTAAAATACTTAGGGGAATAAGGTTTTTTATATGAAAGGTGCACATGTGCACACCTTGGATAGTTTCACATGTACACACCTTTCAATAGGTGGAGTTTAGCTTAGTTTAGGCATTGTTTTAAGTTATATTAAAGTTTTTTTTTGTTAAGTTCAAAATAAGGTGTGCACCTTTTCTTGGTTATTTTTAATGTTTTTGTGTATTGTGTGTAGGAGATGAAGTGAGGATGAAGTGCACCTCACAATTTGTAGAGGTGCACTCACTAAAAACTCAAAGGTAGAATGAAATATGAGGATGAAGGGGTCCTAGGCTTTTATAGGCCCAAGATGAACTACACCTTTAAAGGTGCATACCTATGCACTTTAAGGGTGCACTAGGTGTGCTAAGTGTGCTAGTGCACCCTTCTACATAAAATTTGACCTTTTTCCCCTCAAAATCTTGAGTTCCCAATAAAATGGGTTTTCTAGCAGAGAGTCAAACTAAGCAAAAACACCAAGTAAAACCCAAAAAATGACTCAAACCCTGGACTAGGGATCTGAAAAGCTTTGAAAAATACTAGGGGGTCCCCATTTCTAGGTGAAATGGGGTGTGAATTTTGAAACCATAACACTTGGTCAACTCTATATGATTTGGTGAGCATTGAGAAACTTGGTAGATATAGAATCACTTGGTTGACACTGCATGCCTTCATCAATATTGGATTTACTTTTTTAACACTACAAGCTTGATGGACACTGTAGAACTTGGTTAACACTATAGATCTTGGTTAACATACAAATCTTGGTTAACATTAAGATCTCCATCACTTATACTAGATATCTTGGTAGACACTACTATTCTCAGGCTATATTGTAAACTATCTTAGATGCTTAGTAGATTTGTGAAGCTTGGCATGAATAGCATTCTAACTACTTAGCTTTATGGAAACTAAAACACTTGGTTAACACTATTGAATGAATGATAAGCTTAGTAGCAATGTAACCAATGGACTAAGTGTTAAGTCACTAATAGAAAATTTGACCTTAATGTCATTAGGGTTACACTAACTTTCTTTGTTGACTGACCTGACTCGGTTTATACTAAGAACTATTTGGTTGATACTGGAAACTTCCATAGTGCTTGACTAAGCTTGGTTAACACTAGTTGTGCTTGGTTGGAGTGTGAAATTTGTGTATCATCAATGACAATATACTATTAAATAACTATTTTCAACACATAAAGCATATGAATCAGTACAAAGGTACATAGTAACTTCAAAGTTTGTATCTTTGGCATTTTACGTCAAAGGAGGAGAGTTTGGTGTCAATAAGGAAGGGTGAAAGAGAGATCAGTGTCAAAGTAAAAGTAGGAGAATTTTGTATCTTGGAAGGAAGTTATTTAGCTGATGGAATGTACAACAAAAAATAAGAAAATGATAGTATTCAATAGAATAGTGTTGATAGGAAAGTAGCAAAGATAAATCCAAGAAGAATCTCAAAGGGAGTTGGTATGGATGAGAATTGAAATGAAACTAAGGATATTATCTAATTTCTCATACTTTTATCAGTTTATTTTGACATGTTGCATTTCCATTAATTCTAAAGAGGGGTTTTTTTGGAAATAATATTCAATTGTATGTTGCCATTGATGTTGCACAAATGTCAATATTAACCAAGCAATAAAGAGTTTATAGTATTAATCTTGTATATCTCAATATTGACTGAGCAGTCAAGTAAAGAAGACTTTTCTTATATTAGCCAAGTAGTTGGTTAATGAAGGGTGCCCTACTTGTAATATTGACTGAGTGGTCAGGAATCAAAGGACTCATAGAATAAACCAAACACTCAAGCCTAGTATTAACCGAGTGACAATAGAATTCATTTTTCTAATAATTAATTAATTGAAGTTGACTATTTGGATTTTTATTGATTATTTCAAAGGGTATTCAAGCCAACTTGTCCTAGATTATGATAAGGTAAAGTTGTGATGATAAGATGTAGAAGTGGAATGTGATGTAAGATGGATATGTGAGTGAAGGAAAATGTAGAGTAGGAAAGTGTGGAAGATAATTTACAAACAACACCTAATCAGTAATAATCTAGAGATTAAGCCACAATAGAGATCAGAAGCTGCAAAGATAGTTTCTTCATAAATCAAGTCAAATTTTTCTTACCTTCTAACCATTAAAGAATTCTCTTAACAGAGTTGACTTAACAGTCATATTGTTAATCCTCTAATAAGGTGACATTTCAAGATTGAAGTGTTTTAAGACCTCTAACTAGGCCACTCCTAATAGGGTGATCTAAATATATAGTATGTATTATAACCTTTGATAGGGTTGGCTCCTGATAGGGCTCACTTTAGAAGAGTGAAAAATAGTGTAATTAGTTGCATGATGGTTTTCTTGAATTGGATTTCCACGTTAAATCTTGGTGTCATCTTCATTCATGATTATTTTCTTATGATTTATATTTTTGCAAGTTTTTTATTAGATAAACAGGTTTTACAAGGGTCCTGAAACCTAATAGTTAAAACATATAAGGTTGATAATAAGCGTGAAGGCCCAGCCAAAAAAGTAAAAGTTCAAAGGCTGATAATAAGCATAAAGCCCATCCAAAAAGTAGAGTTCTGAGAAAAGACTAGGAAAAAAGACAAGTAAAACCATGACCTAAAGCTAGACCAAAATCCAAAAGAGAAGGAAAAATAAAAGAGGAGGCAAGAGTTAATCCTCGCTCTTTCGCTCCAGCTCTTGCATAACCTGAGCAGCCTCGAAGGCCAATTGGTTCTCCTCCACTTCCAGCTATTGCGCCCTTTGGTCCCCCTGGTCTTGATCAATAATTACAACTAAGTTACTAAAGTCTAAAATAGTTTAATAATTATAAGATTTATTTGTTAATTGAGTGACAGTAATATTCTAGTGTTAAACAAGTTAAACAGTATTTCATGATCAATTTGACATCTAGGGATAGGGAATTATTTTTTCGGTAACTAATTCATCCCTCTCCTCTCAGTTACACTATACATTGCCAATAGTTAGAGTGTAAGCTTTATACATACTCCTACTTCATCATATTCTCCTTTTCCATGTCCACTTTCAAAAAGTTCCAAATGACCTTAACATTGTGACTAGCACTTGCCTAGTTAAACACTTCTATAGATTTAAATTGCCCTGCAATTTACAAATTTGTTAATATAATATTTACATATGTACATTTATAAATTGATATAGATAAATTCAAATTTTAAATGACATATAATTTTTTAAATTAACTTTGAAAAGCTAAAGATATAATACATATGTAAATTACCTACACAACCATCTTGTGAAGCATTTATCCTACATTGTGCAAAATTATTAAAAAATATTCCAAACCAATGAGCCACATATCTCCTATTATGTACCTTATCATCACTAATATATAATGCACCTCCTTGATGATAATGCACTCATTTTGAGTACTTTTTACCTCATCTAAATAAGATTTGTATGTATGTAAGTTACTTGTACAAATATTACAACTTGATCAAAATGAAAATATTGTGCTTGAAGTTGTGGTTGAGGGGAAAATATGTATTTCTAAGAAAAATCTACAAATTAAATAATACAACCAAGTGGGAAAGAATTTTTAGATTCACAAAACTATTTGGTTTGGCATGGTGCACCATGACGATGTTGAATATATGGATAAAACATATTACAAAATCTATTCATAAACTCTAGGTAGAGAAATCCACTCTCCTTCAGTATATTTTATTTATTCATGTCCAATATTTATTTTCTATGTCTCGTATTCAAATCTATTCCACACAACTAACTTTGTAACATCAATATTCACAGTTTGAAATGCAATTTTTTGTAAATGTCCACAATGAATGCGTTCACCTTTTATACATTGGATGTTGAAATCATTTGCATCATCTGATTTATCACATAGAATGGACTTCACAAATTGTGGCATTCTTCTAGGGACAACCACATCTTTATTAACTTCTACCATAAAATTTTTATATGATTTCAAATATACATTAAACTCAACATGATTGCAGCAACAAAAAGTTTTACAAACCTTATTTATGTATACAAAGGAAGGGTGCAACATCTCAAACTTTCTTTGACCTATTTTCAAATCTATAAATTCTTTTTTAAATGCATCGAATAACTCACTTTATGTTGTATCAACAAAATGTTTTGGATGTAAAATATTTCTACATGTCTCTTCATCTCTTATTTGTATGTCCCTTCTATTGGATGAAACATGAGAGTGACTGGTCCAAATTAAATGACATGTCTTCTTACATCTTCAAAAATTGTTTCTTTTGAAGGAAGTCTACAAATACTGACCTATTTTTTTCAATATTTTCATCTAACATGTTTCTCCTTTTAATATACCTTTGAATAGTTCTTCTTGATACATTTAGTAAACCAAAAATTTATTCAAGTTTTCTTTTACATGTCATCCTCTTGCTATAAATGATACTCATCAATTCTCTATGTGCATCAACTAAATCAGCTCCTTGACATTTACTCTTGATAGCATTCAAAGCATCAAGCACATTTTCAAGTATAGTTTTTTTCACTTGACCTCCTACAATTTTCTTAATGTTGACACCCAACAAATCCAAAACTGGTGTCATTTCTCTTTCACTAAATAATCTCACAAATAATTTTTCTTTTCCTATCAAATATTTATTCTCATAATATTCTTCCCATAATTTTGTGAGATGTAACTTGACTGTGCTATTAGGTACCATTTCTTCAGATGAAACTTGATTAAAAAGAGAATCTTTATTCAATTTTGTCAAATGTTCCATGCCAAAAAAAAATTATTACTTGCACCAATATCTTCCTGATATTGACTTGTATTGATTTTAACATTAGTAGGTACCTCTTGGTCCTCAACATTAATAAGTACCTCTTCATCTTCAACATTAATAGGTACCTCTTTTCCTTCAACAACTTATCAAAAACATTTTGTATGTCCTTTCATTTTGTCATCCCTATTTCAATCATAATTCCTCTCTTTTTTTTTCTAACTTCCTATTAGGTTTGAAATATTCAAATAAATTGCTTCAATACACCTCAATAAAAAAATTGAAAAGCTCCAATTAAGTGGCCAAACAATATGTAGAAGCAAATTACTTAATTAATTTTCTTTTTGTATACACATAAATATGCACTTCTCTAAGTCCTTCTATATGATAGATCTAATGGATTAAGAGTCTTAAATGTTGACCTAGAGCTCCCTAGTCATCGAGTGTAAAGGAATAAAAACAAAAATGGAATGGCTCTCTGGTAAGCCTATGAAATACATCCCCTTGCAAATACAGCATGGAATGGGAGATTCAAAGACAAGAGCAAGGATGTTAGTGTCCAAAGAAAACCATGAAAAGTTATGCAAGAATAAAACTAATCTATATGAGATGCAAAGAATGCAAACTAAGCTAACAATATGAAAGTGTTACAATTCTCCCAATTAAACTAAATGTGTTATTCTAATACAAAAAGGAAATTATGCTAATGCATTATGAGACTAATCTATAATGCTATACAAGAATGGAAGTGAAGCCACAAGATCCTCTAAGAGATCCAAGAGTGCCTATAGCTGAAAACCCTATAGCATAACACTAATGTTAAGAAGATGGATCCTAGATGAGGAGAGATCTCTCCCTTTTAAAGATGTATAGATAGTGGAGATCATGAGACAAGAAGATCTAATCAAGGGTAGGGAGTTGATTTTTCATGATCCATGTGCAAGATCATTTCCACTAATGAGAAAGAGTTGACTTTTATATCTCCATGTGAGATAAAAAGTTTTTTATTTTATTTTTAAAATGGGAAAGTGACTTTATGCGTGCAACTTAGGATATGATATGAAAGCGGTATTTTATTTAATTAAAGGGGGACATGTATATTTTAATTGAATATGAACTTAGGATATATTGGTCAAACTATAGGATAAAATTAAATAAAATGATTTTTAAATATTTGATCTAGATACATGATTTAATAATTTACCACAAATTATGAGAAGGGGGCTAATAGTCTAGATAACCATTTTTAGGTGATTACATTTTCCCCTCTTTGACTAATTGTTGATATAAGATTATTTTGAAGTGAAAATGGAACAATCATTATTTTGTCAATGATGTCAAACCTGCTATCTATAATCACCTAAAAATGGTCATCTAGACTATTAGCCCCCTTCTCAGCATTTTGGCTAATTTAATTAATAATTTACCTAAACCAAATTGCTAATAATCAATCAATTTGATTATAGCCTATAGTTTGACTATGATATCCTAAGTTCATTATTTTATTAAAAGAACATGTCCCCTTTTAATTAAATAAAAGACCCCATTCTTGCAACCCACTTAAGTACACACATAAAGTCCTTTTTCTATTTTTCAAATTAAAAGAAAAGGCTTTGTGACTTTTGTCTTATATGGGAATTCAACTTCTCTTTTATTGGTTGACTTGCTTGTGCATATGGATCACTCCTATTTTAGAACTCCACCATTGATCTTCCATCATCTTGACCTTGATCTCTATGATCCATATGACTTTAAAAGAGAGAGAACTTTCCCCCTTAGAGGATCCATCCACCTTTTGAATATTGTTATGTTGTAGGTTTTCTAATAAGTTTCTTTGGAGCTGTGTGGAGAACTTCCATTTTGTTGTCTTCATTCTCTCATTCCATCACATTCTAGCTCAATATCATTTTGCATGTTAGTTTAGTTCTCTTTTGCAATTATTTATCTCACATAGCTTAACTAGGTTGGTGGTAACACTTTCATCCTTACTTAACATAGCTACATTTTGCATATCCATACTAGTTTAGTCTACATTTGTATTGCATTATAGAGGCATCCTTTGTAGACATTTGCACTCTTTCATCTTGTCTCTAAGAGAACCTCACATTGCATGGCTTACTAGCAAGAAGAGAATTTCTAAGGCTCAAATGAGAGCCATCATATTTGAATCATATTCTCTTGTACTTTATGGATAGGGAACTCTAAGTTGGAATTCAAGCATTCCAAATTTATGGAATCCCTTGGATAGAATGGTTTAAAGTGTGACACATTTCTACTGTACATTTTTTGTGCCCACCGTGGGCTAGAACACTTGGGTTTGTCTTTTATCTCATTTTTTTGGTTACAATTTCTACATGTTGTTAGCACTTTTCTTTTTTTTACAGTCACGAATTTTGGGTGATATTTTGCTAGTTTCATACAATGTTTCTTATAACTTTAGTGCAATACTTTTCTAATAAAAGTGTTGCATGATAGCACTAAAATTTGTCGCTCCTCTATAGGATATTTTTTCACCCAATGTAGGTAGAAATATCATGTAGAAGAAATATGTTCCATGCATATATTGAGAAGTATCACATGATAGACTTCTAGCAAAAACTATTACCTAGTCTGAACTTCCTTGTTGATTGAGTCATTAGATCAATTTATCAATTGTACTTTTTGTTTGCTTTATTTTTATAGGTCTATAGTGGTTTTACATAGGTCTATATATATATTACATGTTATTTTGAAGCTAACTTATGGCACTAACAGTTGTTTTTGTAGGCTATTATCTTGAGATGTTTGCCTAATCACCTTAAAAAGAATGCATGTCAAAGATTCAAATGCACAAGGGCTACTAATAATTGTTTGTAGGGCTGCCCAAAGCATAAAAACCCAAACTTTCTTTTATTTTCTTTATTTTTTTTGTGCTAATACTACTAGTTTTTTTTATTTTCATAGGCACATTAAAATTGCAATTAGGGTCCTTTGGTGATAGGAGAGTTTTCTCTTCACCCTTGTGGTGAATCAAAAATTTGTACTCTTGAAAGTGGATCCAATCTATGGTAGCTAGAATCTTTTAGATGGCCTGCTCTTGGACAACTAAAAGGAACAACCCAAGTGGGGACAAGCAAACCAGCTATTCCAAACCACTATAAACTCAAGGTTATCAAAGACACAAAACCTTGGTAGACATATTGTTTGTCTTTGCTTAGTAAGATTGTTTGTGGAATTATGACCATGAGGAGATCACCAGGCAAGAATTCTTAAGGTGCTCTTATGAATGTGAGGTCTATTACCCACCATAAGGTGGGGTGTTTCTTAATTGGGTACAAGAGAAAATTTTTGAATGAGAGCCCTTTCTAAACACTCTAAGTTAGTAGCTACCTTATTTGTCTGCTCAACTTCTTGCTGCAAGGATTGATCCTAATGGATTACCTAGATCACCCCAAGATTTTACACTCACCATCTATGTTACCTTGGTTGTGCTTATGTAACTTCCATGACTAAGTCAATATCTCTTGTGGGCAACCACTTGGTGTGAGGTGAAGGAGAACTTAGTGTGGGCTAAGTTGTTTAGTAATGAATTGTGACTCTAAGGTAGATTGTTTGGTTAATGTTTTTGAATGTGCTGACCTATGTTAACGTTCTTATAAATCAAACATCTCAATAAAGTTGGTAGGAATGTTATTCTAATATCACAAATGTGTATTAGCAAGGTTGTTTTGACTCTTGTTCAATTGTTTGAGGCATGCTAAGAACTCCTACTATTTTCAAATATTGTTGTTACTCGACACAAACTAAAATCTAAAAATGCATGCTCTAAAAACTATCTGACTGTCAAAGAAAAACACAAGAAATTGGAGTCAAAACTTATCTTTTTTATGCAAAATTCTTACTTTATCACAAACTCTCTAAAGAAATATTGCATGACAATTTTTTTCAAAAATTGTGTCATTCTACTATCATAAAGTCTATTGCCCTATTATACTAAAATCTATCATCCTACCCTATGCAAATTGTCCCCCAAGAGAAAATTTTTGCCCGAGTATTATAAACTATGTCATATGATATGTGCTTTCCTACTATCACCTGGGTTCTGAAAGAATATCACCTAAGCTTTTTTATTGTCCAAATAGAGTCTATGTTCCACTTTATCTAATCTAGGTTCTTGTCAGTTCAGTCCTTCTTGGTCCTGGTCACACATCCATATGTTAGGTGTTGTCCCAAGTTGAAAAGATGGGTTTAGTCCATTAGATGTAAGTCTTGAAACATCATTAATGATCACTTGTCAAAATTTGGTTATCATTCTATGCTAGCTATTCACTATTGAGCTTCTTGCTCACTCACTCGGCTTGAGTCACTAGTGTTTTAAATTCATTAGTACCTTTGACAAGTCATCTATTCTACCTTGACAAGTGATTATTCTCAATTATAAGAGCTTAAAATTTGAAACACTTCTCTCATCCTATTAAACAAAGACACATCCTTACATGTTGGTCACAACTAGGTTCCAAGTTGGTAATGGTAGTTATTCTCCTTTCATTTTTGCATAGTTAGAAACACCACTAGGCATCCTTGTAGACAACCTTGTGTAGAAGACGTTGATTCTAGTCAAATGCAAATAGCCAACATTTGGCACAATCTACTTTAAAATTTTGAGAACTCATTTGGAACACCCTTTAACACACCCACGGGTGAAAACACTTTGACCAACATGCATCCTAATGAAATCAAACACCGCATAGAAGAGAAAGCACGTGAAAATCATATGAACTATTGCACCAAAACCCTAAGGTACTAGTGAAGTCCATCCACTAGGATCATAACATCCCACCATGCTCAATAGTCCAGACTCTAGGCTAGATGTGTTCCCATATGGTGGGCCCACCCTTGGCCATATGAGCCCCAGATGAACACTACAATTCTGACATTGCCACCCACTCTGAGACTCAAACATAGGTGGAGGGTTTGATACCACATGGTATAAGCCATTGCACCAAACCTTGAGGTGCTAGTGAAGGCCGCCCACCAGGGTCATAAAATTCCACCACACTCTATAGTCTAGACTCTTGGTTGGATGTGCTCCTATATGAGGGACCCTCCCTTGGTCATATGAGCCCTAGAGGATCACTATAATGTTGATATTGCTAACCACTCTAAGACTCAAACCTAGGTGGAGGCTCTGATACCACATGGTATGAACCATTGCACTAAAACCTCAAGGTGCTAGTGAAGGCCACCCACTAGGATCATAACAAAAAATGAAAGACTTTTGGAAATTATCTGTGCTAGGCAAAGAGAAGATCAACAATCTAAATCTAATCATCATACACAAAATGAGGAAACCAGAACAGACTATTATTGTAATTCTTTTGAATGAATTCCATTGGTGGAAAAAATGGCAATCACACACCTCCAAGGACTCCTAGAGTCAACACAAGAGCATTTCCATCACCACTTAGATAAATCACAATCACATCATGAAAGTGAGGATGAGATCACTAGTGAAGAGGTTGTGAGATTTCAACAAGACAAGCTCACTAAAAAACTAATGCTAAAAGCTTTAGAGAAAAATGGGGATCAATACTTCCATTATATGACAACAAAAGGATGGAAACACCTACAAGATTTTGATGTGAAATAAATAATTAAAAAATAAGAGCCTACCAAGGCTAAAATCTTGAGAGAAGAAATGCAAGAACTAAGGAAACAATTTGCACAATTGCAAACTTCCAAAAGCCACCTAAAATTTTATTTATTGAATCAATATGTGCTCTTCCATTTGATAGGAGTTTATACATGCCTCAATTTCCTAAGGATGTAGAGGTTCCTAAGGATGAAAAATATAATGGAAATGGTGAACCTCATGATTATGAGAGACATTTGTATGCTATTAGCATGGATATCATGCATGAAGACTCATATCTTATGCATTTTTTTTTTCTAGAATTCTAAGAGGGAAAGCTATGGAGTGGTTCACAAAATTGACTCTCCCTCTCAAAACATTTGACAAGATTTCACAACACTTTATCCAACAATACTCTTGTAAAATTAAACATCTCATAATTGTGTTGGAGTTATGCCAAATTAAACAAAAATAGGGAGAACATTTTGCAACATACCTTCAATGATGGAGATCCCTATACTCTAGGTACCCTCAACAAGTTCCTGAAGCTGAGAAAAATGATATTTTTGTGTACAAACTTGTACCTAAGCTATACTTTGACTTAAGAAAATAGTTGTTCACATACTTTAATGCAATGGTTGAGAGTGAATATCACATTGAGGATGTTGCCATCAAGAAGGGTGCCATTATTGTGAACAAAAACAAAAATAACAATGGAAATGGAAAAGACAAAGGCTAACTTTGGAATAAAAACAAATATGTTATCAATGACAAAGTAGTGGAAACTCCTAAGACCAAGGAACCTATGTTTAACCTTTCTAATGACATCTATGCTACCAAACAACAACAAGGTTCAAATCCAAAAACATCTGACAAAAGCTCTAAATTTACCAAAAAATGTCATGTTTATACACCAATGATGGAGCCTTATAAAATGGTCTTAAAAAAATTGATTGCAAATGAGCTAGTTACACTACCAGATAATTTTCATCCATACAACCCCTGCATTAGACCTCCTTGGTTGTGAGAAGATCATATTTTTAGTTACTACAGAAGAAAAGGTCACAATATTGAAAAAAAATGTAAGCTTAAAGATGTTAACTAAGATCTCATCGAGGTTGGTAAAGTTGTCATAGATGGTCTTGTTAAAAATTTCAACCATAAAGCTTTCAAACAACCTTTACCCAAATATGAGAAAGGTGAAACTTAGGCTCCTAAGAAGAATCATGATGCCAAGATCAGCTATGCCTATGATAACATGGACAATTTTATAGGTATAGTCTATTGAGTATATATGCATGGCAAGTTTCGATGATGAAAATCAACCTGAGAATAAAAGACCCAAAGTTATCCTAAAAAGGAGAAATGTTCCCCAAAACCATAATGAAACTAGACCTAAGGTGGTACTCTAAGTGGTTGAATCTTCCTCTTCACAAAGTGAACTACTTAACGACGTCACTAGGAGGCAATATAAAGTTGTCCTAAAAGTTGCTCATGATCCTATGAATGCTTCATCTTCTAAAAAACCAACTACTTCTAGGATCTCCAACTATGACCTTGCTAGCCAACTATAATGTACACTAGCTCAAATTTCCATTTTTGAGTTGTTAGAATTGTCCCCTTTGCAAAAGAATATCCTTGAAAAATCTTTATGTGCTGCCAATATTCCCATGGATATTGATGCGAAATGATTCCAAGCTATGGTGAAACATATATCTTCAACTCACTACCTCACCTTTACTGAAGAATATTATAAGGCTCTCAGTCATCCTTACAACCTTTATCTCCATGTCAAAGTCCAAATATTTTGTACTCACATTCACTGAGTCTTGATAGACAATGGTGCAGGGTTGAACATCATTTCATTCAATGTGATCCAATAGTTAGGCATGTCTAAATTTTCCATTGACCCTAGGCACATGATCACTATAAAATCCTTTTATGAGGTTGAAAGTCCTTCCAAAGGTCTAATTGCACTTCCAATCAGAGTTGGTCTAGTTGAGAAGGATGTCATTTTCTAAGTCCTAGACATACCACTTGCATACAATTTATTGTTGGGAGGACCATGGATTCATGACATGCAAGCAGTACCGTCTACATACCATGACTGCATCAAGTTCCCTTTTAATGGTACTAAAATAGTTGCCCTCGATGATAACTCAATGTCTATTAACACATTATTTAGTGGAGAAACATTGGTTCCACATAATCACTCTTCTTACAAGCTGACACCATCCTTTACAAAGTGTGAATAGAAATTGAAAATGATAAGCCTCAACATGGGAAAATACACTCTAGAGTCTATTTTTTCTTTACATGTTTCCCCTCGGTCTTATGGGAAACCTTCTACCAAAAAGAAGCCTTTTGCTTCTACAATGAATCTTTTTGGCACCTTTGTACAATCCTCAGTTCCCCTAGAAGCAAAAAAAGAAGAACAAGAAATCAAAGATTGGATCTATAGGGAGGAGGAAGATAAGGAGGAAGACACAATTAATATTCCCATTTCTCCTAAATTCTATGACAAAGGATATAAATTTCTTGTAAACATGGACTATCAAGGCCGCATATTCTTAACTAGTAATAAAAAGACTCTAGTAGGACCTTTAAGTCATACTCAAGGTTGTGACACTCAAGATATTATTGGCCTAGGTTTTGGGCTAGAAGATGAAATTCCAACATTTGATCAAAGAGCACCCATGTCTAGTGAATCAAAGGATGATGATCATCCCCTTATTGCTACCACTTCACAAGATGGGGACTTTATGCCTATAACTTTTCTCCTTTGGGGAGAAGAAACACTAACTACCAATAATGATGTTAAAGCTTCCACCTCTCAAAAATTGAAACAAGATGAATCTGACCATGAAAACATGAATAGAGGATGGATTAGACAAAATATTGCTTGTCTAATTATTAGAGATTAGACTATAGACTCTCACGAGTATGAGTGGGAAAGCCTATTAGATGCATGTTGTGAACTAGGAGTGGATGTCATTCATGCCTATGCAACCCAACTAAATATAGTAAAATATTATAGTATAGGGTCAAACAAGTTTCGCTTACAACATGCTTTAGTGGGTCACATTGGTCCCTCTAGGTCTATTCCTAATATAGACTCCTTTGCAATGTTCACTATAGGCTCAACTTTGTATGTCACTAGAGATGATTCTTTTTGTTTTAACAACCTTGAAGCTTCGACATCACTCTCATTGATTCACCATGATCTCATAAATTGGTCAGTTCAAGATCAAAGACCTGAAATACCATATTTTCAAAATTACTATGAGATCACTTGTTACCTAAATGCCATCAAACCCATCACTTCTTCCACCAGTGAACTCATGGTTAACATGATGAAATTAGATATCAAGTACCTCACTCATAAAATTAAAAGAAAAAACAAGCATTCATATGGTGAAAACCACATTGTGGTAGTATCTGAACCTTAAAAAAAGTTTTTAAAAAAAAGATGTATCTAATGGTGAAAACCTCCTTGAGGCACCTACAGATAAGGTACTTGGTAGTCTGCCAAGCTATTTTTAGGATTGATCTTCGATTCTCATCAAACCTACATAGCCTATCAACTTGGGGACAAAGGGATATCCTAAAATTATCCATGTGGCTCAATCACTATCAACTAAGGAAAAGGAGAATTTTTCCAAATTCTTTCAAGACAAGAAGATCAATTCTACATTGACACACTCAGATATGCAAGGGTTTGACACAGATCTTATCATGCATCATTTATCTATCTCTTTTGGTGTAAAAAATGTTAAACAAAAACTAAGAAAGATGCATCTGCATGTAGCCCTATTCGTCAAAGAAAATTTTGAAAAACTCTTAACTGTAAATTTTATCAAAGCTATTGACTATGCGAAGTGGATTTCCAACTTTGCACCTGTGTCTAAACATAATAAATCCATATAAGTTTGTACTAATTTCAAAGATCTAAACAAAGCATGCCCCAAGGATGACTTTCAGCTACCAAACATAGACATGATAGTGGACATGATGGCAGGTTATGAAATGTACTCCCTCATGGATGGCTTTTTTAGGTATAACCAAATTTAGATTACTCTAGCTGATCAAGAGAAGACAACTTTTACATGTGCCTAGGGTACTTTTTTCTGAAATGGCATGCCCTTTGGGCTCAAAAATGTTGGTGATACCTATCAAAGAGCAATGACCACCATCTTTCATGATATGATACATAAAAATATGGAAGACTATGTTGATGATACATTGGCTAAATCTAGAAAATGAGATACACATCTTGAAGACCTTAGTTTGATATTAGACTGTATGGAGCAATTTCAACTTAGGCTGAACCCAAAAAAGTATGCCTTTGGTGTCACTTTAGGAAAAAAATTAGGCTACGTTATATCAGAAAAATTTATTGAGGTCGATCCTAAAAAGGTCCAAGCTATCATGGAAATGCCTTCTCCAAGAAATATCCATCAACTTAGAAGTCTTCTTGGGCATCTCCAATCCATTAGAAGATTCATTTCTCAGTTGACTGATCTTTTAACAAGAACTTGCATAAAGTCTCTACTCATATCTGGAACATAGATTGTCAACAAAGTCTAGACCAAATCAAAGGGTACTTGGATAAACCTCCAATTTTGATGCCACCCATTCTAGGAAGACCTTTTATTTTGTACATCTCATCTACAACATTTTCTCTAGGGGCATTATTAGCACAAAATGTTGAGAATGGTAAAGAATGGGCTATAAATTACATTAGTCAAAGTTTTGTATCTTATGAAATGAACTACACCAGTATTGAGAAAGCTTGCGTTTTAATGGTCTTTGCTTCTCAAAAACTCTAACATTACATGTTGGCACATACAATACACCTAATTGCCAAAATTGATCCTCTAAAATATTTTTTGAACAAAGCTACATTTACTGGTCATCTAGCTAAATGGATGATGATTCTTTCTGAATTTGAACTTTACTATGTCAAATGAAAAGCCATCAAGGGGTAGGCCATAGCTAACCAATTGGTTGATTTTCCACTAGAGGATACAAAACCCATGCAAATTGAGTTTCCAGATGCCTCAATTATGTACATCATTGAGAGAACTTGGAAAATGTTCTTTAATGGTTCTCATATGAAGAATGGATCTGGAGTAAGCATCTTTTTTATTTCCCCTCATGGTTATACAATCCTAAAATCCTAAAAACTATTATTCCCTTGCATAAACAACATTATTGAATATGAGGCATTAACAAATGGGATCAAAATGACTCTTGAATGGAGAATCACTAAATTATGCATCTATGGAGATTCTCAACTTGTTATAAACCAAGTAAACAATAAATATCAAACAAAGGATGACAAGTTGATACCTTAAAAGAAATGTATAGATGCTCTAAGGAACTATTTCACTTTTGTGACATTCCAGCAAATTCCTAGAGTAGGAAATAATATTGTTGATATTATGGCCACTCTAGTATCTATCCTCCAACTACAAGAACATGAATCACGATTTGAGTTCCTAGTAGAAGAACTAAGTCATCCCACCTATGATTCCTTAGATATATAGGTGATATGTACTATCATAGGTCATGATTCCTCCTACATGTGGCTATCTTCTCTTACCTACATGATCAAGTTATCCTTGAAACCCTCATGTGCAACCAAAAATGCTAACTCCTCCATAATGCTTCACATTACACTTTGGTTTCTAGTGACTTATATAGGAAGAGTCTAGATGGAACATTGCTTAGGTCTTTAGAGCTAGAAGAGTCCAAAAAGGCACTAGCTAAAGTCCATGATGGTATTTTTGGGGCACATTCTAATGGCCTCACACCTTCTTAGAAATTGCTTAGGGCAGGTTAATACTGGCCAACCATGCAAGCTGATGTCGTTCATTATGCCGAGTCTTGTCAAAAATATCAACTTAATGGAAACTTAACATATTGGCCATTTCAGCAATGGGCCTTTGACTTGGTAGGAAAAATTCATCCAAGTTCATCTAGTGGTCACAAGTTCATCATTACAGTAACTAAGTATTTCACCAAATGGGTTGAAGGTATACCATTATCTACTACTATAGAAAAACATGTTGCCCTATTTATACTGAACCACATCATTTTTCATTATGTTATTCCTTCCTCCATTATTAGTGATAATAGAGGAAAATTCAAGAACAAGAACCTCAAACAACTGTGCAAGAGATTACAAGTCAAACAACATTGGTCCTATATCTACTACCCTTAAGGGAATGACCAAGTTGAGGCCTCCAACAAAATATTGTTGAAAATCTTACACCACATGGTTCACAAGTTTGAGAAAGATATGGCACCTATAGATAAATATGGCACTTCGGGCCTATAGAACTACCATTCATACTCCTATAGGGGCCATGCCCTTTTCTCTACTATATGGCTCTAAGGTTGTCCTCCCATTAGAAGTTGAGATCTTGAGTCACCTTACATGGGTTGATAATTGGTGAAGACCATAGAGCTATGCAAGTATAGGAACTAGAGACTCTTGATGAACACTACAAGGCTACTTTTGATCACATGAGGCCTTATCAGATGCACATGCCTACTCAGTATAAAAAGAAAGTTTACCTTTATGAGTTTCAAGTAGGAGAACACTCCACCACCTTAGTTCATCCATCTTTTTTGGTCAGAATGATTAATGGCACCATTTCTGTCAGGGCCCTATTTCCACGAAATATCAAGTTTCATTGCATCTAAATCTGTACCCAGATCAGATTTTCTCTAGGTCTTTATCTGAACTTAATTGCGGTGGTTATGGAATAACTTCAAAGAAAAATATCTTAGTTATGTATGAGTTATAAAGGTAATTTTTGTAGATTTTGTACTGGTTGACTCTTCTCTAACTTCTCTGATATTGCTCTATAATTTCATGTGTAAATTTCATTTTCCTCTGAACTGTATGATATCCTACCTTATCTCCTTCATCCATTGATTTAAAGTGCAAGAACTATTTTCCTCTCATTGGTGTATTGTGGATGTCTGCAATCTTGCATGACTGTATCTCTTTTGGTCTATGAATGATATATAAGTGAATCATTTCTTTCCTTATATCATTCAATTAGGTTTTCTAATTTGCATGTGATTGTTCTTAGATTAAAGCATGTCCATATGTGTATATCTCTTGGTGTCATGATGGTTCAATAGTGCATGTATGGGCAGAGATTGGTTTGAGCACTCTATTTTTTTGCATCACCTCCCTAGGTTAGAGTAGGTAGATTTGCTTTCATGCATTCCTTCTCCCTTTTCCTCTCCAAGGGTAGTTAGGTGCATCTTGATAGTAAAGAAAGCTGGGCTTCTTCAGAGACTCAACCTCATAGTTTAAGTCCCACAGCTTGGAGGTTGTTTCCATGTTTCACAAGGTTGTCCTTAGGTAAAAAAAAATTGGACAAGGGTGCAAACTTTTGTGACAACAATTTTTGGCACACCCGATGGGACAATATTTAGAAAATTTCAAGTCTAATAGTGTCAAAAGGAAGATTTCAAGATTAATACCAAGGAGATAGTACTAGCTTTAGTGTTCAAGCCTTCAAGAGGCTCATTCTTCAAGTACTTGGCAACTCTTAGCTTCAAATACATCTAGTTCCAGACCAAAGTCACAATAATTCATGCCCAAAGCTGAAACAAGGGCATCTTCTAGAGGTAAATTTCAGTACCAAGAGCTTTCATTTTCAAATCCTAGAAGAAGGAAAACTAGGGTATCTTTATCACCAGTATGGAGTGCAATAGTAAAAATACACCTGCAAGATCTATTTCTACTCCTACTATTAGATCTCAGCCTAGATTTCCATTAGCACATATCAATAGATCACTTGTCTATATGGCACAGCCTAGAGCCCATACTTTTTCCACCTTTAATGGTGGGATTCCTCTTTTATTGGCCCAAAGACATGACATATCAATAGCTGCACTCAAAAGTGTACTAGAATTTATTGATAAAACTTCTATCTCTCCCTTAGAACACATTCAAGAAGTTGCAAATGTCTATAATATCCATGGTATTATAGAAGATGATGTTGTAGTTAGGCTTCTAGCATCATTCTTGAAAGGAAAATCACTACAATGGTATACAGGTTTTGCTCATGGTTCTATAACAGATTGGGATGGATTAGGAGCAGAAATATGTAAACACTTTGAGGAGATAAGTGAATATTTGTCACTTTTAGAGCAATTGACTACTATAAAAAGAGCCCCCCATGAATGTATAATTCATTTCAATTATATATTTCAAAAGACATGGGATAGAATACCTACTTCAATAAAGCCTACCCCTGGTAATGCCTTCTTGCATTACCTCAAAGCTTTTAACAGTGACATTGCCACTACAATCCAAACTATGGGAGGAGATACCTTGCCTAATGCTTATGACATAGAAATAAAGTCAAAAAACATCCTAATACAAGGAGTTAAGCTAGCTCCAAGGCCCCCTATGCCTTTTTTCCCTGATGTTCCAAATCACCAACCAGCAATGGCTCCTCTTCCCATAGCTTCCACATCACAATCCCTTGCTCTAGTCCCTCAAGCTTCCACATCTTCAAATAGAATAGATGAAATCAAGGAAATGATGCAATCTATGATGCTAAAAATAGGGAACATAGATAAAATATTGCAAGGCCAAGAGAAGAAGCTGGAGGATAGCTTCTTTGTGATGCAAAAAGTGAGCAACAAGGTGGTGACTTTAGAGAGATAGCAAGCTCAAGGTAGTAAGGCTCATCAATTGAACATCAAACTTTGAATAGTGGTAGGCCTCAAAATCATAATTATGGGAACAATTCTTTGGATCATAATAGGTAGAATAGCCATGCTTCAACCTCAAATATAAACCAAAGTAGAGCCATAGTTCCTCAAAACAACATGGCCCAAGATTAGGATTTTTGTCCCTCCTGTAACTACTCCTATGCCCATTGCATGTGTTAGAAGGCTGAATCTTATTTGTCTTTGACCATCCAAGAGCCTGCAGCAAGACAATCATACAAGGAGGACCAATTTAAAGATGCCTCATATATACAAGGTCAAGGTGATTGCTCCTTTATGAATCATCAAGTGGAGGAACATTGTAATGTAAACCAAGATTCCATTTCTCACAACACTAGGAGTAAGAGAAGAGCTATTGAAGATGCTACCCCTTCTCCTCCTAGTCAAGCCTTAGCTTCAAATGCAATACCTCATGAGCAAGCAATGAATGATCAATCAAATACTTTTTAGCAGCAAAGGCGAAATAATGGCAGAAAGAATGTAAGTGATCCTCAAGTTGTTCCATCTCAACCTCCTACAAATGTAGCTCCCAAGGCTTCTACCAAAGCACCTACTATGCCATTTAGAGTGGTAGAACAAATGAAGAAGAAAAATGTGAATATTTCCATGTGGGATGCTATTGCTACTATACCCATGCAAAAAAGGTTGTTGTAGCAAGAATTGGAAAGTATTGAACCAAAGGGTCAGCCACCCAACATGGAAAGTGCCACAAGCCTAGTACAACCATCAAGGGAGGAAGAAAAGAGTAAAAAGGTTAGACCCCCTCCATTTTATGTTTCTCTAATTATAGGGGATAAACTAGTCCACAATTGCATGATTGATTCAAGGGCTAGTAGTTCAGTGATGCCTAGGTGTGTTGCTGATGCTTTGGGAATGAAATATGAGCCCATTGCTAGGGATGTATTACAGTTGGATGGTAGTACTATCAAGATTGTAGGGATCCTTAGGAATTTAGAAATGGCCCTACATGCATGCCCTAGTTGTACTATAACTCAAGATATATTTGTTGTTGAAGTCAAGCCTCATTTTTCCATCTATCTGTTACGAGACTTCACTGCCCAAATAGGTGGTTACATATCTTCTAATTGATCATATATGTCTTTTAGAACAAGATATGGGGCCAAAGCTTCAATCAAATTAGAGCCTCTAGCCCTCCATCATACTGAACCTTACAGCCCTAATCTCATCAACATGAACTGCACTATCCTAGAAATGGATAAAAATGACATAATGAATGAACCTACTACTTCCCTAGCAGAGATACCTAATTTTCTCTTAGATGAATGGGCTAATTCATACCAATATTATCCTATGCCAGAAACCCTTGAGATAGGCCTCAGTACATATTTTATATTAGAGAAGGATGCCCTGGTTCCCAATCTTGTGGAGACTAAAGAAGATATGAGTGGGATATGGAGTATGTACTTTGATGGCTCAAGGAATAAGAATGGATCAGGGGCTGGTCTAATGTTGATTTCTCCTCCACAAGTAAGGTACTACTACTCCTATAGGCTCCAGTTCAATTACATTAATAATGTGGCTGAGTATGAATCCTTGATTCAGGGTCTCCTACTTGCTCAGAAAAGAGGAATTCAAGCCTTAAGCATATATGGAGATAGTGAGTTGGTGGTTAATCAAGTGATAAATTAGAATATCACCAAGAGCAGTTTGCTCAAGTCTTATAAACATAGGGTATGGAATTTTCTTGAATGTTTCAATGCATTTAATATTCAAAGTATCCCTAGAAAAGAAAATAGACATGTTGATAGACTTGTAGCAATAGGTGCATCTCATGATGTGCCAGGGAATCTTGAGGAGAAGAAGAAGCAAAAAATCAAAATGGTAGTAAGGCCTACCATCCCTGACAACAAAATCCATTGGCAAGTCTTTAAATCTGATGAACAAATTGTAAGCTTCTTGCAGAATGAAGCAGAGTTTTTAGATAGAAACCAACCAATATTGCAGGATCAGTATGGTGATCAAATCATTAATCTCAGTTCCAAAAAATTTCCTAGGGGTCTCATTACCTTAGAGAGTGTTTTTAATCCTGATGACCAAGCAAGAGGTAGAGTCATGAACCTAACTACTAACAAAGATGATCACACCCCAGTCATGGTTGCTGATGAAAAATCCTTAAACATGGGGAAGGTATGTTCTGAGATTGAGCAAGAAAGTTTTATTCATCTATTTCAATAATTTAATGATATATTTTCCTAGATGTATGATGATTTAAAGGGTTTTGACCCAAGGTTGTTTCAACATACTATAGATTTAATTCATAATGTCAAACCAGTAAGACAAAAATAGAGGCCAGTAAATCCCAAAATTGAACCCTTAATGAGAAAAGAGCTATCCAAATTGATTGAGGCCAATATAATTTTCCCCATCAAGCACTCATCATGGGTAGCAAACTTTGTCCCTATTAGGAAGAAGAATGGAGAAATTAGATTGTGTGTGGACTTTAGGGACCTTAACCAAGCTTTCCTTAAAGATCACCATCCTCTCCCTTCCATGGAGTAGATTTTGTTTCTTGATGGATTTTCTAGCTACAATCAAGTACTGGTCAAATAGTCTGATAGGTACAAGAATGCATTTACCACCAAATGGGGTAATCATGCTTACTGTAAGATGCCATTTGGGCTAACCAATGTAGGTGCTACATTTCATAAGGAAATGGAGATCGCCTTCAAAAACATGATTGAAAAGTTTGTATTAGTTTACCTTGATGATATCACAGTGTATTCAAAGAGTGTAGAAGATCATTTTGATCATTTGAGACAGGTGTTCTTAAGGTGTAGGGAGTTTGGGGTATCCCTTAACCTGAGAAAGTGTGTCTTTTCTACCAATCAATGAAAATTATTAGGACACACTGTATCTGAGGATGGTTTAACTATTGATCCAAAAAGAACAAAAGCAATACTTGCTCTCTCTCTTCCTAAACATAAGAAAGGGTTGCAAAGTTTCTTTGGTAGGATAAATTTTGTGAGAAGATTTATCCCTAATCTTGCTACCATGGTAAAACCCCTTATAGCTATGCTCAAGAAAAGTATGGTCTTTGCACGGACCAAGGAAGGGAAAGAAAGTTTTAAAGAGATTAAGGTAGCCATAGCCTCAGCCACTACTCTCATTAATCCAAATTTTGAAAAGGATTTCATCCTTTATACCCTAGGTGGTGAGTTAAGTATTTCTACTATCTTGACTCAAACAAATGATAAAGATAAAGAGTAGCCCATAGCCTTCTTTACTGAAGGGCTTAAAGAGTATGAAGACAAATACAGCTATGTAGAGAAGCAAGCCCTTGTAGTCATCAGAGCTTTAAAGAAATTTAGACACCTCCTGTCTCATAATAAAATTCATTTGTTAGTACCCCATACTAGTGTGAAGGATTTCCTTTTGAACAAAGATATTAGTGAGAAGAGAGCTAGTTGGATTACTAAAGTAATAGAATATGATGTTGACATCCAGATCACCAAGCTGGTAAGAGGGAAGGGGTTGTGTAAATAGATGATATCATGTCAAGAATTAGATGAGGAAGTTGCTATGATACTAACAGAACAACAAGAGACAAGAAATGATGACCCAAGGAATTGGATGGATGATATGAAGAATTTCTTATTAGGCAATGGATGTCCTCAAGGATTAGATAAAACTAAAAGGAGACAGTATAGATTACAGTCAATTCCTTATGTCATAGTTGATGGTATCCTTTTCAAGAAAGATTTTAATGGAGCCCTATTAAGATGCATTGACATAGATCAAGTTGAAAGAATGATCAGAGAGCTTCATGATGATCCTGATGTTGGTCACTTCTCAGCAAGGACAACTACAATGAAGGTCATGAGGGCTAGTTACTACTGGCCATCCCTATTCCATGATTTTCATAGGTATGTGAGGAAGTGTGAAAAATTTGCCTTCTTCTCAATAAGGACAACCTTGCAGCTCTTCCTCTTCATCCCATTCAGGTGGACTAGCCTTTTGCTCAATGGGGATTGGATTTCATAGGCCCTATCAATCCTTCTTCTAGTTCTTGTTACAAATGGATTTTAGCTGCTACAGATTACTTCACTAAATGGATAGAGGTAGCTACATTAAAGGACACCACAAAATCTTCAGTTGTTGAGTTCCTTGACAAAATTGTGACCAGTTTGGTGCCACTTCAAGCATTATTTCAGATAATGCAAAATATTTTGTAAGAGCTCAAATTTTTGCATGGGCAGTTGACCATAACATCTACTTGAGCACATCCTCAAACTACTACCCTCAAGGAAATGGTTTAGCTGAGTCATCCAACAAAAACTTGATTAAGATTATGAAAAGAACTATAGAGGATAACCAAAGGTGTTGGCATCAAAAGTTTAGGACTACATTGTGGGCTGACAGAATAACACCTAAGAGGTCAATAGGAAGTTCACCATTTATGTTCATATATGGCAGAGAGGCAAGGCTTTCAATTTCATTAGAATTCCCATCCCTAGAACTAGCTCATCAGCTGGAGCTAATTGAAGATGATTCCATGACAATGATAATGGCAGAGCTGATGGAGCTAGAAGTGAAAAGAAGTCACTCCATGTAGACCCTAGAAACACATCAGTAGCAGGTGAAAAGGAGCTTTGACAAGAAGGTTGGGGTTAGAACCTTTAGAGAGGGTGATTTAGTTTTGAAATGGGATGCACACAAGGAAAAACTAGGGAGACACTCAAAATTTGATGCACTATGGAGTGGTCCCTATCTTATTGTCAGTTGTAAGCAGGGAAATACTTTTCAATTAAGCAAGCCTAGTGGTGAAATTTTTCCTATCCCAGTCAATGGGAATCTATCTCAAGCTATGTTTTTGATATGGGTTGAGGTTTCATGTACATATGTAGCTTAGTTTTCTTTCTATTGGTTTCTTGCTTTCCAAGAAGTACACAAGCACATGTGTTTTGCTGAGGTTGCAAAGATAGAGGATAGGATTTTTAGGGTTTTGTTTCCATAGAGGTAGCATTAGGGTTTCACAGTGCACTGATTCAAATCTTGTGTGACTCTATAGCCCAATGGATGCATAAGGTCACTGGTCACATGCATAGCTGGCTTGCATCCCCTCTGAGTCACTAGAAATGTTACCTATTTTGCTCCCTGCCAAAATTTGAATTCAAATACTTGACCCACCCAACGGCCACTTCCCATATTTAGTATTATTTCAAATGGCATGGAAATATTAAAAAATAAAATGATTAAAACCTTAGGGTATTTCCTTATTTCCTATTTTGTTTCCATTGGCCTGCAACTTTCCCTACCGTTGGATATTGTTACGATCTACGAATGTTTCCATCTCACTATGAAAAGTTGCAAGGTTGTTTGCCATAACAAGATAGCATCCATCAGAATTTTGGTTGTGGGACTGAAAATGAAGTCTGGTGCTGATTTTTGGTGGCCCACTGAAGCTCGCTATGTCATTATCAAAAAAAAAAAATTTATCACCATTAGTGACATAGTGCCCAGACAGAAAATAATATTGCGGTAACATTTTAGATAAGGTGGGCCTAGGGCAGGTGATTCATCAGGAATGAATTATGCAGATTAAAAGACATGGCAGCATCCTAGTCAGCATTTGTAGGCTAGAAGTTTTGACTCCATCAGAGCTTGCTATGTCACTATTAGGAAACTTTTGCTTCTCGTCGTTAGCGACATTGCACCTAGCCAGTGAATAAACACATGGTAGGACCTCAAAAAATGTGGAAAGGTAACTAGGATGAAAGTAAGGTTTTGGTTTGTTGCAAGCAGTGCATTTTCTTTTGTGTCAGCAGTACCTAGACCCACGCCCCATTCATAAAATACATGAGGAGTTCTGATCATCAGATTAATGCAGAATCAACAGTCCTTTCTATCTCACTATGGAAAGTTGCAAGTTGTTTACTCATAGAGACATAGTGAGTATGGGACCCACTACCTCTTCAGGGTACTTTGCATAGTTCTCTACCCTTGAGTGATCTCAGATCGACGACCATCGCTATCTCACTATGGTGAGTTGCATGAAGGTTACGAACAGCGACATAGTGACAAGGGGCCCACTATATTTCTCTTTAGTGATGTATCAATGACTTCCACATGATCTATGAGGATCTAAAATCGTCATTATCTCAACATGGCAAGGTGCTCACTGTTTATGTACAGCAAGATAGCGATTCAGCGACACGTGTCCCAGCACTAACAGTTAGGGGCTGGCAGTTGGGAGACTGCCATGGTCAAGGTTTTGAGGAGGTGGCAGAGTTAGTTATGAAGATGTCATCAAACCTGGGAAGACCTTGCGATGTGGAAAAAAATAAAAGATCATTGGTCCACGTGGCCCATTCTGGTTGCAGTATTCTATTGACTGGCCGACTTTGCTGATTCATGAGCTAGAAATGAAGAAGATCAAAATTTTCCCACGTGATCTAATCCCTATTATCAATGCCAATCACTCTTGGATGAATTTTTAACTCAGTGAATGAAGGAGAATAGTCCACCACCTTAGTTCATCCATCTTTTTTGGTCAGAATGATTAATGGTGCCATTTATGTTAGTGCCCTATTTGCACAAAATATCAGGTTTCATTGCATTTGAATTAGTACCCAGATCAGATTTTCTCTAGGTCTTTATCAGGGCTTAATGGTAGTGGTTATGGAATAACTTCAGAGAAAAATATCTTAGTTATAACTGAGCTATAAAGGCAATTTTTGTAGATTTTTTACTAGTCGACTCTTCTCTGACTTCTCTGATATTGCACTACAATTTCATGTGTAATTTACCTTTCCCTCTAAACTGTATGACATCCTGCCTTATCTCCTTCAGCCATTGATGTAAAGTGTAAGAACTATTTTCCTCTCATTGGTGTATTGTGGATATCTACAATCTTGCATGACTGTATCTCTTTTGGTCTATGAATGATATATAAGTGAATCATTTCTTTCCTTGTGTCATTCATTTGGGTTTTTTGATCTGCATGTGATTGTTGTTAGATTAAAGAAAGTCTAGTTGTGCATATCTCTTGGTGTCATGATGGTTCAATAGTGCATGTGTGGTTAGAGATTGGTTTGAACACTCTATTTTTGTACATCACCTCCCTAGGTTAGAGTAGGTAGATTTGCTTTCATGCATTCCTTCTCCCTTTTCCTCTCCAAGAGTAGCTAGGTGCATCCTGATAGTAAAGGAAGTTGGCCTTCTCTAGAGACTCAACCTCACAATTCAATTCCCATAGCTTGGAGGTTGTTTCCATGTTTCACAAGGTTTTCCTTAGGTATAAAACTTTGGACAAGGGTGCAAACCTTTGTGACAATAGTGTCCTTGTCCATTAGGGTTTCTTTGGCAACACATGCAACAATATTTCTCAATGCTACCCCCAACTTGACATCAAGTGTTTCTCAAAACTTTTCATAGATTTTACCTATAGTCTTTGATGTCATGATATTTCTCACTATTAGAATCAAGTCTTAAAGAAAGTGCCAAGTGACTTACACACATGCACTTAAACACTTAAACAACTAAGCTATGCTAATCTTTTTTTTTTGTTGTCTATGACAATTTCTTTGTTATATGTTCCCTCCCTAATAGTCTTTTGAGGATGTCATTGACTAGAAGACTAGGGGAACAGGGCATGTTTTCTTGATTTCTGCCTCTGGGTATACTTTGTTTGTCTATGGTGATTTTGAGCATTCATTCTTGTTTTACTTAATAGTTTGACTTACAATGTATTATCCTTGACTATTTTTTGCAATACTACACTTGGGGGTTATCCTACCACTTATGCCTTGATACAGGTGTAATCTTCCTATATCAAACTTAGGAATTTAATCACATAGCCATCTTGACTTACATGTCTTTGATGCTTATATTGGATTTCCACATACCCATCTGATATTGATCATATTCATATCCTCATAGTTAAACTAGTGTTGGTTGTATGATCTCATGATGTCTTAAATAAATTCTCAATGATGAAATTAGAGTCTAAATGTTATGCACTTCTTACTGGTGAACAATTTTGCATATTAGCTTGTATTGTAGATTCATTCTCTAGCATAGTTTTGCATTCTTGCATATGGGGAGATATCTCTCTTCATCTTTTCTTGGACATGTTAGATAACTACTTTCATATCTTTCTTTTCTTTCTTTTATTTCATTTCTTTTCATCTTCTTGATCTTTCACTTCACCTTTTTTGCTATCCTATCATCACAAGGGGTTAATTTAAAAATCACATTCAATCTATCCAAGTGTTACATGTTACAAAAACATATGTCTATATCATACATATGAAAGCTAAACATCATACATGATAGAGATACATAAGCCTATCAACATGAGTATAAAAGCAATGCATACATGAGCAAGAAACTAAAACATCACATGAAAACTTAAAATGTTGAAACATCCATCAAAATAAGACAAGTACACAGATATGTCGATCAAATCTAGTATCTCATATATATCAATGTGTCACAATACATATACAAATGTGAAATAAAAAAATCTAGATATTTGTCTCAAAATACATAGAGTACACTCAAAACTGTCAACACTACTAGCCTAGACCTAAGGCTAACTTGCACCCTCTACAAGTTGTGATGGCCCTAGTGGAAGAGAGCTTGTCTCCTATCCAATGGTTGTACTGCACCCTTTGATTTGTTGACCTACTCTAAATAGTTAGGAAGTCCCTTCCCTAGTAGCATTACACCCCTATAAGTGGTATAATAGTATGTGGTGAGTATGCTATGATGCCAGACCTCTCACCTAGCAGTATCACACTCCCTATGGAGGTTCTCTCCTTGCACTCACTCATCCATGAGCTACTAATCTAGTATTGCAATGGTGACCTAGGCTGCCTATAGCTCTACCTCTAAGGTCAGGATCCTTGTATCATGGTCATCATCTCCCCTAATAGGTTTCTCTACTTATGCCTCTACTCGCTCCACTCTCCCATATCTTAATGGATGCTCCTCCTTCTACTCCTCCACCTCCCTAGCGACCTGTAGCCATGTCCATCTCTTCCCAGATTGAGAACTATCCTCAACCTCCATCCATCTCCCACCTCTACCTTTTCCTCCACCATAACCTCCTCAATGTCCCCCATACTATGGGTAGGGCATCTGGCTCTATAAATTAAGGAAAATGATGTCTCTACATCTCATATAGGTAAGCTAGATCTACCCCTACATCAACTACATCTAGATTATAATCCCAAGGAGTCTAAGACAAGATTGTTGTCTCTTGGATAGTTGTCTAATAGTCTAGCATAGGTAGCCATCCTCATGTCTCATCTATGCAAAAGTGAGCATAAGTAGTAGTCTCCAATGAGATCGCCTATAGCTCTACAAAATGACACCATACCTAGTTGATCAAAAATCTCTCCATAATCTTTGAGCATCTACCTACTAATGGTCTGTTATATCACATATACTCTAGCTCTAAGGCATCAAACCATCTATGGCACTCTTGATAGGACCACCATGTGAAAGCTATCAACTCATCAAATACCCACAAGTAATATGTAACATCCCCACTATGGGTATGTAGAAAAAATCCTATGTATCCAAAAATGTAGGGTTGGCTCCTCTCTCATGGTTACACCTGTGTTCAATTAACAAGAATGTGCTCCCATGCCTAGATCTATGCTAACACCTATGCATTCCCAAGAGTAACCCTTATGGTACATTATCTCATATAGCTCATGATACATGTCTGTAAGAATAGCTAGCCCCCTTGCCATCCTACGAGGCCATGCAATCAAATATGCTACTAGTCAACCCCATCCCAGTGGGAAGCCCTTATGGTTCCTATCCATCACAAATTCCTGAGCAACTAGAGAGCATAATAAACATGGTAGTGGGTACTCATCCCCATAAATCAGTATACCTTGCATCAATATCAGAACTTGAAAGAATAACAAAGCAATTAAACATACAACTCACCGAACCACCATGGCAAGGTACTCAGAGGATGCAATACACATCCTCTAAGGTGATCATGCCTCTCCAGTTGGCAAGTGAAAGATATTATGCTCACTATGCCACCACTCAGCAAGCATAATCAGTAATCTATTATTCACTCATATATGGGGAATCTGTGTAACCCATCTCAACCCCATGCTAGATATGGTGGTAGTCTCATCATTTTTTAGATACTCTAAAACTTGTAACCCTTCCACTTTGGGGGCTCTAATGAGAAGTGCAAGAAATACCATCTACACTACAAGACATGCAAACATTAGTAACACATCAAAAAAATGATCAACACACAAAATTCAAAATAAAAATTGATTCAAAATAGGTTGTGTAATGTTTCTTGCTATATGAAAGTGATATAAAATGTTGATTAAATATCATGCGACATTTCTTGATATATCGGTGCAATACTTTTTTTGTGTGACATTTCGCACTAGTTCAAGCAATAAATGTGTATGTTCCATATGACACAATTTTGACTATTCGTACAATACATTTTTCAATGCAAAGTATCGCACGATATTTTCTAAAGTACCAATGTGATACTTTTCAAAATATCACATGATATTCCATATTTCACTTCTAAAACATGTGAAAAAAGGTCAAAAAAGCTCAAAAAAGCAGTAAAAAGTTGAAAACTTGTCGGCGCCTTGTAGTGGCCTAGTTGGTTGTGCAACTGGTTGTGCTCACAATAGTGTCAATGGGTTAGAATGCCTACTAACACCATTTTCTCTCTCCAAATCACTCTAAGCTCTCCAAATTCACAAAAGACAAAATGAATTTGAAAATGATGCTTGGACCCCTTTTATAGCCTTCCAACCTAATTTTCAAACTCCTCAAAATTACTCAAAAATTGCACCCCTATCTAATTTTGATGTCCTAGATCCATTTTGGGGATTGAAATCAAAATTTGAGTTCATCTTGATAGTCAAAATTGCATTTTAAAATTCTACCTTATTCTGAGTAGTTAGCTGACCTTTTTAGGTCTAATCTTTGAATCTTCACTGGGGCATCTTCATTTCTTCATGTCTTCATCATTTCTACACTTCATATCTACTTCAATTCACCTTGTCATGTCTAAAATCACCTTTTTACTTGATTTGACCTAATTTTCATGCTCTACCTTTGTGGTCAACTATGGTCAAATTGGGGCATTTTTTCATTCCTTAATAGTCACTATTTGGTTCTAATCATCTATCTATCATCTTGGACATTGCTATATCTCAATTTTCTCATATCTTACTCATTTCTTCATTTCCCTTACCTCATTTTGATGCAAGAGCATCTAGGGTTTCCTTGTAATCTTGTACTTTTGTTCATTCTACAAGTTGCTATTGAGTTCTAGTTGCTACCAAGTTGCTAGCTTCTAGTTGATGCCGAGTGCCAATTTTCTAGTTGATGTCAAGTTGCTAGTTTTCCAATTGATGTTGAGTTGCCAATTTCTACTTGATGCCAAGTTGTCAGTTTCTAGTTGATGTCGAGTTGCCAATTTTTAGTTGATGCCAAGTTTCCAATTTATAATTGATGTCGAGTTACCAATTTCCAGTTGATGCCAAGTTGCCAATTTCTAATTGATATTGAGTTGCCAGTTTCCAATTGATGTCAAGTGCCAATTTCCAGTTGATTTTGAGTTATCATTTTCCAGTTGATGTCAAGTGCCAATTTCCAATTGATGTTGAGTGCCAGTTTTCCAATATGTGCTGAGTTGTCTATGTTTTTGGTTCTTAGTAGGAGCCGACTTGTGTATTTAATTTTGATCATGAATTTAATGATAGGATTTTATTTATGGATGAGTGTTGACCATCTAGAGGTCATCCTTTCTATTATGTAATGTTCTTGAATCTTTTGTAAGTTGTTTTGGCAAGTATAAATAGAGTGCTTAGGCTTAGATTAAATGGGAAGTAAGAGGATTGAAAAGGTGAATGCATGTGTCTAGAAATGTGAATTTAAAGCTGGATTGTAGATCTAGAAGTTGTATTTTTGTATTTGGTTGTAACCCAAAAGGCCTTACAACTGGGTGTATATGCTGATACTTGATGAATTATTAAAGATTTTTTTGTTCTCTCTCCTTGGTGTTGTATTTTCTATTGTTTTTTCTGCGATGTAACTCTAGCAAGTTGATTTGGATAGTTGGGTGTACCCTAGGCCCTAGTTGTTCTCTTTCTCCCTATGTTAGGTGGTATCAAAACTTGAGGTTCATCCTTGTGGAGATTGGATTGTGTAGAACCCTAATTTGGATTTGGTTGTAGGGTGGCAAATCTATGGATTTGACCTATAACTTGCAAAGGGTTACAATCTTATAGGAACCTGATTTGTAAAAATGGTTCATGGTAGAAGAAATATTGATGATGCCATATTTGATAAGTTGAGACAAATTGTAGCCAGATTAGATGTTGTGGAGACAGCCCAAAGGAGAGGAGCACATCTTGATGATGTAAGTGATGATGAAGCAACAACACCAAACCATAATCTAGAACCTAAAGAAGATCAAGATGAGGAAAGGTTGTTGCAAGTGTTGTCTATAGAAAATTCAAAGCTTGCTATAGAAGTTGTTCCTTATGATGGAAAATTGGATACCAATGCTATGCTAGATTGGATCTCTGATATGGAGAATTTTTTTGAGTATTAAAACACTCCTCATAATAGAAAGGTGAAGATTGCAGTCACTAGGTTTAAAGGTTATGTATCACTATAGTGGGAGCACTTGCAAACTAATAGACAAAGGAGAGGAAAGGAAAAGATCCGAACTTGGCCAAAAATGGTGAACAAGGTAAAGAAAAAATTCTTTCCTATTGATTAACAAGTTAGCTTGTTGAGAAAGCTGCAAAATTTGAAACAAAAGGACATGATTCTGAAAGAATATACTAAGGAATTCTATAGATTGGATATCAGATCTAGACATGTGGATGATGATGTTGAGAAAATTGCAAGGTATATTAATGGATTAAGATTTGAAATACAAGATGCAATAAGTTTAGTGAAGTTGGAAAGTGTGGAAGAAGCATACCAATATGCCTTGAAAGCTGAGGAGATCTTAACAAAGAAGCATGAACAAGGACAAAGAGGTAGAGGTGGTAGATTCTAGAGAGGTAGAGATAGATCTTATGGTGAAGGTGGTAGATCTAAAAAATTTATGTAGGATAAAGGCAAACCTGAATGGAAGAATGATGACAAAGGCAAGACTAAATGGAAAAGAGGTAATTCTTACTGAGGAGGCACTACTTCTTACCGAGGAAGAGGTAATTCTTATTCTAGAGGTGGTATTCATGGTAATTGTTTCAGATGTGGTAAAGAGGGCCATAGATCTTTTGAATGTAGATCTTTTAAAAGTGGATAAGGTAACAAGAATGTTGTGATTCAAGGAGATGATGAGGTTTCACCAAGTGGACCTAAGGCCGAAGAAAATTTGATGGTGAGAAGAACCTTATGTAATAAGGGAAGTGTTGAGGAACCTATTTTAAGAAGTCTTTTCAAGACAAGATGTAAGATGGCTAGAAAATGTTGCAAAGTGATCATTGACAGTGGAAGTTCTACAATTTGGCATCAAAAGAGTTGGTTACAAAGTTGCAATTACAAAGGCTGAATCATGCTAAACCCTTTCATGTTTCATGGATCAAAGATGAGCATAAGATATTGGTAAGTGGGCAATGCCTTGTGAAGTTCAAAATTGGACATTACTTTGATGAAGTTTTGTGTGATATTATGCCCATGGATTGTTGTCATATTTTTATCGGTAGACCTTGGCAATACAATAGATATCATGTTGTACATGATGGAAGATTGAATCAATATACTCTTTGGGTAAATGGGAAGAAACAAATATTGTTGCCTTTGATTGAAAGTCTGGATGAGGTTAGTTGTGCTACAATAAAAGTTTGCATGGTTAATGGAAAACAATTTGAAAAGAAAGTAAAGAAGAATCAACCTTTTTTTTCTATAGTTCCTAGAGGACCGAGTGTTGATAGTAATGACCAAGCAGCAGAAGTTGCTAATGACCAAGTGATAGCAGATAGTGATAGTCGAGTATTAGTAGAAATTACAGAATTGTTGAATGAGTATAAGGATATTGTTGCTAAGGATATTTTTTATGGTTTACCTCCAATGAGAAGTATAATTCATTGTATGGATTTGATTCCTAGAGCTAGTTTACCAAACAAAGCACCATATAGATTGACACCTACAGAGAATGAAGAACTTAATAGACAAGTGCATGAATTGTTCCAGAAAGGTTTGATCAGAGAAAGCTTAAGTCCATGTGTTGTACCTACTATATTAGCACCTAAAAATAATGGAGAATGGAGAATGTGTATTGATTCTAGAGCTATTAGCAAGATCACAATGAAATATAGGTTTCCTATAAGTAGAATTGATGGCATAATCGATTGTTTGAGTGGAGCAAAGTATTTTACAAAGATTGATTTGAAGAGTGGCTATCATCATATTAGAATTAGAGAAGGTGATGAATGGAAGACTACTTTCAAGACAAAAGATGGTTTGTATGAATGGTTGGTTATGCCTTTTGGTTTGACTAATACACTATTACTTTCATGAGGTTGATGAATGAAGTTCTAAAAAGATTTTTGGATAAGTTTGTGATTGTTTATTTGGATGGTATTATAATATTTAGTAAGACTAATGAAGAACATCTTGAGCATATTAGACAAGTATTATAGAGGTTGAAAGAGGAAAAGTTGCTGATTAATTTGAAAAAGTGTTATTTTATTCAAGAGCATATTGTGTATTTGGGATTTGTGGTTTGAGTTGATGGATTGAAGATGGATCCTGAGAAGGTTAAAGCAATTTTGGAATGGCCTACACCAAAGAATGTGGGTGAGGTAAAATCATTTCATGGTTTGGCTAGTTTTTACAAAAAGTTTATAAAGAATTTTAGTGCTATTTGTAATGCTATGACTGAGATAATGAGGGGAGATAAAAAGGAATTCAAGTGGACACATAGAGCTGATAAGAGTTTTGAGACTTTAAAACAAAAGGTTGTTGAATTACCGATACTAGCTTTTCTTGATTTCAATAAAGTGTTTCAAGTTGAATGTGATGCAAGTGGTAATGCAACTGGAGCTGTATTAAGTCAAGAAGGTAAGCCTATTGCTTTCTTTAGTGAAAAGTTGAATGATGCTAAAAGAAAGTATTATGTGTTTTATGTTATTGTTCAAGCCTTGAAAAAGTTGAGACATTACTTGATTCCTAAGGAGTTTGTGTTGTATACTGATCATAAAGCTTTACAATACTTTGGAAGTCAACATAAATTGAATTAGAAGCATATGAAGTGGGTTGAGTACTTAAAAAATTTCACATTTTTTACTAAGCATAAGAGTGGAGTTACTAACAAATTTATTGATTATTGAGTAGAATACATTCTTTATTGACTGAAATGAATGTTGAAGTTCTTAGTTTTGATGAAATGAAAGAGTTGTATGATGTTGATCCTAATTTTTCTGAGGCGTGGAGAGAGTGCAAAGCACCAAATCTGATAGATCATAGAAGCAAGTATGATGAGTATTTCATTGAAGAAGGCATGTTGTTCAAAGGCATTCAATTGTGTATTCATAGAAGTTATATGAAGTTGAATCTGATTAAGGAAAAGCATAGTGGTGGATTAGCCAGACATTTTGGAATTGATAAGACATTGAGTTTGCTGAAAGAGAAGTATTATGCTAAAAATGTATAAGGGTGTTTAGAAATTTGTAAAAAGTTGTGGAGTTTTCCAAGTTGCAAAAGGAGTAAGTCAAAATATTGGTTTGTATACACCTATTACTATTCCTAAGAAACCTTGGACAGATATCAGTATGGATTTTGTTCTTGGATTGCCTAAGACATTGAAGGGGTATGATTCTATATTTTTTGTAGTGGATAGATTTTCTAAGATGGCTCATTTCATACCATGTAAGAAGATATCAGATGTTGAGCATGTTGTTGAACTTTTCTTTAAAGAGATTGTGAGATTGTATGGATGACCAAGAAGCATTATTTCTAATAGAGACAGTAAGTTTGTTGGTTAATTTTGGAAGACTTTGTGGAAGAAGATGGGTACTAAGCTGAAGTTTAGTTCTACATTCCATCCATAGATAGATGGGTAGATAGAGGTTGTGAACAGAAGCTTAGGTACTTTGTTGAAATGTTTAATTTGCTGAGATGTTTAGTTGGGTATAAGCCAAGTAATTGGGAAGTAGTGTTAGCACAAGTTGAGTTTGCATATAACAATTCTATGAATAAGACTGCAAGGAAAACACCTTTTGAGATTGTTACTAGAATGCATCCTAGAGGTATATCAAATTTGAGAGATGTTGTTGGTGAAGAAAAGAGAAGCACTACAGGAGAAGAATTTTCTGATTTTATGGAGTCTTTGCATAAAGAAGTAAAGTTGAGGTTGAAACAAAGTAATTAGAAGTATAAGGAGAATGCAGATAAGTCTAGAAGACATCATGTTTTTGAAGTTGGTGATGAGGTGATGGTTCATCTAAAGAAAAGAAGATTTCCTATTGGAACATATAGTAAGATGAAGATGAATAAGTTTGGACCTTGTAAGATCTTGAAGAATTTTGACAATGGAAATTCTTATGAACTTGAGTTACCTAATGACATGGATATATCTCCTATATTCAATGTTGTTGATCTGTATAAGTATCATGAGTCAAATGATGAAGTTGTTGTACCAGATGATTATCCTAAGAAGCAAATTAAAAAGGTTGAATACATATTAGATCAGAGAGTTGGTAAAAGTACAAGAGGAAAATACTACTATAAATATTTGGTGAAGTGGAAGAATAGACTAGTTGAAGATGCTACATGGATTTATCTATCTAAGTTGGATTTAGCTCAGGTTGTGACACTTGCATGAGTCATGAGAATCATTTCTCTAACCCCGGTTGTCTGATGTAGGAGCATCCTAGGTTTCCTTGTAATCCTACACTTTTCCTCATTCTATCAATTGTTGTTGAGTTCTAGTTGTTGCTAAGTTGCCAGTTTCTAGTTGATGTTAAGTGCTAGTTTTCTAGTTGATATCAACTTTCCATTTTTCCAATTGATGTCGAGTTGCTAGTTTCTAGTTGATGTTGAGTTGCTAGTTTCTAGTTGATGTCGAGTTGCCAGTTTCCAGTTGATGTCGAGTTGCTAGTTTCCAGTTAATGTCGAGTTACTAGTTTCCAATTGATGCTGAGTGCCAGTTTCCAGTTGATGTCGAGTGCCAGTTTCCAATTGATGTCGAGTTGCCAGTCTCTAGTTGATGCTAAGTTACCAATTTCTAGTTGATGTCGAGTGTCAGTTTCTAGTTGATGCTAAGTGCCAATTTTCTAGTATGTGCTAAGCTATCTAGTGTGTGTAAAGTTGTCTATATTTTTGGTTCTTAGTGGGAGACAACTTCTATATTTAATTTCAATCATGAATTTAATGATAGGATTTTGTTTAGGGATGAGTGATGACCATCTTGAGGTTGGCCTTTCTATTATGTAATGTTCTAGAATCTTTTGTAAGTTGTTTTGGAAAGTATAAATAGAGTGTTTAGGCTTAGATTAAAGGGAAACTAAGAGGATTGAAAAGGAGAATGTGTATGTGTCTCAAAATGAAAATTTAGAGCTAGATCATGGATCTGGATGTTGTATTTTTGTATTTGGTTGTAATCTAGAAGGCCTTATAGTTGGGCATGTATGCTAATTACTTGATGAATTATTAAATATATTCTTGTTCTCTCTCCTTGGTGTTTTATTTTGTGTTGTGTTTTCTACTGTGTAACTCTAGTAGGTTTATTGGGATAGCTGGGTGTGCCCTGGGCCCTAGTTGTTCTCTTTCTTGTTGTGTCACATTTTGATTTTGATCTTGAGGGGGTAGAAATACTCTATCATCCCTTGCTATAGCTATCTATTTCTCAAGAGCATATGATTGATCTTTTCATTTTCTCTCGATCTATCTACTTTGCTAGGTGTTAGCATTGTTCTTAAATTTTGACATTGTCTTTTTCCTAGTCTTTAGTAGTATCACTATTAGGCTATACATTTAGGATTTTCTATCTCCTTCTACACTTTGTTCTTCAAAATTAGATATTTCTATCTATTGTTGCCTACTTGGCTTCTATTTTCTTTGACATAATGTGTTCTCAAATAGATCACGCATTAATCAAAGAGGGAAAAATCTAATCACCTAAAAATGGTCATCTAGACTATTAGCCCCCTTCTCAACATTTTGGCTAATTTAGTTCATCATTTACCTAGACCAAATTGCTAATAATCAATTAATTTGATTATATCCTATAGTTTGACTATGCTATCCTAAGTTCATTATTGATTAAAAGAACATTTCCCCTTTTAATTAAATAAAAGACCTCATTCTTCTAACCCACTTAAAGTGCATACATAAAGTGCTTTTTCTATTTTTCAAATTAAAAAAAAATTATTTGTGACTTTTGCCTTATACAGGAATCAACTTCTATTTTATTGGTTGACTTGCTTGTGCACATGGATCACTCCTATTTTTGAACTTCACTGTTGATCTTCCACCATCTTGACCTTGACCTCTATCATCTGTATGACTTTAAAAGAGAGAAATTCCCCCTCAAAAGATCCATCCAAATTTTGAATATTGTTATGTTGTAGGTTTCCTAATGGGTTTCTTTGGAGCTTTGTGGTGAACTTCCATTTTCTTGTCTTCATTCTTTCATTCCATCATATTCTAGCTTAATATCATGTTGCATATCATTTTAGTTTCTCTTTTGCAATGATTTATCTCACATAGTTTAACTAGGTTGGTGGTAACACTCCCATCCTTGCTTAACATAGCTTTGTTTTGCATATTCATACTAGTTCAATCTACATTTGCATTGCATTATTGAGGCATTCTTTGTAGACATTTTCACTCTTACATCTCGTCTCTAAGAGAACCTCACATTGCATGGTTAACTAGCAATAAGAACATTCCTAGGGCCCAGCTAAGAGCCCTCATATTTGAATCATACTCTCTTGCACTTTGTGGATAGAGATCTCTAAGCTAGCATCCAAGCATTCCTAATTCATGGAATCCCTTGGATAGATTGGTTTAGAGTGTGACACATTTCTAGTGTACACTACCTACCAATGAGACAATTTCTTTTTGGTTTGAAAGCTATCATTTAGTTGATTGATGAAGAGGATTTTAAAAGAGGAGATAAAAATAGCACCTAGAGAAAGGTTGAGTTATTTGGTATGTAAAAGAAGCACTAAGACCAAGTAAGACATTTATACTATATTTTATTTTTTATCTTCTTAAAGTCTGAAATAAAAGATTAATCAAGCTAAGACTAGAAGAAGATCGAGTATGAAAAGTTTCTATCAAGCCTTGTCGAGCAGTTAGTGCAAGCCAAGCATAAATCAGTTGAAGCCAAGTGAAAAACAAGAGGTGCCAAGAAAAGATGAAAAATAGTGCAAGCTAAGTAATTATCAGTATATGCCAACTAAAGTTTAGTTCATGTTGAGCATTAAAAAAACTTTAGTATTTTTTGAGTAAACTAGTGTTGGTTGAGTGGTAGAATGGTATAGAAGCCAAGTGATAGCATATTGATGTTGAGTGCCAGTAAATATGTTAAATCAAAGATTTGATGAATCTGTGCCAACTAATTTGTTTTCTTGAATTATGTGAAGTGTGTGGAACATAGCTATGATGAGTTGGTGGTACAGAATTCAAGGTAAACCATTTTGAGGTGACTTCAAGGAAGAGTGAAGAAGAAGTTCCTAGAGGAAACAAATAAAATGTGGGTAGATTCATTGTATCCTACCTAACTCTAAAATGGATGATTGTGGTTAAGCAAAAAAAGATCTTGATTCTCTATTTATAGAGATAGTTGGTCAAAAACAAAGGTTGTCATGTGTGAGAACCTAAGGAACACAAGGATTCTAGTTTATTGCTTCAGTCAGTGGCTGAATAGAAGTGACTAAAATTGGCATGCAAAGCAAGAAGATTTAAGAATATGAATGCTTGAAGGGTGAACAAGCTATCTTAGATGAAGTGTGTGAATGCCAAGTAGAATGGAGGACTAAAACAAAGATTAGTAATCTACAAGTAAGTTTTAATTTGTTATCAAATCAAGCCTTATTGTTACTTTATAATCATTGTATCAATCTAGGTAAATCATTTGTATTAAGGTTGACCTAATAGTAATTTGTAAATCCTTTAATCTAGTAGCATTCTAATGGAATGGTCTAAAGTCCTCTAACAAGACTCCCTCCTAACAGGGTGATTGAAATCCTTTAACCAAGACACATTTAATATTGTGTATTATAACCTTTAACAAGATTGGCCTTTCATAGGGAGTTACTTCAGAAGAGTGAGAATTAGTAGCATGTTACTGGTGGTTTTTCACAAATTGGGTTTCCACGTAAAATCCTTATCTTAAATGTGTTATTGAATCTAAAGTTATTTTCACCTAGGATATTAACCTACAAAGTTTAAGTATTGTATGATCTAATGGATGCATGCATGACAAGGTTTTATGGATATGGTTCTACTAAGCATTAAAAAACTTTATTTGTATTGGACCTTGGATAACTGATTCACCCCCCTTTCATTTATTCTAAATAATTCTAACACTAATGTATAATCAATCTAGGAATACATTATGTCAAATAATGAAGAATTCAATTGAACAATAGATTGAGAGATCTGACTCGAAAGAACAAAGCACAAAGTGAGATAGCAAACCCTAAATGCATAGCCTAGTAGAAATAGTACTAAACACTAGGGGAGAGAGAGAGAGAGAGAGAGAGAGAGAGAGTATCAAAACTCAATAAGAGGACTAATATGTCAAGAAAAATAAATAGATTAAAAGAAAATAGAAAGGTCAAGCCTATGCTCCTAAGAGATAGATAGCCATAGCAAGGACGCACTTTGTGATGATGATAGAATATTGTTACTTCCTCAAGATTAAAAGAAAAATGAGGTAGAGGAGATGAAAAGGTGAGTGAAACATGGTCAAATCATGATAAAGAAAGTTCCATGATAATAGATAAAAGATTAAAATGTAAGAGTAACCATGAAGAAGTGATAGTATGCCCTAGTTTGACTAAGTTTGACTAAGGAAGATAAAGCACTAGACATAGGTAAAATCTAAGAGAATGATGAAAATGGGATTGAAATAAAATTTAATGAAGTGAGTAAGTGTGGAAGAGAGTAGAAATAATGAAGGAATGAAAAGATGATGATTTCCTAGCAAGATTCAACTATTAAGCCTCAAAAGGTCAGTTAACTGCATAGAATAAGGAAGAAAATTTGAAATGCAATTTTGGACCATCAAGATAAACTTATGTTTCAATTTTGATCCCAAAAATGGATCCAAAATGTCAAAATTAGCTAGGGTGCAATTTTTGCGCAATTATGAGGAGCTCAAAAATTGGGCCAAAATGAGGTCAAAAGGTATAAAAGGGGTCCAAGGGGGAATTCCAATTCATTTATCTTCATATGATTTTGAGGCATTTGAGCCTTTTGTGATAGAGATGATGAAACAGGGAGGCATTCTAATTGCATCACACCATTTCGATCATAGTCGGTTTGCATAACTAGCCTCCACAATATGGTGCCCCTATAAGTTTTTGACTTTTCAAGCTTTTTAGGTCATTTTTTTAATATTTTTACCATTTTTTTAGGGTTTTTAAGGTTTTCCACAAAATTTTGTGCGATAAATCATAAAGTATCGCACAGTGGCTCCATGAACTATCATAAAATATTTCTATTTTTAAAAAGTATCGCACTCTAGTATTAGATTAACTATTGTATGAGACCTAGACAACACTCATACAATATTGTGTGAAGTATCACACGAAGAGATATTATCACATGACTATTAAAGGAGGAATTGTATGATAGTTATTCAACTAGTTTTGCATTTGTAAGCCATATTTCTATTTTTTCTCATTTCAACATCAATTTTTGCACTTGGATAGCAGATTATAGATTCTTTAGCCATGTCTTGGTTTTCATTATGACATGTACTGACATATAGGCTTGGTTTTATAGATGGTTTTCCTAATGTTGCATATCATAGCTCCTAAGGTAGTGGGATTGAAATTAGTTCATTGGCTAGATGAGGATCAAAGGAGGAGTTTAAGGATCTCAAACTTTAAGTGATTTTTGCATTTTCCCCATTTTTGGGAAATCCATGGACTTCTTACCACACTAGAAGGGAGGTAGCATAGTGGGCATAACACCTTCCATCTTCCCACTAGAGAGGCCACTATCACACTCTAGGATGTATATCACATCCTATGAATACCTTGTTACAAGGACCTGATAAGTGTAACAATTATGTCTATGTTTTCTTTGTATCATCATGTGATTATAGGTGACATGAGCTTTGTGTTTCATAGGTGTATTATGATCAGGCTCCAATAGAGGGTAGGGTAGCACGTCAAGCATTATTCAAGGATATGACCATCTTGGATAGACATCCAACATGGGAGATGTTGATAGAAGAGTATGGGGATCAATACTTGATTATATGTATTATGTGTTCCTTGGTTACAAAGGTATTGATCATGAATAGAAGCAAGAAGGGCTTCCCATGTTGATGGTGGAGATTGGTCATGGATTTGATAAAGAGGCCATAGAGGATGGCCTTTTGATTGGTGATACTAGCCAATATGTATCATGAGTTTTACAAGATTGTCTACCAAGAGGGGAAGACATAGATGTGTGGCACAATAATGGCACAGATTTGGTTGTAGGGCCACATAGCAGTCATTTGGCCATGGGTACAACCTTGAGAGATATTTTACCCCTATATTTACAAATTTTGCAACTTCATCTCCCATCCACATAGCTAAGACATGATATATTATTAGTGGTTTTTTTATTAGTTTACATCTTTTGAGTTGCATCCCTATAGGGGATACACTGGTAGGCCAACATGCATGCATTGTGGACTGATTTATTATTACACGAGTATGGTGGTAGTTTGGATGGTGGTAGAGGGTCCCTATAGAGACCACAACATACTCTTCATTTCAAGGAGAGGAGTATTTGGCATGGCTACCCATGTTCGATTATGATACAACTTTATAGGAGATACAGGATGTGGGATTATCTTCTAGGGGTCCCAGATGGATGAGTGACACCTAATTATGCCTAGTTTATGAGGAGGCATCCATTTTCATAATCCATGATTCTTGATGAACAACTAGAGGATGTAGGGTAGGAGGAGATGATGAAGGTGATGATGGAGGGGATGGTGGAAATAGAAGGAGTAGAGGGAGAGGAGGGAGATGAAGAGAGAAGGAAAGTGATCATGGGGGTGCCTCAGGTAGCTAGACATGCTCAAGAAGCTATGTAGAGATGGAGGTAGAGGAGGAGAAGGAGGAGGAGGAAGAGAAGATATTAGTGAGGCTAGCACTATATCCATGAGTAGAGAGGAAACAACTAAGATAGGAGGAGAGGAAAACACCCTACCCCAATCAAAGGAGGGGGTGATCCAAGAGATTAGAAGATTAGGGCACTAGAGGGAGAGCTACAATAGGCACAGAGTGGTATAGTGGTTTAGGATCAATAACTCATAGGCAAGAGAGCATGGAGCAAGGAGATGAGATGAGAGTAAGATACAACATGACAAGAGTCTAAGCATCATGGTATATAGGCCCCTTATTACTATTAATATTGTAGAGTCATACTGCCTTTAGGATAGGGGTTACCAAATTATTTTGAGAGAGTTGGGAGATCGGAGGGGTAGTATAGCCATCAAAGCTTCCTCCTACGCTTGAGGAAGTTTTCCTAGGTCTAGGATTATTGCTATATTTTTAATGCCCTTGTGACACTTGACATATATTTTTGAGATAGTTATCCATATTTTGGATCCCATATTTTACTTTATTGATCATTATATATATATGTATGAGATACTAGATTTAGTTAATGGAATTTATGTACTTGTATCTTTTCTTGCTCATATTATTGATGTTTTATGCATATTTCAGCACTTGTTATTATGTTTCTATGTGATTTTTCTATGTATTCTCATGTTTATATATGCTCATATTTACATTCCTATGTTCATGGATGTATCTCTCTCATAGATGTTTTAGCTCTCATGTTTATGATATAGACTTGTGATTTGAAAATTTAGCACTTGGATAGATTAGATATGATGATGAGATTAAACCCTTGTGATGATAGGAATAGAAGCATTAATTTGATATGACCAATAAGAAGTGGAAGACATAATCAAGAGAAAGTGAGAGAAGGTTAATGCAGTTAGCTGATGTGTCCACAAAAGATGAAGAGAGAACTCTCTCAACATGCAAGATGCAAAAGCTAAACCAAAATGACTCCTAAAATGAAAACTAATATGAAAAAATGTGTGTTTGCAAGGGATACATAATTTAGTCTCTAATTTTCACCATCAAGGGATATCAAAAAATCATACAATCATCACTATTATAACTATGAGGATATGAATATGATCTATATTAGATAAAATGTGGGAACCCAACCTAAGAATCAAAGACATATAGGTCAAGATGACTAATGCAATAAAGTTTCCTAGGCTTGATAGAGAAATATTACACCTATATCAAGGCATAAGCTCTAGGATAACCCTGAAGTGAAATCCTACAAAAAAAGACAAGGATGATACATTGTAGATCCAAATAGTTAAGTAGGAAAAAATGAATTCTCACAACACTTTAGATCAACATATACCCACAAGAAGAAAACAAGTAAAATATGTCCCATGCCTCCAGTCTTCTAGTCCATGACATCCTCAAGAGAATATTAGGGAGGGAACACTTAGCAAAGAAATTTTCATAGACAACACACAAAGATAATAAATTCAATCAAATCTTAGCAAGTTTAATATTCACACGTGTGTGTGTGTGTGTGTGTGTGTGTGTGTGTGTGTGTGTGTGTGTCAGTCACTTAACTGTCTCTTTAGGACTCAAATTTGGTAGTGAGAAATATTGTAGCATACTAGACTCTAGCTTAAGTATCTAAAACGTGTTGAGGAACACTCAATTTCATAGAAAAAAATTGAAAAACACTCTTAGAAAAGCTACCAAAGAGACACCAACAAACAAACAAACCCTAATAAGATAAACATTTGATGCCACTTAGACCTAGATGAGAGTCAATTCTAAGCTAGGCATGAAAAAGTGGGAATGAATCAAATGAGCATGAAGAAAGACTGATAGACATAGGTGCAAGTCTCTCAAGTAGTGAATGTTTCCACGTTTTCACCACATGGCCATTTTTTTAGGACTTTTTGTGATTTTTTTGTATTTTTGAATATTTTTTTGATTTTTTTGTGATACATCAAATTCCAATTGCTAGGTTTTCACTAAGATTATCATTTTTTAGGATTTTTTTTCAACATCATATGATATTTTTTTGGGATTTTTTAGGATCATAAGATATGTACAAATAGTTGAGAAATAAGAGCCTTAGACATAAAAATTATTCAAATGGAGAATGTTGATAGGCTCAGGGATTTATTCTCCCTCGAGCATAGAAACCTGATAGGCACTATATCTGATTGTAGTAGTAATATATACGGACTCAACCAAATAAGATAAAAGTAACCCTTCTTCTCTCTATTTTACTAATTATTTGGGTTTTCTCTAAGAGAAAGCTCACCCACTTGGAATTCACAGGGATGGGATTTCTTGTTTTAATTGTTAGACATCCTTTTTTGATAAGCTCACATGTGGTCAAAAGTATCCTTTTGACCCTCATCTAGAGTCTCAAGCTCATGAATCCTCATAGCCCTCTGGTCCTCATCAATTATCAATCCATGCAAGGAAACTTGTAGAGAGGGAACCTTAAATTCTAAGGAAAGGATAGCCTCTAAACCATAGATTGGTGCAAAGGGTATAACCCCAATGGGAGTTTGTATGGAGGTTTAGTAGGCCCATAAGGTCAGATTAATTTTTAGGTGTCAATCCCTTTGTGACTTATGAATTTTTCTATGCATAATTTTTAGTAGTATTTTGTTTGAGGCCTTGGCTTGGCCATTCCCTTGGGGATAGTTTATTGAAGACCAATGTTTCTTGATTTTAAAAAATTTACAAAGTTTCCTTAGGTCCTTATTTTTAAACTACCCTTCATTATCAGTGACTATGGAAGAAGGAATACTATAGTATCAAATGATGTGACTTAGTATGAATAGGGTAACATATTTTCTTGTAGCAGTAGAAAGTGGAACAACCTCAACCCACTTAGTGAAATACTCAATAGTGGTGATAATGAACTTGTCCCGCTAGACAAACTTGGGTGAATCTTGCCAACTAAGTCAAAACCCCATTATTGGAAAGGCTAGTGTGTGATAGAACGGATGAGTTCATTCTCATGATCATGAATCAAGTTTCCATGCATTTGACACTTCTTGCATGATTGAGAATATCGGATGGCATCAGCTTGCATAGTTGGCCAATAGTATCCCACCCTAAGCAATTTCTAAGCAAATGCAAGGCCATTAGAATGTGATCCACAAATGGTGTCATAAAATTTAGCTAATGCCTTTTCAAAATCATCTATATCTAGACACATAAGTAGTGTTCTATCTAATTCCTTTCTGTATAGATCATCAAAGATGAGGTTGTAGTGAGAGGCATTATAAATAAGTTGGAATTTTTTATTATGTGTATGGTTTTTAAGAATGATTCAGTCTCACAAATAGTATAAAATGGTAGAATAGTGGGAGGAATCATCACTGAAAATAGTGAAATGTGATCATTAGGGGAGTCATAAGTGGGATGATGTAGTTCTTCCACCAGGAACTCAAAGTGAGATTCATGCTCTTATAGTTGTAGGATAGATTCCAAGGTTGCCATACCATGTTCAACCTTCTTTTTTTCCTAGGAATTTGCTAAAAGGTAATAAATGTGAAGTAGTTCCTAATGGCATCAATCAATTTCTTTTAAGGTATTATATTGTCATCCTTAGTTTGGTACTCATTATTCACTTAATTGATGACAAGTCAAGAATCTTCATAGATATGTATCTTCATTATCCTCCATTCAAGTGAAAGCTTGATTCCATTAGTCATGGCTTCATATTCAGCTATATTATGTGTGCATGGAAAAAATAGCTTATAATATTTTGGAATGGTATACCCATGAGGTGTGATAAATATAATTCTAGCACAAGCACCATTTTGAGTATGTGACCCATCAAAGAACATCTTACAAGTTCTTTCTGTAATGCACATGATAAAAGCATTTGAGAAGTCAATCTGCATAAGAGCACTAATCTATGACAAGAAATTTATCCAACTAATTAGAAATAGCTTGTCCTCTAATGGCCTTACATCTAAAGTATTGAATGTCATTTTTTTAAAGAATCATCATCCATTTTTCTAGTTTACCCATAAGTGCAACCTTACTCAAGAGATATTTCAATGGGTCAATTTTGGAAACCAGTTGTGTGGTATGTCTGAGCATATAGCAACAAAGTTTTTTTGATGCAAACACTATACCTTGGTAAGATTTCTTATTTTTGTTGTAATTAAGCTCATAAGTGACCAATGTGTGGTTGATGTAGTATATGGTTCTTTATTTACCATTCTAATCATGTTGTACTAACAAAGCTCCTATGGAATTTGTACTAGCTAAGTTGTAGAGAATAAATGGCTTCCCCAAGATTAGAGACATGAGGATACGTGGCTTTTCTAGATACTCTTTTATTTGAGCCAAGATTTTCTCACACTCTTCATTTCATATAAATTTTGACCCTTTATGCATATTTTTGTTAAATGGTTGTGATATATCAACTAATTGGGATGAACTTTCTAATAGAGAAAAGGTGTCTTTGTAGACTCCGTAGTTGACTAATATTCTTGGGAGGTGGCATCTCCATGACTTTTTTCACCTTTTTTGGATCAACCTCTATACCCTTAGCTAAGATTATGTACCCTAATAGTTTTCAAGATGTGACACCCAAAGAAAAAATTTTAAGGTTAAGCCTGAGTTGAAATTGCTCCACATGTCCTAGTATCAAACTCAGATCAAATAAGTGAGTGCTTTGTTATTTAGACCTTGTGATGATATCATCAACATAATCGTCCATATCTGTATGCATCATATCATGAAATATTTTGGTTATAGCTCTCTAGTATGTAGCACTTGCATTTTTTAGACCAAAAGGCACGATGTTCTAGCAAAAGGTTCCCCATGCACATCTAAAAGTCATTTTCTTCTAATCCTTGGGAGCTACCTTTATTTAATTATAGCCTGAGAATCCATCCATGAGGGAATACATTTCATAATCTATAGGCATTTCTACTATCATATCTATGTTTGGTAGCAATAAATTATTCTTTGGGCATGCTTTGTTTAAATCCCCAAAATTAGTGTAAACACGAATGGACTTGTCATGTTTGGAAATAGGTAATATATTAGCTATCCATTCCATATAGCCAATAGCTTTGATAAACTTGGCACTTAGAAACTTCTCTAATTCAGCTTTGATTAACAAGGCCACGTGAGGATGCATCTTTCTCAACTTTTTTTTAATAGGTTGAATGCTAGAAGCTATGGAGAGGTGATGCATGATAAGATATGTATCTAAGCAAGGTATACCAGCATAGTTCCATGCAAAGTTAAACTTTTTCTTCTTGAAGAACTATGTGAATTATTATTTTTGCTCTGCTGATAAAGATTGAATGACATGTATGACCTTGAGAGATTCTTTAGTACCCAAGTTGATTAGTTGTATCAATTCGATAAAAATCAATGATCTATCCTAAAAGCATCTTGGAAGACTACCTAATACCTCATCCTCAGGTGCCTCAAAGAGGTTCACCTTTGGATACATCTTTATATTTACTCTTTTTGACACCACCACAAGGTGGTTTTCACCATCTCAACTTTTATTTTTCATTTTTCTCTTTATGTGAATGAGGTATTAAATTTCTATTTTGGTCATATTGATTACGGGTTCACTGGTGGAAAGGTACCATGGGTTAAATGGTATTTCTCAATAACATGCAATCTCATAATCATATTGGAATGAGGGTAGCATGGGTCTTTGATTTTGAATAGACCAATCTATGAGATTTGAGAGCATGAGAAAAAGTGAGGTGGAAGCTTCAAGGCTGTTGATGTGAGTGGAATCATATCTAGTGATAAGAGAGGTCGAGCCTATAAAGAAGGCTACAAAAGAATCCAAATCAAGATACATCCTAAAGGAATCAACGCGATCTACTAAGGAAGGTTGCAAATCTAACTTAGCTGACCCTACACAAGACTCATCAACTATGTTTAGTTGGGTAATATTTGTGTGTATTACATCCACACCCAATTCACAAGAGGCATCAGAAAGAGACTCCCACTCATATTCCTGAGAGTTAGTACTTTTATCACAATCACAAGTTGAACAATGTTTCTCTTGATTCTCTCTATATTATGATTTTCAACATCTGACTCGTCAAATTCTAGTTTTCTAGATGTGGATGCTTCAGTAGTGTTATCATAAAATATCATATCTTCTCCCTAAAGAAGGGAGGTAGAAGGGGTGAAATCTTCTTCATGTGTTAAAGAACTAGTAGCAGGTTAAATATCATCTTCAAATTCACTACTTGTAGGAACTTCTCTATCAAAATATGGTATGTAATCTTCAACACCATACCCTAGTCCTATAGTATCTTTGTTCTTTCATCCCTTGGTGTGATTTAGGGGTTCTTAGAGACCATTATTTTTTTTATTCAAAGTTCCTTGACCATGATAACCCATTTTTTTCATAAATTGCTAGCCTTTCCCATATCATTGAGGAGAGATAGGGGTAGTTAAGATGACTTCATTATTATCTCTTTCACTCTATAGATCCAATCTCTAATAGTTTTATCTTTCTTTTCATCTTCTAAAGAAATTAAGGATTTAACAAAAGTACCAAAGATGGACATAGCGGAGGCTAAAGGATTCATTTTCCCAATACTAATCATTTATTTATTTATTTTGCATTTTGTAAGAGATTTTCTAATGTCACTAGAAGTTTGATTGTGTGGCACTAGTAACTCTATAGCCATAAGCATATTGGTGGACATAGAATTGTCTCTTGGGATCATTATTTCTACACCATTAAATAGAAATTAGATGCATTGGTGATATCTGGATGGTACAGCTTGCATTTCATGAGTTCATGTTCTACCTAGCAAAAGATTGTAAGCAAGTGAGATGTCTAACACTTGGAAGACCACATATTTTTCCATAGGACCCACACAAATAGGAATCACAATCAGCCCTTTAGAAGATCATTCAACCTAATCATAGGCTTTGATAGTTATCTTGTGTCTAGGGTCAACTACAAATTTTAACATTCCCAGTTGTTGAATTACACTGAAGGAGACAATATTTAACCCAATACTTTTGTCTATCTAAAATATTTGGACTCAAGTGCAGTAGTTATATACTTTGATATGGAAAGTGAGATTGTTGGGATGATGAAGAAATTTGTCATCTTCTTCAGAAAATATAAGATAATGAGGCAAGGAAATATGGTTAACCATAGCTTTGAATCATTCAGTCTTGATATCTGTTGGAACATTAGCAATGTGTAAAGCGCTCTCTAGGGTGAAATTTCACCCTTATCTTTCTCATGTGTATAAGTATGTTGATGAAGATATCAATTTTCTCAATCTCAGGAATTTTTCAAGGATATTTAGAATGTAATGATCTCTAACATTGCAATTGGTTCCCCTTGTTTTTGTTTTATGTTGCACAAATCTAGCATAGTAATAGGATGTTGTATTTTATATGAATATTGTTGGATAAAACATTGTGAAATTTCATCAAATATCTTAAAGGGAGGTGAAAATTTGGTAAACCACTCCATGGTTTGTTCCCTTAAGCTTCTAGGAAATAGTCTCATGAGGTATGCATCCTCATGCATGACTATCATGCAAAGAGCATAAAAGTCACGTACATGGTCGTGTAGGTCACCATTTCCATTATATTTTTCATACTTGAGAACTGTAATATCCCAAGAAAATGGCACCATGTAAATACTTCTATCAAATGGGAGAGCACATACAGATTCTAGAAAAGATGTTTTCAGTTCCTCTTTTGCCATTTGTAGTTGAGCAAGTTGACTTCTTAGCTCTTGAATTTTCTTTCATGGGATATTAGCTTTAGTTGGTTCTCTTTATTGTATAATCCTTTGAAAGAAATAGTCATAAGGGAGTTTTCATCCCCAAGAAGTCATGTACTGAAAGTATTGGTCTCCACTTTTCTGTAAGGACTTTAGCTTGAGCTTTTTAAGAAGTTTGTCTTGTTGAAATCTCATAAGGTCTTTGCTAGAAACCTCATTATCTACCTCACTCTCATGATGTGATTGTGAGGGTCTAGGTGGTGAGAGACATCTCACAGCATATGTCCATGGAGATCTTGGTGGTTTGTTGCATCCATTGTTGTTACAAAATAGGTTGCTATAGTTTCCATGAGTGTGTTGCTTCTCAAAATCATGTATACAAGTACTAGTTTCATCATGTGGATAAGATATCTATCTAGTGGCTATGCACCTATTATATTCTACTCTTTCTCTATCCAACTAATTGTTTTTCTTCTCTATGTGCAAAAAGATCCTCTAGGCAGTGGTTCCTCTGTTAAGGATTCATGGTGAGTGAAACACTATAGGTGGCCCTAGAGGTGTCAAAGAGGGTATCAAAGAAACTATCAAAGTGACAAAGTGGATTATTCCAAGTAGTAGTGTTATCCTCTTCATACCTATCATGGATAGTTTCTTCCTCATAGTTTTTCTTATGAGGACATCTAGTTAGATTGGACAATTGTACAAAAGTAAATGAGGGACAACTTCCTTTACCAACTTGGAGACTAGTTACAATTGGCATTCAAGGATAAGTCTTTAGCATAGCGAGGAAAAGTAGAGCTTTTCAAAATTAAACTTGTATAGTCAAAATGATGACTTGTCAAAAGATAGAATGGAGAAAATAGCTTGTCCAAAGTGCTCAATAATTTATAGCACTAATGATTACAGTCAAGAATTGAGAAAGAAGCTCAATAGAAAGTAGCCAAGAGAATGAGGTAACTGATTTTTTGACAAGTGAACCAAAGAATCATCAAGTTCATATCTGAGAGACTTGACTCAACTTTTCAGCTTTAGATAGTACCATACATGGATATTTTGGACCAAACTAAGGTAAGACCAAGAAAAAACACCCCTAATTCAAATAAAAAACAATCTAAACTCAATTCTATAAGTAGCAGAAACCATATGATATTTTACAATAAACAAGGCAATAGAAGTTCAACAAATTATATTGTATAATAGTTTTACAATAACCAGGCAATACTTTTGGGATAGAAAATACCTTATGACAAGTTATGTGATAGAACATAACATAGAAGGATGATGAAGTTTGTAAGGTAGTGTGATACTTTTGGAAAATCAAAAAGTATCATATGATATTTCTCATAACTGGTGTGTGATAAAGGACTAGTAAACTCTGTAGCATGTGACTTGTTACCTAAAGTGTCTATATTTTGGTTCAGTTTTCAAGTGTTTCAAGCTAGAGTATAGTTGTGATAGAATAAAACTCCAATTTGTAATAGTAAATACAAAGGTTTGAGAATAATTAGGGATATAAGAATGTCTTCAAATATCAAAGGAAAAAGCAACATTGTCAACACAACTTGTGATATCAAAAATAAAAGCCTATGAATGTTAATGTCATGTGTATGTCCAAAATATTTCCATGGGTCTCTCACATTCAAAAAAACATCAAGAAGAATTACATAAAGGTCATAGCTCATTACTCAATAGCTTGCCCCATGCTTGATTCCCCCTCAGCACACAAAGTGGTTCACACAATAGATGTTGGCTTTATCATGGAGGTGTTATTGGCACAACCAAAGGGATACAAATGGTGAGTGTAAAATCATGGGATGATCTAGGTAGTCCACTAGGATTGGTCCTTACACCAAGATGTCGAGTAGATAAAAAGGGTAGCTTCTAATCCTAAGGAGTTTAGAAAGGGTCCCATTCACAACACTCATTTTGCACCTCATAACATGACACCTTGTTAGAGATGAGTAACGAACCTTGTAGCCAAAAGAGTACCTTAAACATTCCCTCTTAGTATTTTCCTCATGGTCCCAATATAATAAGTACTTCTACTAAATCAAGACAAGTGTTATTCCCCTTAAGGCTTTGGCCTTTGTCAAGGAATTTTTTATTATAGTGGGTTGGGCTAGTTGGGTTGTACTTGTTCCCACTTTAGGTCATTCCTATTAGTATCTTTCCACCAATAGCAAGCCCTTTAAAGGTGATATCTCCCTAGGAGATAGAAACAAAATAGATCCACAACAAGAGGTCAAGATTTATGATTCACCCAAAAAAATGAAGAGCATTCTCTCCTATTCCAACTGCTTCCCCCAAACATGCCAAGAAGGTTAATGAAGACCACTAGAAAATGGAATATGCTACTCACTTTCAAGACTCAATGAAGGATCAAGATTTCTAATTCACCACAAGGGTGAAGAGCATATTCTCCTTCCAACAAAGATACCTACTCATGAGATTTAGGTGCCTAAGAAAAGAAGTAACTAGTATATGTCACACAGTGGAAATGAAATAAAATCAAGCACACTTGATTTATTTTTCTTTTCTTTTCTTGGTTAGCCCTACAAAAATGTTAGTAGCCTCTTTTAGCAAATAGTTTTTAACATGTGTTCTTTAATAAGCATTTTTTGCAAGAAACCTATACAACCCTACAAAACCAATGAGTTAGTACACCAAAAGGTTAGCCAAAAAATTGAAATAGACCTGTAAAAGCACTGGTCAGCTAGTAGATAATCCCAAAAGCTAAAAATAGAATGCTCTGAGAACTCAAAATTTTGAAAAAAAAAAACCTAAATAGCAACCTGTTGTGGACTAGAAGATACTTATTTTCATAGAAGTATCATAAAATACTTCATTATATAGTTGGGTGATACTTTATGCCCATGTGATACTCTGTATTAATCAAAATAATTGTTGAGATGATGGGTGTTGCACACATTGCATAATATTGTTATATTTTATTTTATTATACCTAGATGGACGTGCAACATGTAAAGATTCCCATGGAATATTCTTGATGAGTTGTATTGTAAAATTGTGATAATATTTCATGTAATTATTTAATATTGGGGAAAATAATTAAATGCCCAATATTAAATGTGGGGTCAGTGGGTTAGGTAGCACATGGTTTATGTAATACCACTTAGTGGTTTTGTGGGACTTGCTACTATATAAGCAACCACAAGGGTGGTTGTTGTAGAGTGACAAGGAGAAGATAAAAGGAAGAGTCAAGTGGGACAAGGCTTGACAGGTTAGCCAAGGGAGCATTTGTGAAGGTTGAAAGCATGGCATGGGATGTGTGGATTCATGCTTGTTCACATAGTTTGCTCGGTTGTGGCTATGGCCATGAAGGCTTCCATGGTTGTATGGCAATGATATTTTTGCTGAATAATACATGATGATGGATGCTTTTGGAGGCTGGTTTTTTCCCTCAATGAGGGTTTCCCAAGGTATATCTTGTGTCACATTTTGTGAGTATGTTGTCTATTCTCTTGCATGTGGATTTTAATTCTGTGTTTATTTCAGATCTATTATGGATTATGTGGAAACGGTTATATTCTTTATTGCCAAGTTTCCTTACAAGTGGTATCAGAGTTATGGTTTTATTGTTTGTAACCCTAGATTGAGTCCATGGGAATGCATGAGAGGATAAAAGAAAGGGCAAGATATATGAATGATTTATTGTCGATCTGAGGGTTTTGGCTTTGCTATTATGATGGGATGTTAAAAGATTTGGGCATGTGAAATTGTTGGACAAAAGATTTTTTTTTGGATGTTTCATTTAAATGAGGGTTTTGGAGGGTAGCTTGCAGAAATGACCTCCTGGGTAAAAACAGACCTCACCATTGGATTAGGGTTGACATTTTCATAGATTTTGATATATAATATGCCCTAGTTTGGCCATGTTCAGAGAAAATGAAAGAGTTTTTTGGTTTCAGCCCATGATGGCCGTCAAATTTAATCCCGTCGAAATTTTCATCACTGAAAAAATAAAAAATGAAAAATCGTACTGAAAATGGTAAAAAGACAGTTTTAGTAAAACGGCCATAACTTTCTCTCAAAATATCAGATTTCAGAGTTCTTATAGGCGTTGGAAAGCTAATTCAGAGCACTACAAGATGGTGTAGGTTTGGTTTTATAATTTTGAAATTTTTTTAGGTTTTAAGAGCCCTAAAGTCAGATGTTATTTATTTTGAGCACGAATTGGGACATAACTTGGGCATACGGAATTAGATTTTGGACTTCGAGTAGTCAACGAAAAGCTCTTGGAGAGCTCTACACATTGGTTCAGATTTGGTGCAAGTTTGGCATGATTTTTTTGTTGATAGATTGATCTGAATAGTTTATAGGTATATTTTGAGTATGGTAACATTATGAGTTTATGGCATTGGAGATTTAAGATTTGATGTCATTGTATACTTAGTTCATATTTCAGATTAGTCTCATTATGATATGGTTATCAGTGTTTGGTTTGGATATGCATGATGACTTGTTGGATCTACAAGTTGTGCAGTGTTGTAAGCGGTCTATACTTACAGGTTGCATTTATAGCTTGGTTATGGGTTGTCTTTGCCCATTGATCTTTCATTATTTATGCATATTTAGATTGGTGACTTGAATTTGGGTTGTTTATGCCCTAAGTCACATTATTTACTATTTTCTTCATGTAGAAAGGATGAGATGTTGTTACCAGGTATAGTCATGGTGGAGGATTGTGGTTGACTATTTTATGCTAACAAGTTGGACACTTTGAGAGACAGATGCTCGGTTCATGGATGTGATCATGGTGTCATGGATTTTGGCATGACATGATTGGATATATAGGTACATCCTTGATGTTCATTAGCTTGGATTTTTTAGATTCAGTTATGGTGGTATATCTTCTTGGTTTGAGGATCATGGTTCTTTGGTTTCTTTCGAGGAGCTCATGATATGCATTTTGATTTCTTTGATGGTTTGATGCCTTGGTTGATTCTCATGGTTAGAAGATGCTTTTTCATCATTATGTCATGGATAGCTTGGATACACGATTTAGTGGGAGCTTGTGATAGTGATGGGGTGATAGTGCAGGATTAGTTCCTGGTTTGGTTTATATCTTCTTGGTTTGGAGAGGATGGATTTTATGATGCCACAAGTGACTTGGTACCACGGTTGAGTGGGAGTTTTTGGCATTGATATATTTATTGAGTGTTTGCAAATGTTGGAGGTTTGTCTTAGATCCTATTGCTGCAGAAGCATCTTTAACATTTGCATGGTGCACTTGTTATCTTCATGGTGTGTGAAGATGGTTAGATCTTGAGGACTCATGGAGTTCTTGGTTATCTTCATGGTATGTGGAGATGGTTCTTCCTGGTATGTGGAGATGGTTTTTTTCATGGTGTGTGGAGATGGTTGCATCTTGAGGACTCACAGGGTTCTTGGCAAAGGTGTGATTTATATCTTTTATTTGGCATGTTATCCTTGGTATGAGGATGGTTTCATTATTGTGTCATGGTATACTCTTGATATGCATTTAGAGTTGTGACATGTTATGGTGTGCTCATGTGGAGCATGTTATCTCTTTAGTTGAGATGGTAAGATCATGTTGTCATGTTTATGTTCCTGAGGCCATGGTTGGAACTTTGACATTGATCTTGGTTTAGTTTCTTGGTATTGATTACATTGATCATAAGCTGGATACTTCATGATATTGCTATGTTGCATTTGGAGTTGGCATGAATTGATTGGTTACAGGTGCTCATGGATACTTGGAGATGGTGGTGATGCTGATTTCTCTTGGATTAGAAAAGTATTTGTTGGGACGGTTGATGGTTTCAGCAGGAAGTCCGAGGGGCAGTCACCAGATATGGACTTGAGAAGAGATTTTTCTTAGATGAGTCTTGGTTGGATACTTGGGTATCTTGATGAGCATTCTCATTCCCCACTCTTGGTCTACTCGGTAGTTTGCTACTTGAGAGGTATAGCCCATTATTTTCTCTCAGTTGCATTATATTTATGCTTGTCTTTCATGGATATGGATCTTGAGCTATGGTACATGAGTTAGTTCTGGAGGGTTCATTTGAGAGATGGTTTAGCATTGGTTATCTCCATGTGCATATGTTATTATTCCGGTTGAGTTTGGGATATGGTTTTATATTGGGCATATTCCTTGGATTAGAAATGGTTATTCCTTGGTTTAGGAATGGTTTTATGAGTTTGATCTTCTTGTGAGAGGCTTACATCCATAATTAGTTATATGGTATGGTTTGGGTGTTGTTGAGGCTTCTTTTTGGGGTTTTATGGAGGAGATCATACTTGTACAGTTTACATCTAGAGGTGTGTGTAGAAGGACATGATACAGGTTATGATTTGCATAGTTTCTCCGATCTTGGTTATCTTCTTGGATGTTTAGTTTTTCCTGCATTGGATTTGAGATTGGTTAGAGATTGTGATCACTGGTTTGTGCTCATGTATGTCATGTGAGAGATGACATGGTTATTTCTTTCTCTTTCCTCTATTGGTTGTGGTGAACTTGGGAGAGCATTGGAGACTTGTTATGAGAGTTATTCTTGCAGGATATTGGATTATGTATTGTGGATGTCCTTGATACTACATGGATTCACTTCTTTGAGATGTTGTGAGTGGATTGGTTATAGATTTGACATTATCTTTTGCAGTGGGAGCTTCATGGTAATTATGTGGCAGGTATTGCTCTTGAGGCTTGTGATTATAGATTGGATATGTCGGTGATATAAGATTCACTTGTTATACCTTTGAGGTATGGATAGTTGGATGCGTTTGGCACTTTGTTGTGGGTGCTATTTTAGTTATGGATATTTTGACAACTACGGATACATGTGATTACCTTTGGATCAGGTTTTTGTGCTTGGAATTTCAATTGGTACAGGATTTTATGATCTTCTAATGCAACAGGTTGGGTGGTTTTCTCTTTGGATGGCTTCTATGTATGTCTAGTGAGAGTGGCATAATAGGAGGTGAGATCATTCATGTTCGAGATGCTGGATACTTTGATTTTGTTGCAGGTACCAGGATGGAGCACTTGGTGTATTTTGATCCATGATGGTGGATGTGTTGGGAGGGATTGTTCCCTTGTTCATTTATGTGGCTACATATTGACCCTATGCAATGTATACAACAAGTGGGAGATTGTTGAGATAATGGGTGTTGCACACATTGCATAATATTGTTATATTTTATTTTATTGTACCTAGATGGACGTGCAACATGTAAAGATTCCCATGGAATATTCTTGATGAGTTGTATTGTAACATAGTGATAATATTTCATGTAATTATTTAATATTGGGGAAAAGAATTAAATGCCCAATATTAAATGTGGGGTCAGTGGGTTAGGTAGCACATGGTTTTAGCACATGGTTTATGTAGTACCACTTAGTGGTTTTGTGGGACTTGCTACTATATAAGCAGCCACAAGGGTAGTTGTTGTAGAGTGACAAGGAGAAGATAAAAGGCAAGAGTCAAGCAGGACAAGGCTTGACAGGTTAGCCAAGGGAGCATTTGTGAAGGTTGAAAGCATGGCATGGGATGTGTGGATTCATGCTTGTTCACATAGTTTGCTCAGTTGTGGCTATGGCCATGAAGACTTCCATGGTTGTATGGCAATGGTATTTTTGCTGAATAATACATGATGGTGGATGCTTTTGGAGGCTGGGTTTTTTCCCTCAATGAGGGTTTCCCGGGGTATATCTTGTGTCACATTTTGTGAGTATGTTGTCTATTCTCTTGCATGTGGATTTTAATTCCATGTTTATTTCAGATCTATTATGGGTTATGTGGAAATGGTTATATTCTTTATTGCCAAGTTTCCTTACAATAATAGACTCTAGAACTATAGTGAGATAGAATATCAATGTGTGTGCAATACTTTTGACAAGAAAAGTATCACAAATTAGTTGTAGAAATTGTAGTACAATACTAGAATAGTGTTATATGATAGTTTTGACTTTAAAAAAATTTTAAAACATAATATCAAGTAAAGGAAAAAAGAAAAGAAGGAAAAATAGGTTGTTCTACCCCATGGTGGACACCAAAAATGTACACACAAAAATGTTCACTTCTCTAAGTCCTTCTATTTGAGAGATCTCATGGATTGAGAATCCCAAATACTGACCTAAAGCTCCCTAGTCATGGAGTGCAAATGAATGAAAATAGCAATAGAATGGCTCTCAACTAAGCTTTAAAAAGTAACCCTTTACAAGTACACCATAAAATGGGAGATTCAAAGAAAAGAGAAGGATGCTAGTGTCCAAGAACTACCATGATATACAAAAGAAAATAGAGGAAGCACCAGTATAGGTAGAACCAAAGAAGAGAAAGGCCAAAGCACAGCTTGTGGAAAATATAAAGGCAAAGAATATTGCTAAGCCAAGCCAAGAAAAGCCTACAGCAACAACAACCAGGGCAAGCACATGGGCCACCACAAAAAAGGCCAAAGAAAAGGCCAAGGCTACAAAACAAGAAGGGCTAGAGCAAAAGAAGAAAAGAAGGAAATACATTGCACAACTAGAAATTGATGATGAGAGGACAAAATCAGAGGATACAATCCAATTTAGAGTGGTAAGTCATCCACCAAAATTTGATCTTGAGAATCTCTGTGAAAATGTTAGAAACAATGCAAATTTATTTGGATTGAAAAGTATTGATTTTGAAAAACTTGGTAGAGAAGAGAAAAACTTGATTGAAGAATCAATTAATGAAATGACGTATAAGTTCAAGAATACCCCACTTGAATTAGATAACACTATGCCAAAAGAATTATATACTATTGTTGAAAATAAGAAGCATTATTATTTAAACTTGGAGAAACAAATTAGAAAATCCACATTAGCCCAAGTAATGCCAGACTTGTCAAAAGGGAAGATTATCAAGGCCAACAAGAAATATGGTGGAAAGTTTGTACCAAAATATAGGGCATTCAACATTCTTCAAAAAAATATTGAAGATGTTGTGAAGAAATCCACACAAATGTGGAAATTGATTTATGGATTAACAACTATCAAAGAAGGAGAAGAAGATCCCTTTGATGGAAGAAATAATGGTGATGATAATAATGATAGGGAGGAGGAAGATAAATAAAAGGATAATACTGAGGAGGATACACAAAAGAAAGATGAAGACATGGCTACAATTGAAGAGCAGCAGGAAGAATAAAGTGTGCAAGACACACAAATGCCAACTATGAGCCCTCCTCATGACACTAGTATACCTGCAAAAATCATAATTGTTAAGGATGTTCCTGATAGCTCAGCTTAGAACATCAATCCCTTAACTACAGAAGATCTAAAGAATATTCTTGATCAATCCACACTACAAGAAATATTATGTGAAGATTCAGTATTGGTCAATGTTGATGAACTTCAAAAGGTAGTAGCTGACATCACAAGGGATAAGGTGAACACACAAGAACCACCTACCATCCCTTCAGCTACTAGTGATCAACCCTTGATTCAAAAAACTAAAGATACATCTATCAAGGTTGACACAAGAATCAAAGAAGACACAGTTGAGTAGGGGCAGACTACCAAAGAAGAGGAAAAGGAAACAACAACAATAGATCAGACTGGATAGATAGACACATTTGTACATGTAGTACAACCACTAGGTGCAACTCAAATCATTGTAATTGATGGGAGTAGATATGAAGAAAGCAAGGATACACCAAAGGAGTAGAATCAAGAATCTATTCAAGCATTATTAACATTACCAACATCAAGCACTCCTACAAAAATCCTTCAGATGCTAAGCACAGAGGCAATAGCACTACAAATTTTAGCACCAGGCTCAAGCTCTACAAAAGTTGACATGGTAACTCACTATGGTGATGTAACTTTAGATGAAGAAATAGTGATACCTTAGTTTGATTATGCAATGATGACACTAGAACAAATAGACATGTTACAACAATTTTTGGAAAAGAAGAAACATCAAGAAATACTTATAAAAGAATCACTAATACATTAGGCAGTTTTTTGCGACGTCAATGTGTATTTGGCATTTTTTTTTGTTTTATATCCCGACGACGTCACAATTGTGACAGTAATGTCACAATTGCGACCTCATCGGGATATAAGACAAAAAAAAAGGGCGCGTTGCTCACATTGTTTGCGCCCAATGAATCAGATCTCCCAACAGAGCGAAAAAATACCTCTGAGAACAATGAATCAGCGAATTTGGCCCTGATCGAGCACAGAGCACTGCAATTATTTGGAGTAAATTTTGAATCCAAAGACTACATGAATTGTATGCAATACGAAGGAAACAAACAAATATTCATTGGACTTCAGGTCTAAGGTAAAATATCTCATTCTCTGAGACATCCTCCTCTTGGAGATGAAGGAAAGAAAGAAATCTTGATTGGACTCCAGGTTTGATGTGAAGAGGTAAAATATCTCTTTCTCTGAGACATCCTCCTCTTTGATCTCGCCTTATTCGATTCATTATCTGGTCGATATAATGTTTAAATAGAACAGATTTTGTGAAATCTTTCAATGGTACAAGGTGTTGTAGTGGACAGTTAGTTTGAGTATTATTTTTGGGGCTAGATGTGAACGGGAATATGAATTTTTGATTTTTTGATTTGGTCCATACCCCCACCATAATGCTCAGTTCCATATCCCAAAATGGCTTAGTCCCCGAAACTTGGCCCATTCTGGAATAGCTGCATCTAAAGAGGAAATGGATATCTATGAGATGGAAATGGAGTTTATTGGCTGGCTGGTAAGATACCGAAAAAAAACCAGCCGCCCTAATGCCCTACTATTCGACGGTGCATGAACCTACAGGGTGTGCATGCATGCATGAGGGTTGGGTATTGTTTCTTGTATAACCCCCTCAATCCTAACAATAACATAAATAATTAATCCCTTGTTTCCTATAGGAATGCCTCTTTCCTAACTTGGTCTAGGTTTTTGATTATCCTAAGAAGGAAATAAGAATACTTCCCCCATGTCTCAAATTTGTTTCAAATAGCGAGGATTGGGGTTCAAGGATACATGCTAATAGAGGGAGTAGGGATCATGCTTCAGGGATACTTGATGTTGGAGAGAGTAGGGTTGAGGGGGCATGCAGAATGAAACAAAGGCATGACATTATGAGAAAGCACAGAATGCCATTGAAGGCTGTAATCACACTTGCATATAGAGGATTAGGGACAGTACATGTCATACTACATATCAATTCAATTTTGTAGGATGAACAAGATTCAATGAGGACTCTATTATCCTTAGAGACTGGTCAATCAACAACATTGAATGGAACAAATTGAAATTCATCAGACTTGCCATAACAAACTCCACAACCTACGAAAGCCTGTATGTCTCAAATTTGTTTCTAAGTTCTTGGAGATAAATCTTTGGACTATTGATGGAGGCATGAACCTGCAGATGATAATATGGAAAAAATAGTCTTTGTGGCTGCAAAATATTAAGCTACCTTCCAGCTTCTTCAACCGTGAGTAGAAGAAGAATTATAAGAGGCTCTCAAAGAATTGGGAGGTTAGAGATAAGTTTAAATCAATTGTAGGTCTCTCTTTTGTTTACTTACTCTAGTTCACTTTAATACTCTTACCGGCCTCCAAAACTGGTAGAGTATTAACCAATTTTAAGAACAACCTCTCACTCCATCATTATTGGGCTCAGCCTCACATGCACCACTATGTCTCCCTTCCAAGTTGGGCTTTCACTTTTTTGCTATCCTGGCATTTCTCAACCATTTTTCACAGTGATAGGATGAAAATTGATTGTAAATCAGAGTAGATACAATTCAGACATGTCCTTCAAAATTACATAATCATGAACATTGGCAATTAGTGATTAATCAAAAAATCACATTTTTTGGCTTCATCAACACATTCCTCGCAGCATCATATGAAGTTCCTTACACAATTGGCAAATGTGGGCTTAGCAAAAACTTTGGTAAATTAAAAATTACTTAAGTTTATTTAAAAACAACTTTCTGTTATACATAACAATTTTTCTACTATCCAATATTTTACTTGATGTTGTTTCTAGAAGAGATTGTATATGTTTTTTGAATCACAATGTTTCAGATCTCACTCTATGATCTATCATCTAGATGTTAGAGAGCAGAAGGTTGTTGTGCTTTCTGGCACGTTTTGGCATGAGGGAGCAAGTACCAAAGTGTTGGGCCTATCATTCTTGTAGAGGGTTCTCCTGAGCTTCCCATTTCTACAAATGGTGTAACACTTGTTTAATTGCATGTTTAGTTTGGCATGCAGATGAGCATGTGTAATATTTTTCTTGTAGATCTATTTATTTTTCTTGCAGGGAGACATAGCATAATAAAAGGAAATATGGTTAAAAGTATTTGTTCAGAGCTCATTTTCAAATTGTTTGAAAGATCACTCAAGTCATTCTTTAAATGTATGGATTTGTGGTTTTTTCTATCAATGCAAATCATGTTGGTTTTAGTAGGCTTAATTCCTTTTGATTACTATCTATGGCATTTTTTCATCTTCTTCACAGGGGCAGGAAAAGCCATACAAAAAGTTTCAAGCAGTCAGCGTAGCTTCTGTTATTGCTCAACTAGTTAACAATATACCAAACAAATGCATCATTTATCCATCTGTATATTTTTACTATTTTTCTTAAGTTGACAATGCTTCCTTTTGAATCTATTTATGTTAAAGTAGGATGTATTCCTTTTGAATCTATTTATGTTAAAGCAGGATGTATCAGCATTGACTGTAGCAGAAAACAAGTTACACAGATGGAAACTTGCATTGTTGCACTTACAACTAACATTTGACACTTGGAGTTGATATGCACGTTTACATGAAATGCTGAAGTAAGATGCATATCAAATATATTGTCTTGAGTATTTCATGCCAAATTATGGGCTCTCTTGTTAAATGAGCATACACAGTTTAAATGGTATACTCTTACAAACTATTAGCTCTTTTGTTGCTCGCTTACCTAATTTCCCTATAGCTACGAGCAAAAATTAACAATAAATATTTGACATATTATTAGTGTTGATCTTCTTAATTTGGGCACTGATTTCAACCCATTATGATTGATTTGTACAGATTCTTATAACCAGTTCCATATATTTAATTACATTTAGACACTATCTTTTAATGCTTTATTTCAGTGTGCTACATATTCTATTTCATATTTGTGATATATGATGAAAGTATTATAACATATGGAGGAACAGTCCATGAGTGGCGTGGCCAATTGAAATGGTTTTAGTTTCAATTTTACACCATTTGATACAAATAATCAATTTACCAATCCACCCCTAGGTTCATTCCATTTGCAGTAAAATCTTCATTACATAGAAAATGTTGACAAAATCTATGTCAATGCTCACACATCTTCGTGGACTTACGCAAATCTATGTGAATCCTCACACATTTTCTTGGACTTACGCAGGAACTATGCTGCCCTGCAGCTCTTGTTAAATATGTTATCAACTTGACTTTTCTATTAAAGGCTCTCATGCTGAATTGAAAGCCAGGTAAAGAAAAAGATATTATACACTATTTTGTTGGTACCCTGTGCAGCACAACAAACTTGTTCTTACTATAAGAAAAAAAAAAATTCTTTTGTTTCATTGCAGATCTTCTACTTGCACGGAGGTCTCTCCCCATCATTGGACACACTTGATAACATTTGAGCTTTGGATCGCATACAGGAAGTGCATCTATACACATAAGTATAAAATTCTTCTTTTCCCACAACACATATAACAACAATTTTAAGTGCTTGCAAGGTATATACTTATGAATAAATATTAAATCCTGATTTAAATGTATGAAAACAATTTTCATTCCTTTTAAGCTTCATTCATCTCGAGGTGCAATTCACAAACTCAAGAATAGTGGCTTTTGTTCTTCAGGATACCTTTAGGGGAAGAGTATGTGAATGCCCCCTCATGTTTGGAGTCCAGTTTAGAGGAGATGGCTATTTACACTGCTAAGGTTTGTTGAATCTAATTCTGAATAACATTGCTTGCTATTGTTGAATCTAATCTAATGTATATTTTAACTAGACTTGTAGCTTATATGTTTTGAAATTTTTGTTAGGCCTTGTAGTTTGTATAATTTGATTGCTGGAGAGCTTCTACAGCTAAGCAAGAAGGTCGTTGCACGAGTTATAGCCGCGCGCTCGGGTATGAAAATTGTTTTTTTTTTTATTCTAATGTATATTTTAACTAGACTTTTAGCTTATATGTTTTGAAATTGCTTTTAGTGGCTTAATGTTGTAAGGTCTCTTGAAATAAGACCTTCAGGCGGTTGGTCAAAGTTTTACAAATAATCTTAGGAATAAAGTCAAAGAAAGTATTTTTAAAATATTAAAGTATTTAGCTAGGTCTAAGAAGATTTGTGTACTTTCGACAGTTTTGCTTAGTTTTTGAAAGTTGCAGTAGATCAAAGTTTTCATAGCCCGATTTTTGCTTCCTGCAAAGAACGATCATGTCAGATAATATAAGTGAAGAACAAAACAGGGAGACAATTGCTAGATTGTGGTCTAACTTGAAAAGAAAAGGTGATGGAAAATGTTATTGTCCTTGCAATATTTGTAAGGGCTTAAACCGTAGAAGACTGCTAATCAAAACAGTTAAGAGACATTGTAGGGAGAATGGTCACATTGAAGGGGGGCATGACTATCATCCATTGGTAAGTCATTCATTATATCATTTTAACAATTTATATACATATGAAATCACTTGATGATGATTTGATGATCATGGTTTATTTATGTTAATCAATTTTATATAGGTTGATCTTCCCAGGGAAGTACATGATATGAACCACAACAATCCAAAGAATATGGTTTTCGAAGTGGAGGAACATGGAGGTACAAATATCCAAGGTGAAGATAATGATCCCATGGAAGATGACGATCATGCGCCAGAAAACACAATTGAAGAGGATGGTATAAATACATTGATCCATGATACATCTAGTCCAAGCGTATCTGATCATGATGATGATGATAGCCTCGATGTACCTCTACTTCAGAAGGCATACGAGCCCCTATACAAAGACTCCCAAACAACTCTTCTCTCTGTTGTATTGTTGTTGTTGAACTTGAAGGTTATGAATGGTTTATCCAACATAACAATGTCACGTATGTTAAGGTATGTCATATATGTCTTTATAGTTAACAAAGGGTGAATAATGTACCACTAATATTGTTTATATTAACAACTTATACTTTTTGTTGTAGATTGATAGGTGAGTTTCTGTTACCATCATCAAATATTCTACCTCGCTCATATCGAGAATTAACTGTTGTTATGAAAGATATTGGAATGGAGTATGAAGCAATACATGCTTGTCCCAATGATCATATTATATATTATAAAGAACATGAATTTGCAACACAATGCCATGTATGTCATACGAGTAGATATCGAACAGATCGACTAACAAAAAAGGTGCCTCAAAAGGTTCTTCGTTACATCCCCATTATTCTACGGATGCGACAATTATTCAGGTGTAGTAGCTTGGCTCAATTTATGGATTATCATGCATGCAATAGAATTTGAGATGACATTATTCGAATCCCTGTGGATGGTTCGGCATTTATGCACATAGAGGAAAAGTGGCAACACTTCAAAGAAGAACCTCATAATCTCAGTCTTTCATTGGCAGCGGACAGTGTCAATCCATTTGGAGAGATGAGATCTGTTTACTCGGTGTGGCCTATTTTTGTTATCAACAATAACATTCCTTCGTGGATGTCAATAAAGAGGGAGCACATTATGTTGGCAATGATTGTTCCAGGTATCTTATCATTTGATAATTATTAATGTACACGTACTTACAAATCTTGCAGTAAAACGGTCACAATAACTATGTAATGTTACTGTTCATTCAAGTAGGTAAATATCAAGTAAAAGATATGAATGTATATATTGAGCCTCTTATTGACGAGTTGGTGGAGTTATGGAATGGTGTCACTATGTATGATGTGTCTAGACCAATACGAAAAAGACAATTTCAATTCCATGCAATACTTGCATGGACAATACATGATGCCCCAGGGCTAACACATTTTTGTGGTATGTTATAGTGAATTCAAGTTGTGCACAATAATTCTAATTATAAAAATCAACATATTTAATAATCCAATTACATCATTATCTTGTAGGTCTTCAAACAAAGGGAAAATTTGCATGTCCAGTTTGTGGTCCAAAGATGAAATCTCGTCATTCAAAAAGTTTAGGAAAGCAGGTGTTTGATGAGTGTAGACACTTCCTCCACAGGAATCATAAGTATCGAAGTACGGAAAAACATCTTTTCAATGGGAAAGAAGAGACTACATCAAAGCCACGAAGAATGACACCTCGCCTATGGAATTTGGAATATAATAGAATTAATCATCGAGGTAATGTCGTTCCACCTAATGGTTTATGTTGGTAATTTATATATTTCTATTATGATTTTTGTTGACTAATTGTGTAATTGATGATCATGAAGGTCATCAAGGAAATACTGACAACCTTCCAAAGGGACTAAAAAGCTATCTCAGACAATTTAGTAGGTTGCCCTACTACGAGCACTTACAAATTGTGCATTTGTTTGATACTATGCATATTGGAAAGAATATAACAGAGACATTGTGGAAAATATTGGATGGAAGGCGTGACAAAGAAAAAATTGTCAAAATTTGTAATGACATACATGAATCCAATCATGCATTGAAAAATTTCATTCACTCAAATAGAAACAGAGATCAGATTAATATAAGTGCCCTTCCATGGTTATTAACGGAGCAGCAAAGTGATGCCATAAAAGAAGTCATACGAGAAATTTGATTTCCCATAGGATTTGCTGCGAACATAAACAATCTCATATCAAAAAAAAGTGAATTTGGGCCAGGGATCAAAATGCATGATTGGCATACTTTCGTCAAGGTAAGTTATGTTCTTCTGTATTTACAATATATTCATAAACTACGTAAATTGTTCATTATGTTATGTTAGAAAACAATGAAATGATTGGTTTATAATTGCTGTAGGACGTGCTTCCTCTATCTCTCCCAGAGCACTTCAACAATAACATCAAACAAGTGATATACGATCTTGGAAAATATATGAGGTAAGCAGTAATATATATTCAATTTGTTGTATATATTTATTATATTCGTGATTTTTTTTTCTTGCTATGTAATCTATTGTATATTATTTTGTAAAGTCTCATATCTATATATTTTTTGTGACTTGAATCTCTTAATGTAGGTGGTTGTCATCTAAAGAAATCCATAAAGAAGATATAAACTATTGGAAGAGAAGAATTCCTCATTTACTGTGTGAAATGCAAAAGTGTCTACCTCCAACTTTTTTCAATGCACAGGAACACTACCTCATACACCTAGTTGAGGAGATTGAATTGTGTGGACTTATACACACTAGGTCAATGTGGATGGTTGAGAGGCATTTGAAATCTTTGAAGGCTTTGGTTCGACAAAGAGCACATCTTGAGGGTTCTATGGTAGAGGGATATATGGTATACTAGACAATGGTGTACATTACTGAATATCTTCCTAAGTTTGCATCAAATATCCATGTAGATCACATTTGGGATCTTGAGCCTTTTAAAAAATTAGAAGGGGAGTACTTGATGGGGAAAGGTACATTGAGGAAAGTGAGAAGTAATAAATTATAAGATGTTATTGTAATAAATTATTTCTTAATCTTCAAAATAAATCGATTGTAAGTTGTCTATTTTTTTTTTGTACAGGTGCTCGAGAGTGGGATGCACTACATTTGTATATTGCAAACAATCTTGATTGGATGACAGTATGGATTGAATGATGTCAACATTTTGGTCGCACATTAACATGGCAAGGTGTATCTTCATTGGTTAAAGAAGCTCATCGTAATGGAGATTCCAATGTTACGCAAAGGGAAATAGATTTAGCACGTGGTTCAAGAGATTTCCAGGTATGTACAAATTTATTAATCACCCGTATGTTTATCAACACACGATACAATAATTTTGATATGTTTCACATATTATTGTACGTTAAATACCACAAGGCTATCATCTGTAATGGTTAGAAATTTTGTGTCAAAGTGTTGGATGACACGAAGAAAACTTGTGATTCAGGAATAACTGCAGTCTTTCAAGTTACTAATATTTCATCTAGAAACGACTTACATCCTCAAGAGTCTGAAAATTGATACTATGGCATTTTGGATGAGATAATTGAGTGTGACTTTAGTTCCTTCAAATTAGTACTCTTCGTTGTCAAATGGTACAGGCTACGACTTAATCCAAATGATCCTGATAGAGCTGTTATTGAACATGATAATGGATTTACAATGGTTAATACAAGGTCATTTGAGCCAGTTGGGGATGAGCCTTATGTTCTTCCAAGCCAATGTGAGCAGTTATTTTACTCAGAGGTTCCACATAAATCGGGTTGGTCATTTTTTGTTAGACATGAACCGAGAGGAAGGCCAATAAAGTATAATGCGATGGAAGAAGAAGATACCGAAGAAGTAGAAGATGATGTAGATGGTGATCAAGATCGATAGTTATTGGATGATGTTCCTGACACAAATTTTCATGAAGAAGAAGAAGAAGATGATGACGATGATGCTGCTACTGATGATGATGATGAAGATGATGTTGATGTTGATGATGATGTTGATGATGACGACGATGATGACAATGACAACGACGATGATGGCGAGGAGGATGATGATGACGACGACGATGATGATGATGAGGACGATGATGATGATGATGATGATGACGATGAGGATGATGATGATGGAATTTAGAAGTATGCCATCAATCCTTAATCTATTTAATATTCATTTCTTGATAGAAATATATTTGTCTTATATATATGGTTACATGGTTTATTCATTATCTATTTAAAAGCTACAAGTTTCAACTACAAATAGAATACTGCTAATCTAAATTAACTATTAATCTAAATCAATTATATAAAACTATTTAAAACACATATTGATGCGTGAATGTATTGAGCCTTATTTTCTTTTAGGTCAAAAGCATTTGTAAGTGTTTAGTTTAGAAAAGGGAATTCATTAAATATCTATAAAAGGGAGTTGTACCTAGAATAAAATTCATAGGGAAAACATAATATAAGTGTTTACCCAATTTGTTGGTTAATAATTCAAGTATCTCTAACATTTCATTTTAGAATAGGAATAACATTGTATCAGTATGTTGATTTACAGACCAAAACTAGAAAACTTATTTCAGTACATGTATTTGGATCTATGGGATTTACACGGTAAGTAAAAAGAAACCAGTAATCCATTTTAAAATTATTATAATGGGTTTTGGAAGAAATTACAGTTATCTTAATTAATATAAAATATCTAACTGAATTTCAAAATGTTATGCAAGTGGCTTTAGTCTAGGTGTTTCCTCCACCTCCACATACATCAAACAACTTCAAATAGCATGTCCCCAAGGTGACTAAGCCCTCAACTCATCAGCTGATACAAAAATCCAGTTTTAGCCCTTCACTAGGCCCACTTCCCTAGTAGGCTTATAATGTGAGCCTAATTTAAGTGTTTTATTGTGTACCTTTTAATGTTTTTAATTTTTATGTGATGCTAATGATAGATGTGATTATGATTATGATGTGATTATGCTCACGATAATTGAATTACATTTGCAGGAAATTGAACCCCTTTCAGGAGCATCCCGCACAGTCTCATGGATTGACAAGTATAAGTCAATACTCCTTATAGACAGTTTATTTAATACACTTATCAATAGTAAGATTGATGTCTTCTAAGATATCTCCCATTTGCAGGTACCAGCGAATAGGTATTTGTCAGAAGTGTCTTCCTCGAGTGAGGGAAATATAGGAATAGAAGAGGAAAGTGAGACATGCAGTTTATCTAGAACAGGGAGATTAACTAGAGGTCAAAGGACTAGAAGGAAATTCAATAAATGCATGAAATTTTTCCTTGCTCAAGGGGGGTCATGTTCTTATGATGATGAGACAAAAGGAGACATCGAGGTACCCTTGAGGTACCAACATCTACAGAAACATTGGGTACCCAAGGAACTTCCTCCAATAAACACTGATTTTTGTGTTAACAAGAGGATATATCGCATAGCACCATCATCACTACATGGTTTGGGCCTATTTTCTATGGACGGCATAAAGGTGTCTTACAACAAAGTTTTTGAATTGATGGAGTATGTTGGACCATGTTACGATTACAAAAGTTGGATGCATATTGTTAAATATAAAAAAAGTATGCGTAGGTATGCCCTCTCCGCAAATTATATACAATAGCAAGACAATAATCAAAGTAAAAGTGTGGCTATATACATTGATGGAAGGCCAAAAGCAACAGGGAATATTGCGGGTTTTATAAATAGTACATGACCTGGGTCAACTATAAAGCAACCCAATTGCATATTTGAGGTGCGCGAGGGAAATCATGTATTCATCTGTGCGATAAAATCAATACGTGCAGGGGAAGAGCTTCTTATTGATTACAATTTGAACCGCATAGATACAAACGAGGCTACTATCATGGGGGTGGTACATACTATTAAACCAACTTCTAATCAATGACTCCAACATACCATTTAGTCAATAAATTTTTGGCTAACATTTTTATAGTTCATCTTTGACAGAGGGGCACAATATGGAGCAACCGCCTGGAGGGGATGCTGACGATGCTCCTGGCTCATCTACACATGAGCAGGCAAAACTCATTTGTAATTGTGCAAACTAGATAGAAGCAAAATGTTATTTTTTTAATGTTGTTTTCTTTATTGTTTTGGAGTAATTTTGATAATACTAATACTATTGTTGTCACAGAGGGCTAGTGGTCGGAGGGAGGGAAAGGAACCTGCAGTCCCTCAGCAGGCCCCCCCTGAGGAGGACCCTTTCTATATCATTTTAGCAGAGATCGATGACCCGATCAATTCGATTAAAATTAATTTAAAGAAAATTAGCAAAGAAATTCTACGTTTGGCAACCATAAAGCCTATGACTCAAAAAAATAAAAGATAGGGCATCTAAATTGTTGCACACCTCTGAGTCCTTAAAAGTAAGTATTAATGAATTTTTTTATTATAACAAGAGTTCAATAATGGTTTTTATGTTATGCTCTTTTATGGCATTAATTAAAATATGGATGCATTGTCTTTACAGAGTTTTTTGCTTGATTTCAAGCCCCGTTCCCATGATGAGGGTGCTGCAGGTGGTTCAAGTAGATCGCATGTTCCATTCCCCACTTCTGTTTTCCACTGAATATATATAGGAATGATCATAATCATTGACAATACATGCTCGAACAATCCTTTTTTTTAATGCTCTAACAATCTTGTCCATGCTAGTCCACGTGTTCTATATTTATGCATGCTCTAACAATTTTATTCTTCAGCTTCACATCAATTGAATCCTACGATGATGCCGCCTCCATCCAAGACAACTAAAAATCTCTTTCCGACTACTGAGTCAGCAACACGCATCTTACATGCATCGACTGTTGCACCATCTGCTGGTACACAAATCCCTCTTTTTCTCTCTTATGATAGCAACAAACAGTTTCTTTTTTACAACTTTATAACATCAATTATCATTTGTTCTTTTATACTTCGATCGTGACAAAGACTTATGAAACTTATGAAACTTTTTGCAATAGGACCTGCAACATCATTTCCTGGATGTTCCTATGTTCCTAGTACAGGAATGATGAAGGATGTCACATTGATCATCAGCGACGATGAAGGCATTCCATTAAAAGTAGCCAAAGTTCCAGGTACTTTAAAGTTACTATTATTCTATAGTGATATAATAGTAATTTAGTTTTTGATCACTCTTCATCGACTAATGATCCCATGATTGTTTTGTAGGGAATGATCTTTTTTGGAGAAAACTTGGTGATGAGTGTTTGCGAATATTTGGGCCCACCATGCGTACTTGGTGGAACATCATATCCTAACTAAAACCCCAAACCACTATTTTGATTTCATATCATTGCTATAATAGTTTTCCTTTTCGTCCATTTCTTGAACTATATTAAAGGTAGCTTCACTTCATTTATGAGTCTAACATGTTTTTTTTTACTTAAAAGGTGGAATCACCAACGCAAACCATTGAAGGATGATCTTATAGAGAGCATGACCCAACTCTTTGGACCTCGTGCATTCGAGAGAAACAAGCTCCTTGAAAAAGTTGGTTTATGTTTGAAGTATATTAGGGACCAGTACAGAAAAAATTTATGGGATAACCCCAGGTACGAGCGTCCGCCCTATGTTCTTGAGGCTGAGTGGCAGGCTCTGATTTTGGATGGAAAGTATAAAGCTAACAAGAAAAATAATATTACACTAGTGGAGAGTACAACAAGGTATGTGATACTGTTGAGAATCTAATTATGTATTAATTAACCTCCATATTTATACTATCTAGCATATTTCAAACTTTTCATAGATTGCCTAACAGATCAAAGGCAACAAAGGCAAGACTAGAAAAGCAAGGGACACACAAGCTCGGCTCTGGTGGTTTTTCGAAACTTCAAGCAAGAGTTGTAAGTATTAGTAAATGAAAAATTGTATCAAATTTTTTATATAATGTGAAGGGAAATGCTAGGACTCCCTTATTTAGCTCATCAATTATAAATAGGTCAATAGAATATAATAACAGTAGTGGATTTTCATATTCAATATAAACAATTCAACAATTGAAGTCAAGACTCTAAAATCTAGATTAGTGAAGAAAACTTTTGATTCACTAATATGACATTATTTAAAATCTCACCCTTGACTGAATTTTCCTCCAATAGTTGAGAATAAAGGCAGTGATTGAAAGAATCAGGGAATGCAGCAGCACTTGCAGCCATTTTTATTTCCAAAGAGCTGAACTAACTCTTACCCAACTTAAGAATTTGGAGAAAATATGTTGGTACAATAAAAGCATACAAACACGCAACATTTATATAGTAGATTGCTCCATCAAAACTGCTCGATTTTTCTCCTATTATATTGTGATGGATATAGATGATTTGTTGTTGATATTTTAACTACCCTCCATTGGTTGATGAAACAATGCAAGTAAAATTCACCATACCACGCAAAACTGCAGGGCTCAGAGTTCAAGAGATGCCTCACAAAAGATGATAAGAGAATTGGCTTCCAACAAGGCTATAGAGCTGTGGCTGAATGGCTACGAGCTGAAATTAGTGTGGAAGGTTCTAATACTGATGCATCTCAGCCACAGGTAAATAAGCTAAATGAAATTTATTTCAAATTGAATACTTTACCAATTAGTCTATTTGATGTTAAGTTCCAATATAAAGTGAGTATATCTGTTTTAAGCAAGCAATGATAACAATGCGTAGGATGTTGGAATGTAGCCTGACAATCCTTCTACACAATCTGTGGATGTCGAAGGTTTGCATGATGTGCATCCCAGTGGTGGAGGTATACATTTGCTATTAAATTTTTTATATGTAATTGCAATTGGTGTTTGGATTAATGTAACATTTTGTATAGAAGTTGTAGAGGATCGAGGGGTCGATGTTCATGACCGTGTTGACGTTGAGTCCAGACAAAATGATGTGGTCAAATCAGGTAAAGAGACACAGTTATGTTATTTAAAATAATTAAATACTTGTAACAATTATAATAAATTATTTTTAATTTAACTATTTTATTTGTTATTGCAGAGGACCCCCCTTTGCAACAGCATAGGAATTTGAGATCATCAAGAATAGAGAACAGAACAACCGATGAGGGGAGAATTGATGATGACACTGATGCTCCTCTTAGAGCTTACATAGAAAAAAGAAATAGAAAGAAAAAAAAGAAATGATTGTCACTACATACCTTAATTGATAATGACTGTATTTTATGTCTCAATGAATTTAATTATGTGCTAATGAATGTTCATGAATTATGTGTTAATGCAGAATATTGATGAATGTTGCATGTTAACGAATCTAATGTGTTAATGAATGTTATCATGTGATATTGATTGAATGTTATCATGTGATATTGATTGAATGTTACATTTTATTAATGGTTGAAAGAATGAATGAATGTTAGATTTTAACGGGGAATGTAGAGTGATGTTAGGGGGAGGGGGGTGGGGCCAAATGAGCTTCCACCTTCACGTGGTTGGCCCTGTTTAGTAGAGAATATTAAACTATTCTTGAAACAAAGTGAAGCTCAATAAGATACTCAAATAACCACCCTACCCCAAAACACACGAGTGTGTGTTAATTCTCCATATAGGTTGTGATACACTCATAAACTCCAATGCCTCATAAGAGATCACCACTCTTATATCAATTCATAGTACAACGTTTGAACTCCAATGGCTATGCAAGGACTTCATAAGTACAAGGGTTACACATATCAAGAAGGGTTAATGTCGTAGTATGTAGAATGAGAGGCTAGCCATATTGATAGTTTGATAAGATGGTTTGGCTCTTCCTAATGGGTTTTACAAATACCACATAATCAAATCATCTTGGATTAGCCATATTATCCGTTATTGTTGTAGTATTCTATTTTATATCACATACACTCTCTTTCACAAAAATATTTATGCATGCCCTTAATCTCCAATCGATGCATCCCATCTCTTGGTAACATTCCCTTAAGCTAATTTGTCCAACAATTTGGATATACTATCTGTACTCCCATATTATGTTGTGATTCTAGCGTGTGTTGTGCTCCATTGGTCTTCTTTTTTATTTCACACACACTACGCACTCTTACTCATTCACACATATCCACACCTTATATTTTTCCAAGATAGAGCCTTTAAAATTTATATTTGAAATCTAAAATTATTTCCATCCCATTGATATTGATATGGGAACCCTAGAGTACTTGTATGAATGGATGTGTATTTTCATTCCCAACTCCTTGTAAATGCAAAGATGTCAGCAGTTCAGTCAACAATATAATATTGCTTTATCAATCTTATGCAATCCCTTGCAAGCAGATTAGAAGCTCCCCAAAGGACAGTAATTGCTCCCCTTGCATATTCACTACTGCTATGTCAAGGTAACTTTAAGGATTTTATAAATGAGAATTTGTGTCAATGATTAGCAATTTTATCCATTGTGTTGGTACATCATAGCCGCGGTCCTCTTAATTGAATGAGGTCTTATTTGTGGCATTTGTCCCACCACACAGCTCCTTTATTTGGTTCACCTAGCAGATGGGTCACCCAAAATAATTAACTTTTCAGTCTCAGTGCCTTATTAGTATCACACTTCATTATACTTCTACCTTTGTGAGATATATAATTGTTGTTTTATTCATATAATTCATTGGATATATAAGAGTCGATATGTCCTCCAAAAATTACGACTTGAGATGAGGAGCTAAGACCAAAATAAATCTAGAATATTTCATTATGTGCCATCCCAATATATAGTTTTGTGGCTGTTATTGTTTTAAGTATGAGGTCAATCATCTGGTACCAGCAATGCTTGAATATTGTCTTTGTCTTCACCAAAATAAAATTCTCCATCAACATAGACAAATTGCAATTATGATCTGTAATCGTAGAGTGCTCTAAGAGGCCCTATGCAGATCATTTCCATTGCATACTCCCACCGCATACTTTAGATCTTAATCTTTTCATTGCCTTTGCAGGTGACATGGTAAGTAGTTTTGGTAACAATACTTGCTTTGCATAGAAGATAGCTACTCACTGAAACTACTATGACATCTTCCTTCATCCTCATAGTTGTATAACACGTTATGTATATCATGATTCACTACGTACACAATGTTCTTCATTCCTTTCTATTGATACATATCAAGTTCTAACCCAGTAATCTTCCATCGTTGGTTCCTATTACAAAGTTGATGCCACACAAGGTGAGTCAGAGATATAGTTATTCCAGTGGTTCAGAAGTTCTCCATCATTATTTCAGGCATGTGATTCTATTATTCCTGGGAAATGATCTGTTGTGATACTAGATCTCTGATTTAATCACAAATTCAACTAGCTATGTTAATAGTAGAAGAGGCTAATATAAGAGCCATGTTGACACAAATTCAAGCCTTCCTCACCCCACACATGGAAATACTCCATAAAGAGCTAGGATATGCAGAAACCTTGTTAAAGAAAGATCCCCATCTTTCTACATCAGATGGACTAGTTCACCTAGCAGTTGAGCTAACAATCCAACTCAAGTCACTGGATGTTACATGTGACAACTGGGAAGCAAGTCTAAAGATAATTATGTAGGTCCACAAATCCTTTCTGGAAAAATACACTCTAAGTGTATAGACCCTTTGACATAAGTGTCAAAAAGGGGAAGATAAAAGAAGAAGGGGGAGAGAAAGAAAAGAGTAAGGGGGAGATAAACCAAAGGGGGAGAGTACAAGAGCAAAAATAAGAAAGAAAGATCAAAATAGAACAAAAGCAGAGCATATCAAATGATAGAGCATTAGTTGAAAATACATTGAAGACAAAGAGTATCAACAAGAGATAAATCTACTTAGAATGGAGAAGAAATTTTTGATACATATTAGGCACATTAACTCAAGGGGAGTTATAAATTTTGAGATATATTGGTTATTACAAAAAAAATTGAAATTTTAAAGTCTTGTATATAAGTCAAGTTGTGAATATATTATACTCGAGAAGATTATATTGATTATGTACAAGTTAAGTGTTTTTTATCCGCATGTCAAAGGGGGAGATTGTTGATCTCAAATTGGTTTTGACAATTGAGTGTCAACAACTTAAGACATTTACTTAGTTTATGTCAAACTAGTAATGCATGTCAAGTATGGTATGTAAATACAAGACTGTGCCGAGTTGCAATGAGTGTTGAGTCACTCATGTGTCGAGTCACTCAAGTGCCAAGTAGATAGACCATGTCAAGTGATTCAAGTGCCAAGTAAATAGAGGATGTCGAGTAGTTCAGGTGCCAAGTTAGAAACATAATTATAGTATGTGTTGAGCATCAGTAACTTCAAGTGTCGAGTGACACAAATTGGACATATTTGTTTGTGATTGCACAAACAACTATGTAAACCATTTTCAAGCTGACATAAGGTTAGATTTCAATTCTTTAAAGATAAGAATGAATGTATTTGCACAATCCCTATGCATTTACATGCAACCAATCATAAAATAGGAAGGATTAAGCGGAACAAAGAATGAATCTCAATAGTAGATTCATACCTAACCCTAAGCCACCAAAGTCTTTATAAGGAAGATGAAGCTACAATAATTAGAAGTGAGTGAATGAATAGAAAGTGCGAGAGATAATGTTACAGGAGGTAACAATGGGGTGAATGATTGAATTTGTTTATAGTGCATTTCAAGGTGACTTAGTAGTGAGAGTAAATTATAGAATCATTAGAAGGAGAACAAAGAACAGAAGGATAGAATATTGTCAAATTAGATCAAAGAGGATCAAGAATGACTCTATATGGATTTGATCTTTAATCAGGCAACTAGAGCCAATCACAAGATCTATGCTGAAACATCCTAATAGGTGATTTTAGTTAAATCTCCTAGGTGGAGTAGTCTTAACAGGCTGATGTAAATCCTTTAATAGGATGACATTCCAAGTGGATGTTCTAAAGTCCTTTAGCCAAGCACACTTCTAATAGGGTGTTGAAATCCTCTAACAAGGTGGGACTTAACAGTTCTTGTATTTTAGAAATCTTTAGAATAACTGCGAGGGGGGGATTGAATCAGTTATTCAAGGTTCAAATACCCTATTAATATCTTTTTAAACTTAAATCAATCATATAAGCAAATTACTGTAAATCAACATGCAAAGATAAAACATTCAAGATCAACACATGACACAATGATTTACGTGGAAACCCAATTTGGGAAAAACCACCAGTAACATGCTACTTGATTCTCACTCTTCTGAAGTGATGCCCTGTTAAAAGCCTACCCTGTTAAAGGCTTACAACACATTGTTAAATGTGACCCTGTTAGAGGATTTCACCAAACTGTTAGGAATGGGCTTGGTTAAAGGTCTTTAGAACATTCACTTGGAATGTCACCCTGTTAAAGGATTTATCTAATGGCTGTTAAACCAACCTAAGTCCATAGGATTTATCTTACTGTTACAATTGCTAGAAAGTAACGATAATGGTCTTTTGATCTGATATAACTTACAACATACTTTGTAGATTTCATATCACTCTTTCAGTTCAATCCTTATGCTTGGCTTCAATCACTTCAGCTCTGACTGCTTGTCTCCTTCAAGCTTCATCTTCTTGAGTCTTCTTACTCATCTTGCCAATGCAATCATCCTTGTGGTCGTTTATCCAAACAGAGTTTCTGTGCTATCTTCTCCTTAGCACATTCTTCAGTATTTCATGCTTTTATGCTTGACCATGGCCCTTTCTCTCATTAACCCCTCTATTCTGCTATTTTTCTTCATTAACTTATGTCTTCTTATATAGAAGTCTGATTTGCCTTTGCCACTCAATTCTCCTTCTCCAATTTTAGGGTTTCAAAATGGATTAGGTAGGATACAATGTATCTACCCCATATCTTGTTCTCTTCTTGAAACTTCGCCAGTTGTATCTTAAAAACATTCTACATGGTGTTCTGTGCCACTAACTCATCATTCTTATCTTCTTTTTAATTCACAGATTTCTAGATAACAACTTTGTCGGCTTAGATCTGATGAATCTTTGATTTCCTAAATAATGCAGCAACTCGGCATTATTGAGTTACTGGTGCTCGGCACCTCTGTGTTACTCGGCACCTATACCTACTCGACACTCGATTTTGCTTGGCACTTGATTTTGCTCGGCACTTGGTTTTGCTCGGCACTTGATTCTGCTCGGCACTTGGTTTTGCTCGGCACTTGATTCTGCTCAGCACTTGAACTTGCTTGGCACTTAACTAGGAATTTTCTTGGCTCTTACTAGCTTGCTCGGCACTTGAACTTAGTTTGAGCTTTACAAAAGACTTAGCTAAAACCTTAGATCTTTGATATGTTTCAGTGTGCTTATTCTTCGTATCTTTTAGTATGTCATCCAATACACTTTTTCATCAATGGCTTAGCTGATCCTTGTACTTCATTACAACATCATAACTTCAACCTTTCTCTAGGTGTTCTAGTTACATCTTATTGATTGCCTCCACCTTGACAATCAACTAATTGATAGTATTTGGATCACTAAAGCAATTGTCATCCCTGCAAGTAGCAAGTTTGACATCAATGACAAAACAATGATTGAGGACATTCTTTACCAGTTCCATATATTATTCCAACAATTTTCCTTATGATCATTTCAATCATTTCCAACATTGTAAGCATTTAACAGGGCAGGCGTTTCATAGGGAAAATCATGTTTCATGGTCAAACCATTGTAACCTTAATTGGTTACACTTTATTGCTGCAATAGTGAAGATTTGTGGGTGTCATCCGCACCCTGGTTTTACCTTTTCTTTGGAGAGTCTTTTGGTAATCATATCTGGTGTTAAGTGTGTATGTTCAATTCCTTACATGTTTTAGATGCATTTACTTTTCATGCTATTTTCAGTTCATATATTACATGCATCTAATGAATGGTGAAAGTTTTAATAGCTGAAGTTTGAACTTCTAATTCACCTCCCCCCCCCACCCCCTCTCATAAGTATATGTTTCCTATTTTTAATTACAACATCAATAACTTTATTTTTCCATCACATTCCTTCTTAAGAATAGTTCTATTAGAGACACAACTTTTTCTACGTAATTCTTTTCATTCATTCAAACTTCAATCTTACTGCATAAACACATAAAGAAATTCACATACCTCAATGTCAAAATTTATTTTCCATGACTAGGTTGGGCTATAATAAGATTTTCTTGTCATGTTTACAAGGTAGTCAAAGACATTTTGACTCCTCTAATCTACCACCTCAAATCTACCTTATACTTTTTCCAATGATCCTAGAAATGCCAACTCATCATACCATAACCACCAATATTCATCATCACATAACCAAATGTTACCACTCATTGATATGGAATTTCTAACCATCTTCAAGAACTAAGTGCTCTTACCTAACTTAACAATAATGAAAACCCAAAATCTCTCACAAATCAATCAATTGAGGTATGGTCCTAATTGTGCTAATAAATGATCATGTTGAAGATATATTTTTTATTTCATTACATAATTCCATGTCAACAATGATCACCATAGAAATTTTCTCCTTAATGCCTACTAATCTTCTAGACTTAGTTGATTTCATAAATCACTAATCACAAAACCTTCTTGCTGATTGTATCATGACTTCACCAATCATATTATTATTTTATTTGAACTTAGTTTCCATCAATAACAACCAAATAATTAAGTCCTTATAACTTCCACCAATATCCCCATCATAATGTCAACAATCTTCCCCTTTGGAATTGATGAAAATTACATACTACCTCCTCAAATTCATACTCTGTCCAGATAAAAATTGCTCTCTTTCTACTTATGTAATCCCATGTTTTTCTCCCTGAAATTCCTTATATATACATTTAATCACTCACCTTTATACACATTCATTACTTTCTCCATATAGTCCCCTTATGATCATTATTCTCCCCCTTTGACAACAATGAGAAAGGTACAAAACTAGAAGTATGTACAAGGATACAAAAATTACTTACATCATGTCAAAAAATATCTTGAATTTTTTTAAAACTCCAAGAATATCTTCCATGACTTGTACAAGTGGCTCAAAAATATGTAATATTCTCATGTAAGATGAGCTCTATTTCATCCATATTGCTAAAGAACTTGTGTCTAGTAGGGAAAGGATACCTTATTCCTTCTTCATAATTTGTTGCATGATCTCTAGTGTAGGTAATAGAGAGCACTATAGCTCAAGTAAATTAAGCATTTTGCTATCCTGTTTATGTTGTTGGTGCTTCATCTTGTGTAAAATTTTCTTTACCTTTCCACTATAAGTAGTAGATGAGATTGAAATTGGATTAAGATGATCACTTCGGCTATCTGATTCCTTATGAGAGCTTCACCTCTTTGTTGCTCCAAATCCTTGGAAAATTCAAAATAGTTTGATATCTCAGTAAAAAACTTACCCGCCTTAATCATTATTGAATTTGTTTTCTTAACCAAATATTTCATTCTATCTTGATCTACAATAACTTTGTCCATCAAATTTCTTATCATCTTCTTTAACATTTTTTCATGTAAAATTCTTATTACTACAATCTGCAAGTATGGGCCTTGATCAAAATTTTCCTTGATCAAAGTATCCATTTTATCAATAATTGAATCCCCTTTATTCCATGCTACTTCATGTACTAGCTCAACTAGAATATTTCTAACTTGTCTCAAAACTCTTGACTTCTTCTTCTTGGATCTCATCTTATCTCTTTCAACATTCTTCTTTAATTTCTTTGAGTATTTTGTTAACTCCCCAGGCTTTAATTTGGTATGTCCACCCAATCTTCTTATTCTATTTCTTCCGATTCTTATTAAATTTTGTGCAAAAACTATATTATCTTCTTCTATTTCCTCCTCTTCTTCATCTTCAACAATTTGCACTAGTTTGTGCCTCTTCTTCACACTTGTCTCACCAAGACCCAAGAAAACCTCTAGCTATATCTCCTTAAGACCTAAGATACAATTTAAAATAGTATCAAAAACAACTACTTCCTAGTACAATGTAACAAACATTTGACATTTTTACAATGGAGTGGCAAATAACTATCCTTATACAATAAAAATATTTACCCAATCCAACTTAGAAAAAAATTTCAAAACGTTGAAGAACCACAAACCAATTACATATATATCATCCCATCAAAAGCTCAAAAACTTAACCAAAGACTAATAAATATTAGTTTATCATTTTTTGTATTCATTTTATCAACTATGATTTGGAAACTTCAAGAGTGAATGAATAGAGTGAAGGAATGCAAAAGGGATTATGAGATGGATATGGGAAAGGTTGTATTTGTAATTAATGAACTTAGATGTCTTCATAATGAGAATGTATTTGTTTCATCTAGTATGTATTCAATTGGTTTTTTTTCTAATATTGATGAAAGTGTTATTTACAAGGAAGATGTGTTCTAATATATTTATGTTAATTTGGAAAAGTATAATCATGTAAATATTTGTAAATTCAAATATGATTACTTAACTTATTTTACATAGGTTAGGGAACAAGGGTTTAAATTTATCATGTAATTTTTAAGTGATTGAAGATTATTATGTTGTATAGATTAGGTTGAGTAGACTACATGGAGAACGTATCTTGTTAGATGAGCCTTATACATTATAAAAAATTCCCTAAGGTATATGACAAAACTTTTCACTATTGGTGATATGTCAATGCTAAAATAAGTTACAAATGTTGAGGTAAATAAATTGATCAGTATTGTGTTTAATGGTAGGGCCCTGATGAGCCTATAAATTGTCACACTTGTATCATTTGTTATAATAGTTTGTTCTCTTTTCATATATCTTTTCAAGTCATTTCTATACATTACCTTTATTTATGAAACATTAACTATGATTAATGATTTATTGATTAACATTTGTATGTGTAGCTAGTTATTGTTAAATTATGACGATTATTATGATAAATGGCTATTGTTAAATAATAATTATCTTCATATGCTTAACATATTTTTTTATGAGATGTTTGAGTCTTTAATGCACTCGAAAAGAAGAAGAAGAAAGTTGACACTTATCAATATTCAATAGTCGTTGGAAATGTAGAAAAATTCAATAAGATAGTTTTAGTAAAACTAGCATATTTCACTTAATTATTAATGAAATTAATATTTTCTTCATGATTTAGATAGTTGAAAAGAAGGCACACAAACAATTTTTACCATTTCAGTTAATTCATAATATTAAATTAGCAGAACTGATCGAAAGTTGACTAAGTAAAAGGTTGTGAGTTTAAAGACAACAAAAACCCAGTTTAATTAAAATGATCATATCTTCCACATTGTTTAATCAAATCTAGATTTTAAAAATGACCTAGAAAGATAAGAAGGAGGAGAATAACCCAGTAAAAGCATTTGATCTAACTCTTAACAATAAATGAGCAACATGCATTTGAAGTTGACTGTAGAAAAAGTGTAACACAATATCAAAAAATTTAGTCTAACTTCTAATTATTACAATTTGAATTACGATTTTAAAAGAGGTTGGATATTATATGTATTATATTTTTTGAACAGTATCAAAACTCTAAGAAGTTATTTTTGTCATAAAAGAGTCCAAACAAACTCGATTTCCAATCAGTCAAGAAAACAAGTTGTAATAGATTTCTCCTTCTTAGTCATTGTTTTACAATAATTCTCTTATTTGTTTAAAGAAATGATGGTATACATATTATATAGTTTTTCAAAAGTCAATAAGCTTATTTATTTGAATATGTAATCAAACAAAATAGGTAGTCAATAGTAGATGTTAACTAGTTGTAGAGAGTCATCATTCTATAGAAGCAAATTTGTTATTGTAGTAATGATTCTAATATTAGTAGAAGATTGCATTTGTATAGAAGTACATGTTACTTGTGTATAATATTTTTTATTAAGAAAATAAGTTTTAAAGGGATGCTAGAACCCAAAAAAATACAAGTACCCAAACTGACTATCTTCCAATCAAACCAAAAGCTATACAATACACTCTTCGCAGAGAAACTAATGATAGACACAATAGACCAAAATCAAAAAAAGGTGGGGAGCCAAATACCCCATAACCCCCACCCACACAAATTAGTGGTCAAGAAAATATGAATCCCTTAATAAACTAACCACCCTAAAAAAAGAACAAAAACCCAAAATTAAGATTTCCCCTTCACCCCTAGCTTCTAAGCTTCAAGAGAAGAATGGGATGGAAACCTCTTAGAATGTTTTTCTTTAACCATAATCCATCCCTCCTTAATCATGTAAATATCAGAGTGTCAGACCAATAAATCAATAGATGGAATTGATTCATTAGCCCCATCACCATCAATAATTGGGCCTACAGTAGGCTCAATAACATCATGTTGAATCAAATCAGCAACATTATTCTAATCAACGTCAACAGCTAAAGTAACACTAGCAGCATCACAATTAGGATTAGCTACAGCAAAAACATCTAAAGTAACACCACCATATTCACAAGTAGAGTCAACCACAAGAAGAATAGGAGCAACAACATCCTTCTAACCTAAACCAACAACCAAAACCTAATCACGAGAAGGGATAGAGTCGTCGTCCTAGCAAGAAGCAATAGCCTCTGAGAGAACTTCCTCTTTGAATGAAGGAAACTTGGACACTGAATAATGTTGTAGCAGAGTACCCTTCCACCGAAGGATTTCTTAGACTTGACTTTCTCACACTTAACTACAACATGCCCGATATTGAAGCAAATCTTGCATCTGAAAGAAAGACCTTTATATTTTGAAAACTTGACCCAAGATCCAATAAGACTACATAGTTTGATATTTGTTGGAAGGCCTTTGGAAGCATAAAAATCAACAAGAATGTAAGCATAGGTAGTGTTGGTGTATGAAAACATTGTAGGTTTCCAATTACCCCGATGAGAATATGACACATCTAGGGGCAGCTAACTCCCATCTTCAACACATCATTTCAGATACTCGACCAACTATAAGGCTTGACCCCTCTTCACTTCAAGCTCTACAAGACCTAGGCTAGTCGACCTTGAGGTTTTGATGTATGGTACCAATGATATTTAGACATAGATCTGAACCTAATTACTACAGATGAAAACCCTGTATATCTCCTAATAACTCATGAAATAACACAGATCTACAATAGCTAAATGTGAATCTATTAAATTCATAATCTAAGTGAAGGTTAGACTTTTCAGCTCTTCAACATGAAGGGAAAAATGTTTGATTAATAATGTTGAACTCAACAAAATCCCTAATATGCAGCAACATGAAAACTTGATCCTGTAATCAATCAGTGCCTAATCCATTGGGCAATTCTATAAATCAAATACATACACACAGGTACCTGAGACATATTCGTATCTTCAGCTATCTAATCTATCCATTTACCTTGTAAATAGATATCTATGCTCAATCTAAACCTCATTCTTACCTGATATCCTCATCAGTAAACTTGCAACCCTGTTGATTCTCCTGAAGCATTTACGTAACCCATTGAGTTATAAGCAACAATGAAACAACATATAGCCTTAAGGGACTACAACTACGACCTAGGCTCTTTGTTCAAAGATCGTAAAACATTGAAGCTCACTAAGAAAGGAGACAAGATTTAAAATGAAACTCAACCTATTGTTCTTTGCATTAATTTCCTTGAAATAATACATTCATATGCATGAAATGAAAACATAAAACACCTAATGGATCTAACTTCCTGTATTATCCTTCCTACTATTGTTCATACAAGAGAATTATGCTGAAAGAATGGTGTCACAGTCAAGGAAACATGTCAAAAACTAGAACCAATGGTCTCACAGTGAAAAACTGGAACCCCTAATGGTATCACAACAATGAAATTTTTCTTTCCAAACACTAGAACCCCTACAATGAGAAAGAATGAGAATGATATAGAGGAAGGGATTCTCGGATCTGTTGTGCATCTAACATGTGTCCACTTGAAATTCCCTCTCTTTGCCATGAAAAGACTCTCTCTAATCTCTCTCTTCAATGGGTGAATCAAAATATTTTTTCATTTTGGCTCTCAGAGGCATAAATTATATCAAAACTTGATGATGAAAGAACATAACTGATTTTTTATGTTAAAATGAACTCAAGGTAAAAGGTGAAAATCAGTTTAAATGGCCTCTAAAATGCAAGAAAATTGATTGAAGTCAATTTTCTCCACATTCAAACTTCAATAAGTCTTCATATCTCCACTTTAACCAATTCTAATGATTAGTGATGAAAAACACCCATTTTTCTAAGAACACCTAAAATTTACAAATTGGCTTATAGCACAAATTGGTGAACACCTATGCAAAAACTGACCTCAGAAATAGAAAATTCTGATCGTTTTGGTTCTGGTGGTATATTGGAGCATCTATTTTAAGTAAAAATTGCTCCTATTATGCCTCTTTCAAGATCTGACTCCCATTCCATGGCTTTGCACATTCTCAAGAATGAATTTGAAAATTTTGAAAAATCCTATAGTTTAGACTATAGAAATTTATTATTTTGAAAGTTTATTTTTCAATTTTTGGGGTGAACATGCAAATAGGATATTATTTTTAATTTAGAACTCATTTTCCTCCTTAAACCACTTGAACGGTGCCAAATGTCAATTCTTTACTGGTTTTGACCATTCAATCAAAGCCACATGTCACTTTTTGATAGGCTCTATTTTTTGGCAGGACCCACATCTTTGTTTCACAAACCTCATCGAATTCTTGAATTTTTTGGCAAGTTGCCATGTCACTTGCCGAAAATTTTCCCATTTTTCGATGGCGACATGGCGACCACTGAATTCAAACAAGTTTTTTCGACGACCTCATCCTTTGTTGCCGCATGTCATTGCCACCTCTACGCCTGCTCATCACCACATCATCACCACTTGGTCCCACGTGTCACTGCCAACTCAACAGTCGCTATGTCACTTTGCTTAAACGATGAGCAACTCCACTTGGTGACATAGGAATATCCACACGATCCGCCACATGTCATGATCTAAGCATTCAATCTGTGATCTAGCCACATCATCACATTGGTTAGTTTGTTTAAAATTTATTATAGGTCACCTCCAACTGGCATTGAGGATTGACGCACGGGGCCCATCTTCAATGCTCGCGCTTCAAAAGTGCTTGTCTTTAAGACACCAAGCATTCTGTAAGGAATAGTATATAAACCTTTTAAAATCTTCTAGTCTGGCAAATGTGGGATATATGGCTTTTACTCTATTCTTTATTTCGCATGCCTTGCGTGGGACTTTTGTTTGTACACACTAGCTTCCTTATTGCATGGTTGTTCTTTCCTCAACATGGTCAACTCCTTAACAATGAAAACTCGCCCTTTACTCCCTTGCATGGGCAATGCTTTTTTATGGCTTTCCCTTCATGTGCTCTTCTTGTCAATATGTGGGTTCTTTGTCCAGCTTCATCTCTCCTCATTTGTGTGAACACTGTGATGTGCACTATTTTTTGTGCAGGTTTCTTAGCCATATCTCCATGAAGTCATTGTATATGAAAGTAGGAAGCCAGGGCATCTTGTAAATGGCATGATTGATACATTTCTTAAAGCCCTTCACATTTTGTGGAAGCAAAACATCCCTAATATCTGAAGCACCCAATTCCTTAAGCAGATCATTGTTGCTAGACGGCATCATACAAACACTGAAACTCACAACTATGAGGCATCGCACAAGCTCAGGAAATCTTTGGGCCATCCAGAACCCCTCTACTTCACGTTTCTTTCTCTGCCTTTCCTCACCTTCTTTGCCTTCTCAATTGGCCATTTTTCTAGTGTCTAGTGCCAAATATGTAGTAATAATAGTAGGCAAGCCTTCCTAAATGGCAGCAACAGCCAAAACCACTGCAATCTCAAAGAAATACATACACTTTTCAAAAGAAAATTTGAAAACTCATGGCCAACATGCCGGTCTCTATTACAAGATAGATGTAGCTCCCATTAACAATGGTTGTTCCTGCTATGGTGTCTCTTTTCAATACATAGATCTCCCCTGCTTCTGCATGGAGCCTTGCCCCTTTTAACTAGCTGATTCCTTCTTCAGATGCTTCCTTTTGGCATGGTCTTCCTGTTTCAGCGTAGGCTCTCTTTTATGCTTGCAGCTTTCTTTGTTTTATGGCATGGGCATTCTTCCCTCCACTATTTAGCTGTGCTCTACCTCAAACATTGACACTTCTGGAAATGTAATTTTCAACAAGATGTTTATGGCTTCATCTTCTTGAACTCGTAGGACGCACATGCATGACTGCCTGTCAATTTTGAAATACTTTACAAGAAGATCTATGCTTGTTTCATATGTTGGTTGCCTTCTCTTTTTTATGACAGGCTGCCTTATATAATAGACACCTCCTCTAATGTTGGGAGCTCTGCCAGCTATAAATGCTCTATTTTTTTTCATGGCATCTTCTCCTCTTTCACAGCATGGTTCAGGAAGACTGAAATGGCACTGCCCATTCGACACTAGACTCCACGCATACCCTGACTCTTATGCCCTGTGGCTTTGTCCATAAATTTGTTGGTGCTAGGTCTTCACATGGGCTCTACATGAGGCTCCAATACTACCACCTTGGATTCCTCCTTTGACCATGCAAAATGCATTTCATATACCTGCTTATAAACCTTCATCCTTTTCTCTGTCTTTCTCCTTTTGTTTCTCGCTATCAGTTCCATTGTCATATAGGCAAGCCTGATATTCATGTGATGACAGTGCATATGATATTATGCTTGTAGGCTCATAATAATAAATGGAAATAACTGTGTTATTGATGCTAGATGGTAAAACTAACCTTCCTCCTCCATGACTACCAAGATTACTAAACAAGGATACAAATTTAGGACTGTAGCCAAGAAGAGAATCTAGTCTAATTGACCCTGACACAATTCCCTTGAAACTTCTGCTTTGCCTTTTTTACACCATTTGAAATAAAAAATAACATTTAATTGCATTCATGTTTAATATATCTTCAATCTGACTTTGACTTGGGCATTCAACAATATCACAAGGCCAATCACTATCTATTATGGATTATGGATGCAGGTAGCAATCTTCTTTCACATCTGGTGTATATGTGATCCAGTACGCCATTTAATCTTGAGGAAAATATATGTTTGCACCAAAACACATAATAATGACAACCATTATAATCCCTTCATAGAAATTTTTTAACCCCAATGTCTTTATCAGTCTTATACTAGTTGGGCCCCAAAGTGGGTCCAACTAAAAAAAAAATCATTTTCGAACAATTGGAATGTTAAATTGATCTGTTGATCATCTCGAACTGATTAGAAACAAGTTCAATCATTGAACCATTAATTAAAGATCACTTTACCATTAATCTGCATCTTGTCAACTTTGTGCCAGGTCCTTTGACTAGCCTTAAAAACTGACCCAAACATTTGACCGGGCTCTGAAATCAAATACGCTAATTCTTTGTTCGGCACACTTTTACCATGTTGAATCTCATCTCATGAAAAATTTGAGGTCAAAAGATATTGACAGTCAAAGTTTCACTTTTAGAACTACCTGCAAGAAAACATATTAGAAAACCATAAATTGGGTTTAGATTTGGCTTTGAAAACAAGGTAAACTGACACTTGGGGAAACAAAAATTGGGGCATTGGTTCATTGTCACTAGGAGAATATGGATCTGTGATTTGGGCTCATGACAAATAACTAGGCACAAATGGTGAGCGGTCAAAGTAGGCTACTCAGAATTAGATTGCTAGAAACAATGTTAGAAAGCAATTTTTTGCAAATGGAATTGACATGGGAAAGTGTGCAAACAGATTCGTCAAAACTTGAAAACTAGGACACTTGAAGTATTTTCAGAGTACAATGTAGTAGTACAATCCATTCGATCTCATATATCATGAATTTGGAGTAATGACATCATGAATAGGGGTACTAAAAAATTTGCATGTGTTGACACTAGTGAAAAGTTAGAAATTGCATTTGGAATGGCATTCGAAAACTAATCAAACAGATTCTTCATGAGCTCAAAATTGAAACAAAAAATGTCTCTGACCTTTAGAATGCAACGCAAAAGGAATTTTAGCATTTTAGTCAACTGGGTTAGAGTTATAGTTCGTCAAACAGGGCTTCCCAAAATTTTAAACATTTCATATCAGCATGACATTGATAACTAACCAACTTTGAGGATTCAAAACCTAGGCAAACGGACCTGAAACGAATCAAAATCTGAACTATTGGCTCTTTGATATGGAAATTAGATACTCCCAAAGTGGTGAGTCATGAAACATTACTGGGTGTGAAATATTCAATTGCAAACATGGCCTCCTATCGATGTTTGACACAAGTGAAAATGCAGAATTGACAAATGCTCAAAACGAGACTTCACAAAATGGCTCGAAACGATAATTTAACTTCACAAAACACATGGATGCATTAAATGAAAGGTGTTAGAAACATTAAACACCTCGTGGGGCTCAAAAGTATAGCCAATTACATATGCATCAAAAAGCATTTATAGGGCTTGATTTCTTCAATGGTACTCAAAATTGGTGCTTCAATTTAACAATGGCTCTGTCCGGGGATGCATGTCCCTTGTGGGCATGGAAAGGATTCAGATCTCTAGAAGAAGCAGACCATTCCCAAAACTTCTCTCAAACAACTTTATTGAAAACAAAAACTACTACTACTATGTACAAGCGATGACCCCAGGCCACCAGAAAGTTTTCAAAACTTCTTACCTCTATCATACACCTAATTCTCATTGATATTTTCTTGAGGTAAACTGAAATTATCTTTCTCCTTTGTTTCACCCAATACATCAGCACTTTCAATCACCTTGTTAGGTAAAACAAAACTATTATCCTCATCTTCATAGTGTGTATAAAAATCAAACATACTTTCCTCATCTTGCTCACTATGAAAAAATGAAATAGCATGACCATAACAACTGACATCAAACTAAAACTGATCCCCACTAACTGAATCATGGATTCCTTCAATTGGAAACATAAAAGCTTGGTATTCTACTTCATTCAACGAGTTACATGAATCAAATGGTAACTCACCTTGTGCATCCAAATATGAAGAGAGTGTAAAATCTAGTTTCTCCTCATTTGCAATATCAGTACCCCTTAAATCAGATTGAACATATGTTGCACTTTCTTCACATTCCAACAAATGATTAGATATCAAATCAAAAGAATCATCATGAAATTGTCTTCTCACAATATGTTGATTCATATCAATTTCTTCCTCAAATAACTCACTGGAATGAACTAATTCATTACTATTACTTTCCTTGTCATATGAGCCATCAACATGTATCTCAGCCTCATGAAAACAAGAAGAAAATGAATCAACAATAGACCTTATCCCTATACCTTTCTTTTCAACATAGAAGTTGTCATGTGTATTAATGTATGAACTACCATCACATACACCTCCCAAACTTGACATAGCATATTCTAAAATTATATCCTCTTCAGCATCAAATTGAAGGGAAATGACTTCACCATATGGAAAAGAAAAACATGGCAAAGCACAAGCATCCTTGGATAGATTAGCATACCTTTCAAAATCATGAGCCAACACATCAAAAATCTCATCAACACTTAACAAGACTTCACTACTAGTTCCTTTACCTTGGTTGTGATCATTATCTGGATAGCTTGATACATTTATAATAGTAGGCTTGTTAATAATACATTGTGAAAAATCAAAATTATGATCATCCCATAGACCTTCTTCTCTAGACAATACCTCAACAACCAGTATTATAACACATTCACATTTGTTACTAGAAGAAAGACTATTACTGTTGTTACACTTTACCTCTTCTTTATACTCAGCATCATAAAAATTTGAATCCACATTATGCATGTTATCAAACTGTTGATTACTATCCTCTGATTCATAAAGTTGAGACTCTTCATATTCACTATCACTTTCAACAGACTCATTGCATTCACTATCATTAGATTCATTAGCATTCAAAGTGCTTTCAACTTCTATGATGAAATCTTGGATTTCATTAATCTTATCTAATCTTGACTTTGCTGACCAATCAATCGAATGTGGCATAAAAACCTCTAAGAGTACCACTGGCCATGAAGACTCCTTGGGTCTGGAAAACTCATCAAGATTCATAATTACTGATTTAGACTTCATGTAAATTTGGAATCCACTAAGACCCTTAATATCACCAATTGTACTTCTTAACATTAAGACAGTCTTATCATGAATCTTTCTTTTCAACCTAGCAATATTTGCACGAACACTTTTAGGAGTTGGCACATCATTTTCAGATCTAGACTCAGAATCCATCTCTTGAAATTTTAAACTTCTACCTCTATTTTCTTAGTGTTGAAACCACTAGATGGGGGCAACCTTTCAACTTTCATGAATGACAAAGACATGAAAATTTAAAATACCTTTATGTGTTGATGTCTGAAACCTTAGATCTATTGATTAGCATGGGTGCAAATATGATATCCTTCACACCGTAGATAGAATCCTTTGTAGAGCCACCACCTTCTTGAAGAGGAAAATGAAATCACAGCAATGATTCACCCTTTGAAATTGATTAATTTAGCAAATATAAACAACCACATAAACCATTAATCAAGAAACTTATAATTTCTCTTTCCAAACAAACTAGATCTGCCCACAAATACTAAAAGCCTCTGATATTTTAAAAAAACCATGCACCGGTACAGAGATTTAGATCAGAGTCACCACTCACACTTAGTGAGAAAATATTTAAAACAATTTACCACTTGTGATTTTTGAACCAGACTTTCAGTATGGAAAAACTTGCAGATTCACTAACACCTTGGAAAGAGGATACACATTATAAATCAATTCTTGACTCTGAATCTTTTGCAACAGCACTTGCAAAGACTAAACTGACTGAATATAGACACAATTTAAGTCTCACAACACATTGTTGTAAATGGATAAAAAATTATTGGGGTGCATGAATATTCAGCAAAGAGATGGAAAACACTACACCTTAATGTTGTAGCAAACCTTCCACATGCCTTTCTTTCAATCGTATTGAATTTCTCTTTCAGATTCAATACTTTCCTAGCAGATACTTGCTCTCCCTACCAATTTTGATACTCAACCATATTCTTTTCAAAATCCAAATTCAAGGATATGAAAATTTATAAAAAAAATTCTCCTGTGTATAGTGTCGATCACCGAATGGAGAATACCTCAAAATAATATTATTTTCATCCAAGGAACATCTCATGAAAATAGAAATACCTGAATTGTGGTGGCTGCAAACAACTTTGCTAGAAACAACAACAGATCTAGATTTATTCTACAATTTAGTATCTCTTTGCAACTGAACACCACATAGTTTCTTCAACCATTGCCAAGAACCATAGATAAAATCTTTCAAAATTCTTTCCAACTACCGTATTTTTCAATCATACCATGAATCTCAAAATTCACTGGTTACAAGATTTGACTTCGAGTCACCACTCACTTAGTGAGAAAGAATACATCAGCTTGCACAAAATTACAAGCCAATCCAAAATTTATAATAAGTATGTGAAAATACTGATCAGCAAGGTGAAATGCCAAATACTTGACAAGTTGAAGCAAACAATATAACTCTATGATCTTACGGCAACTTGGTAAAATTCCAAGTGACTTTAATACTACAATTTCTTCAATTCAGTCAAACTACTACTATCAATGAACAAGGATACTGGGGAACATGAAACTACAGCAAGGAAAATAAGGAACACATCTCACTCTAGATTTTCTATATCCAATTTGTTTCATGCTAGAGATTTTGATTCTTTCTATATGCAACTCCCCAGTAAAGTCGCCATTTTGTTGGTGTTTGAAAATGATATAGGTTTCCAATTACCCCGATGAGAATATGACACATCTAGGGGCAGCTAAGTCCCATCTTCAACACATCATTTCAGACACTGGGCCAACTATAAGGCTTGACCCTTCTTCACTTCAGGCTCTGCAAGACCTAGGTGGGTGGACTTTGAGGTTCTTATGTATGGTACCAATGCAATTTAAACATAGATCTGAACCTAATTACTACAGATGAAAACCCCTTATATCTCCTACTAACTCATGTAATAACACAAATCTATAGTAGCTAAATGTGAATCTATGAAATTCATAAGCTGAGTGAGGGTTAGACTTTTCAGCTCTTAAACATGAAGGTAAAAATGTTTGATTAATAATGTTGAACTCAACAAAACCCCTAATATGTAGCAACATGAACAATTGATCTTGTAACCAATCAGTGCCTAATCCATTGGAAAATTCTATGAATCAAATATGTACACACAGGTACTTGAGACATATTTGTATCTTCAAATATCTAATCTATACATTTACCTTGTAAATAGACATCAATGCTCAATCTAAACCTCATTCTTATTTGATATCCTCATCAGTAAACTTGCAACCCTGTTGATTCCACTAAAGCATTTACATAACCCCTTGAGTTATAAGAAACAATGAAACAACATACAACCTTAAGGGACTACTACGACCTACGCTCTTTGTTCAAAGATCGTAAAACATTGCAGCTCACTAAGAAAGGAGACAATTTTTAAAATGAAACTTAACTTGTTGTTCTTTACATTAATTTCCTTGAAATAATACATTCATATGCATGAAATGAAAACATAAAACACCTAATGGATCTAACTTGTTGTATTATCCTTCCTACTGTTGTTCATACAAGAGAATTATGCTGAAAGAATGGTGTCACAGTCAAGGAAACATGTCAAAAATTGGAACCAATGGTCTCACAGTGAAAAACTGGAACCCCTAATGGTATCGCAGCAATGAACTTTTTCTTTCCAAAAACTGGAACCCCTACAATGAGAAAGAATGAGAATGATATAGAGGAAGGGATTCCTGGATCTACTATGCATTTGACATATGTCCACTTGAAATTCCCTCTCTTTGCCATGAAAAGACTCTCTCTAATCTCTCTCTTTAATGGGTGAGTCAAAATCCTTTTCATTTTGGCTCTCAGAGGCATAAAATATATCAAAACTTGATGATGAAAGAACATAATTGATTTTTTATGTTAAAATAAACTCAAGGTAAAAGGTGAAAATCAGTTAAAATGTCCTTTAAAATGCAATAAAACTGATTGAAGTCAATTTTCTCCACATTCAGACTTCAATAAGTCTTCATATCTCCCCTTTAACCAATTCTGATGATCAGTGATGAAAAACACCCATTCTATTAAGAACACCCCAAAATTTACAAATTGGCTTATAGCACAAACTAGTGAACACCTATGCAAAAACCAACCTCCGAAATGGAAAATTCGGATCGTTTTGGTTCTGGTGGTATATTGGAGCATCTATCTTTGTAAAAATTGCTCCTGTTATGCCTCTTTGAAGATCGGACTCCCATTCCATGGCTTTGCACATTCTCAAGAATGAATTTGAAAATTTTTTAAAATCCAATAGTTTAGACTATAGAAATTTATTATTTTCAAACTTTATTTTTCAATTTTTGGGGTGAACATGCAAACAGAATATTATTTTAAATTTAGAACTCATTTTCCTCCTTAAACCACTTGAACGGCACCACATGTCGATTCTTTACTGGTTCAGACCATTCAATCAGCACCAAATGTCACTTTGTGATAGGCTCTATTTTATGGCGGGACCCACATCTCTATCTCACAAACCTCGTCGGATTCTTGAATTTTCTTGCAAGTCACCATGTCGCTTACCTAAAATTTTCCCATTTTTCAGTGGCAACATGGCAACCACTAGATTCTAGCGAGTTTCTTCGACGACCTCATCCTTTGCTACCACGTGTTGTCGCGACCTCTGCACCTACTCATCACCATGTCATCACCACTTGGTCCCACGTGTCATTTCCAACTCAACGGTCGCTATGTCTCTTTGCTTAACCAGTGAGCAACTCCACTTGGCAACATAGTGACAACCACATGACCCGCCACATGTCACGATCTAAGCGTTCGGTCTGGGATCTCACGACATCATCACGTCAGTTAGTTTGTTTAAAATTAAGTTTGTTTAAAATTTTTGACTGGTCACCTCCAATTGGCATTGTTTAACACATGGGGCCTATCTTCAATGCACGCGCTTCAAAAGCACTTGTCTTTAAGACATTAAACATTCTATAAGAAATAGTATATAAACCTTTTAAAATCTTTTGGTTTGACAAATGTGGGATATATGGCCTTTGCTTTGTTCTTCATTCTACATGCCTTGCGTGGGCCTTTTGTTTGTACACACTAGCTTCCTTATTGCATGGTTGTTCTTTCCTGAATGTGGGCAACTCCTTAATAATGAAAACTCGCCCTTTACTCCCCTATGTGAGCAATGCTTTTTTATGGCTTTCCCTTCATGTGCTCTTCTTGTCAATGCGTGGGTTCTTTGTGTGGCTTCATCTCTTCTTGTTTGTATGAACACTGTGATGTGCATTGTTTTTTGCACAGGTTTCTTAGCCGCATCTCCATGAAGTTGTTATATATGAAAGTATGAAGCCAGGGCATCTTGTAAATGGCATGATTGATACATTTCTTAAACTCCTTCACATTTTGCAGAAGCAGAACATCCCTAATATTTGAGGCGCCCAATTCCTTGAGTAGATCATCATTGCTAGATGGCGTCACACAAACACTGGAGCTCACAACTACCAAGCATCACACAAGCTCAAGAAATCTCTGGGCCATCCAGAACCCCTCTACTTCATGTTTCTTGCTCTGTCTTTTCTCACCTTTTTTGCCTTCTCAATTGGCCATTTTTCTAGTGTCAAGTGCCAAACATGTAGTAATAATAGCAGGCAAGCCTTCCTGAATGGCGACAACAGCCAAACCCACTGCAATCTCAAAGAAATACGTACACTTTTCAAAAGAAAATTTGAAAACTCATGGCGAACATGTCAATCTTTGTTACAAGACAGATGCAGCTCTCATTGACAATGGTTGTTCCTGCTATGGCATCTCCTTTCACTACATAGATCTCCCCTGCTTCTACATGGAGCCTTGCCTCTTTTAATTGGAAGATTCCTTCTTCAGACGCTTTCTTTTGGCATGGTCTTCCTGTTTCAACGTAGGCTCTCTTTTATGCTTGCAGCTTTCTTTGTTTTATGGCATGGGCATTCTTCCCTTGACTATTTAGCTATGCTCTGCCACTAACATTGACACTTCTAGAAATGTAATTTTCAACAAGATGTCTATGGCTTCATCCTCTTCAAGCCACAGGATGCACATGCACAACTGCCTCTCAATTTTGAAATACTTTACAAGAAGATCTACGCTTGTTTCATACGTTGGCTGCCTTCTCTTTTTTATGATAAGCAGCCTTATATAATAGACGCATCCTCTACTGTTGGGAGCTCTGCCAGGTGTAGATACTCTGTTCTTTTTCATGGCATCTTCTCCTCTTTCATAGCATTATTCAGGAAGACTGAAATAGCACTGCCCATTCGACACTAGACTTTGTGCATACCCTAACTCTTATGCCCTACGGCTTTGTCCATAAATTTTTTGGCACTGGGTCTTCACATGGGCTCTACATGAGGCTCCAATACTGCCGCCTTGGATTCCTCCTTTGACCATGAAAAATGCATTTCATATATACCTACTTATAAACCTTCATCCTTTTCTGTATCTTTCTCCTTTTGTTTCTTGCTATTAGTTCCATTGTCATATAGGGAAACCTAATATTCATGTGATGACAGTGCATATAATATTATGCTTGTACACTCATTATCATAAATGGCAATAATTGTGTTATTGATGCTAGATGGTAAAACTAACCTTCCTCCTCCATGATTACCAAGATTACCAAACAAGGATACAAATTTAGGACTGTAGCCAAGAAGAGAATCTAGTCTAATTAACCCTGACACAATTCCCTTGAAACTTTTGCTTTGCCTTTTTGACACCATTTGAAATAAGAAATAACATTTAATTGCATTCATGTTTAATATATCTTCAATCTGACTTTGACTTGGGCATTCAACAATATCACGAAGCCAATCACTATCTATTATGGATTATGGATGTAGGTAGCAATCTTCTTTCATCTCTGGTGTATATGTGATCCAGTACGCCATTTAATCTTGAGGAAAATATATGTTCACACCAAAACACATAATGATGACAACCATTATAATCCCTTCATGGAAATTTTTTAACCCCAATGTCTTTATCAGTCTGATACTAGTCAGGCCCAAAGCGAGTCCGACTAAAAAAAATTTATTTTTGAATAACTAAAATGTTGAATTGATCTGTTGATCATCTCAAACTGATTAGAAACAAGTTCGATCACCAAACCATTAATTAAAGATCACTTTACCATTAATCTGCAACTTGTCAATTTTGTGCCAGGAGGTCCTTTGACTAGCCTTAAAAACTGACCCAAACCTTTGACCGGGCTCTGAAATCAAGCACGCTAATTCTTTGTTCCACACACTTTTACCATGTCAAATCTTGTCTCATGACGAATTCGAGGTCAAAAGATATTGACCGTCAAAGTTGCCCTTTCAAAACTGTGTGCAAGCAAACATGTTAGAAAACCATAAATTGGGCTTGGATTTGACTTTGAAAACTGGGTAAACGGACACTTGGGGAAACAAAAACTGGGACATTGGGTCAATGTCACTAGGAGAATATGGATCTGCGATTTGGGCTCATGATGAATAACTGGGCTCAAATGGTGAGGGGTCAAAGTAGGCTACTCAGAATTAGATCACTGGAAACAATGTCAGAAAGCATTTTTTTGCAAATGGAATTGACCTGGGAAAGTGTGCAAACGGATTCGTCAAAACTTAAAAATTGGCACACTTGAATTATTTTTAGAGTATAATGCAGTGGTACAATCCATTTGATCTCACCTATCATGAATTAGGAGTTATGACATCACAAACAAGGGTACTAAAAAAATTTCATGTGCTGACACTAGTGAAAAGTTAGAAATTGCATTTGGAATCGCATTTGAAAACTGATCAAACGGATTCATCATGAGCTCAAAATTAAAACATAAAATGTCTCTAACCTCTAAAATACAACGCAAAAGAAATTTTAGCATTTTGGTCAACTAGGTCAGAGTTATAACTCATCAAACAGGGATTCCCAGAATTTTAAACATTTCATAACAGCGTGACATTGATAACTGACCAACTTTGAGGGATTCAAAACCTATGCAAACGGACTCAAAAAGATTCAAAATTTGAAACATGGGCTCTTTGATATGGACATAAGACACTCCCAAAGCAGTGAGTCATGAAACTTTATTGGGTGTGATATATTCAGTTGCAAACATGGCCTCCTATCACTGTTTGACACTTAGGTGAAAATGCAGAATTGACAAATGCTCAAAACGAGACTTCACGAAATGGCTCGGAACAAAAATTTAACTTCACGAAACACTTGGACACATTAAATGAAAGGTGTTAAAAACATTAAACACCTCGTGGGGCTCAAAAGTATAGCCAAGTACATATGCATCAAAAAGCATTTATAGGGCTTGATTTCTTCAATGGTACTCAAAATCGGGGCTTCAATTTTGAGCGCCAATAGGTAGAATTTAATATATCATAAGAATTTGAATCCACGATTAGAAAGTCACATAGAGCCTCTCCAACTCCCTCAATAATAGAGTCATGCCAATGATGAAGAGGGAGGTTAGGAAGTCATATCCAGATAGCCATTTTGCAAAAAGATTTAGTGGTTGGGTTGAAGTCCTTGTGCCATGGTTTGATCGTCAAAAGGAAGCAATTCTCCCATGTGAAGAAGTGGTCAAATAAAATACTTTTCATACATCTAGATTATCGAATCTAGCAATAAAGAAGCCTTTCACCAGAGGAAATATTTGGATAGAGTTAGTAAGATGAGGCTCCTAGTGCTTACCAATCCAAACGTAAAGCTCCTTGAGAGAAGGCTAGAAGCCCTTGAATCTGCAAATAACAACATTCACCTTGACGGTTACAGTCCTTTGTAAATCCTTGAAATAGTATCTTCATCTAGATCAAGTGCAATAGATTTACAAGTCAGGAAGGGAGTAGAAGCAAGCTTAGAGCCAACCCTCAAACCCCCACCTTTAACAAATTGGGCATAAGAAGGCCCATTCATATTCTCCAAGCCTGGCTTCATCAGTAGTAGAATGCAACAATGTAGCCCTATTTAGAGACATCCTTCATTTTGTTAGTTTTATAATGTGTGTGTGTGTGTGTGTGCATGTGCGTGCATGTGTGCGTGTGTGTGTGTTATTATTATTAAAGTAACAATAGAACTATTGAAAAATGGAAAATTAAAGTTAACAAGTAGTCTTAATTAAGAAATAATATCAATCTATAGACTTATAATATATGAATAAGATTCAAATTCAATTATTTAGTTCTTTTAATAGACTCAAAATTATTTCATTTAGTTTGTTGAACTAATCAAAGTAAACTTTAAGCAAACCCCCTCCAAAAAAAGGTATTAAAAAATTGGTGAATCTTATATTATTATTATTAGTATTTAATTCTATTATTAATTTGTGAATGGTACATTACTTAAATAATTTTAAAACTAAAATTTATTAAAATATGGTGATTTTAAATTTTTTTAGGAACTAAATTTTTAGCTAAAATCATTTATCATGTAAAACACATATTTAAACTGAAAAATAAATTTAAAAATATTTAAATTATTTTGAATACTTATATTAACATTCTGTTTATTTATTATCCATAATATTCTTTTGTCATTGTCATATGTTAATATAATTATTTTTAATAATAGTATGATTCATATAATTAAATATGGTTAAGCTACAAAATAAAAGAAAATAATGTAAACTTTTAGATCTTAAGAATTTGTATTAAGTTTACTTTTGATATAGGAGCATCCTGGGTTGCACTGCTATCCTGCATGTTTTTAGTTTTCATAGTTTATGTCGAGTTGCAATGTCTTGCATTGTTGACTTCTCAGTTGTTATCAAACATTTAGAGGATGTTGAGCTTCTTAGTTGATATCAAGTTCACAGTTGTTGTCGATTGTCTTTGGTTACCAAGTGTTCTTTGGTTGCTGAGTCATCCTTTGGATGCCAAGTTTGTGTGATTGTCGAGCTTATTTGGTTGTCGAGTTCATGTGGTTACCGAGTTTCTTTGAATGCCAAGTGTTAGTATTTTGTGGAGTCTTCATTTTTTGAGTCTTCCTAGTGAGGCTAACCTTTGCATTTAATTTAGTATTAGATATCTATTGCGAGCCAACTTGTGGCTTGTCCTAGCATTTAATATAAGAGTTTATTTCGTTGCATTTGCATCAGGTTAACTTGTGGTCGTGCATGTATTTAAGAGACCTTGGTTAGAGTCTTAGGTAGAGGCTTAGATGCTTAGATGCTTAGAGAGGAAGTAGAATGTGAAGTTTGATCATCGAAGATTGTAATTGAATTGATATATGTGGTCGTAACCTAGAAGGCCTTACAGCAGGGCATAAAATTGATCATTGGATGAATATATAAATGAAGGCTTTTACTTCCTTTGTCTCCCAAGTTGTTTGTATGTTTTGTTGGTTTTCGCTCTATGACTCTGCATGAGTTAAGTGTGCCTTTGGCCCTAGCTATTCTCTTCCTCTCCCTACGTCAGGTGGTATCAAAGCTGAGGTTTGTCACTATGGAGATTGGATTGTGTAGAACCCTAAGTGAATTTGGTTGTGGGGTAGCAGATCTGAGGATTTGACCTACAATTTGTAGAGGCTTACAATCTTGCAAGAACCTAATTTATAAAGATGGTTCAAGGTAGAGGAAATGTTGATAATGCAATATTGGATACATTGAGACAAATTACAACCAGATTAAATGTTGTGGAGACAGCCCAAAGGAGAGGAGCACATCTTGATGATGTGAGTGATGATGAAGTAGTAGCACCAAACCCTAATCCAAAACTTGAAGAAGATCAAGATGAGGCAAGGTTGTTGAGAGTATTGTCTAGGGAATATTCAAAGCCTATTGTAGAAGTTGTTCCTTATCATAGGAGATTGGACACCAATGTTGTGTTAGATTGGATCTCTGAAATAGAAAAGTTCTTTGAGTATGAATACACTCTTGATAATTGGAAGGTGAAGATTACAGTTACTAGGTTGAAAGGTCATGCCTCACTATGGTGGGAGCATTTACAAATTGATAGACAAAGGAGAGGAAAGGAGAAGATCGGAACTTGGGTGAAAATGGTGAATAAGGTAAAGAACAAATTCCTTCCTGTTGATTACCAAGTTAGCTTGTTGAAAAGGATGCAAACTTTGACACAAAGAGATATGACTGTGAAGGAGCATACTAAGGAATTTTATAGATTGGACATCAGATATGAACATGTGGATGATGATGTTGAGAAAATTGCAAGGTACATAAATGGATTGAGATCTGGAATTCAAGATGAGATAACTTTTGTGAAATTGGAAAGTGTGGACAAAGCATACTAATATGCCTTGAAAGCAGAGGAGATCTTGACAAAGAAGCATGAAAAAAGACAAAGAGGTAGAGGTGGTAGATTTTAGAGAGGCGGAGGTAGATCTTATGGACAAGGTGGCAAATCTGACAATTCTGTGCAAGATAAGGGAAATTTTGAATGGAAGAATGATGACAAAGGCAAGACCGAGTGGAACGGTAGTGATTCTTACTAAGGAGGTACTGGTTCTTACCGAGGAAGGGGTAATTCTTATTCTAGAAGTGTGTTTCACAGTAATTGTTTCAGATGTGATAAAGAAGGGCATAGATCCTTTGAATGTAGATCCTATGAAAGTGGGCAAGGTAACATAAATGTTGTGACTCAAGGAGACACTAATAGTTCACCAAGTGGACCTGAGGCTGGAGAAAATCTAATGGTGAGAAGAATCTTATGTAATAAGGGAAGTGATGAGGAACCTTTTCTAAAGAGAAGTCTTTTCAAAACCAGATATAAGATGGCTAGAAAATGTTGCAAGGTAATCATTGATAGTGGAAGTTCTACAAATTTGGCATTAGAAGAGTTGGTTACAAAGTTGCAGTTGCAAAGGTTGAAGCATCCTAAACCATATCATGTCTCATGGATCAAGGATGAGCATAAGATATTGGTAAGTGAGCAATGTATTGTGAAGTTCAAGATTGGACATTATTTTGATGAAGTTTTGTGTGATATTATGCCTATGGATTGTTGTCATATTGTGTTGGGTAGACCTTGGCAATATGATAGATATGTTATACATGATGGAAGATTAAACCAATATACCCTTTGGGTGAATGGGAAAAAACAAATACTGTTGTCTTTGATCGAAAGTCCAGATGAGGTCAAATGTACTACTATTTGAATTTGTATGGTTAATGGGAAACAATTTGAAAAGGAAATAAAAAAAGAATCAAGTATGTTTGGCTATAATTCCAAGGAGATCGAGTTGTGTCAATAGCAATCAAGTGCCAGAAAACAGTGTCAACCGAGTGTCAGTTAGTGGTGACCAAGTGACAGTAGAATTTGGTAGTATTGACCGAGTACCGACAGAAATTGAAAACTTGCTTAATGAGTATAAAGATATTGTTGCAGAGGATATACCTTATTGTTTACCACCAATAAAGAGTATAAGTCATTGTATGGATCTAATTCCTAGAGCTAGTTTGCCGAATAAAGCACCATATAGATTGACACCTAAAGAGAATGAAGAACTTAACAAATAAGTGCATGAGTTGTTGTAGAAAGGATTGATCAGAGAAAGTTTGAGCCCATGTGTTGTACCTATTGTAGTAGCACTTAAAAAGAATGGAGAATGTGTATTGATTCTAAAGCTATTAACAAGATCACATTGAAATATAGGTTTCCTATGCGGAGGATGGATGACATAATAGATTGTTTGAGTAGAGAAAAGTATTTCACCAAGATTGATTTAAATAGTGTATCATCATATCAGAATCAGAGAAGGTGATGAGTGGAAGACTGCTTTTAAGACAAAAGATGGTTTGTATGAATGGTTGGTTATGCCTTTTGGTTTGACTAATGCACCTAATACATTCATGAGGTTAATGAATGGAGTTTTGAAAAGATTCTTCGGTAAGTTTGTGATTGTTTATTTGGATCACATTTTGATATTCAATAAGACTAAGGAAGAACATCTTGAGCATGTTAGACAAGTATTGCAAAGATTGAAAGAGGAGAAGTTGATGATTAATCTGAAGAAGTGTTCTTTTTATGCAAGAAGAGATTGTGTATTTGAAATTTTTTATTTCAGTTGATGGTTTGAAGATGGATCTTGAGAAGGCAAAAGTAATTTTGGAATGGTCTACACCTAAGAATGTGGGTGAGGTAAGATCATTTCATGATTTGGCTAGTTTTTTAAAGAAAGTTTATAAGGAATTTCAATTTTTTTTGTAATGCTATGACTGAGACAATGAGAGGAGATAAAAAGGAATTCAGCTAGACACATGGAGCTGATAAAAGTTGAGACTTTGAAACAAAAGGTTGTTGAGTTGCCTGTACTGGCTTTGCCTGATTTCTATGAGGTATTTCAAGTTGAATGTGATGTGAGTGGTAGTGTAATAGGAGTTGTATTGAGTCAAGAAGGTAAACATGTTGCTTTCTTTAGTGAGAAGTTGAATGATGCTAAAAGAGAGTATTTAAGTGTATGATCAAGATATTTATGCTATTGTTCAAGCCTTGAAGAAGTGGAGACATTATTTGATTCCTAAGGAGTTTGTGTTATATACTGATCATAAAGCTTTACAATACTTGGGAAGTCAATATAAATTGAATCAGAGACATATGAAGTGGGTTGAGTACTTGCAAAGCTTCACATTTGTCATTAAGCATAAGAGTGGAGTTACTAACAAAGTTGTTGATGCATTGAGTAGAAGACGTTCTTTATCGACTGAGATTAAGGTTGAAGTTCTTGGAGTTGATGAAATGAAAGAGTTGTATGATATTGATCCTAGTTTTTCTAAGGTGTAGAGAGAGTGCAAAATACCAAATCTAACAGATCACATAAGTAAGTATGATGAATATTTCATTCAAGAACATATGTTGTTCAAAGAAATTCAATTGTGTATCCCTAGAAGTTCCATGAAAGTTAATTTGATCAAGCAAAAGCATAGTGGTGGATTGGTTAGACATTTTGGAATTGATAAGATATTGGGTTTGTTAAATGAAAAGTATTATTGGCCTCAAATGTATAAGGATGTTCAGAAATTTGTAAGCAGTTGTGGAGTTTGTCAAGTTGCAAAAGGAGTAAGTCAAAATACTGAGTTGTATACACCTATTACTATTCCTGAGAAACCTTGGAGTGACATTAGTATGGATTTTGTTCTTGGATTGCCTAGAACAATGAAGGAGTATGATTTTATTTTTGCTTTTGTGTATAGATTTTCTAAGATGGCTCATTTCATACCTTGCAAGAAGACATCAGATGTTGAGCATGTTGCTGAACTTTTCTTCAAAGAGATTATGAGATTGCATGGATTACCAAAAAGTATTATTTCTGACAGAGACAGTAAGTTTGTTGGTTATTTTTGGAAGACTTTGTGGAAGAAGATGGGTATTGAGTTGAAGTTTAGTTCTACATTCCATCCATAGACAAATGGACAAATAGAGGTTGTGAATAGAAGCTTGGGTAACTTATTAAGATGTTTAGTTGGAGATAAGCCAAATAATTGGGAGATGGTATTAGCACAAGCTAAGTTTGCATATAATAATTTTGTGAATAGAAGTATAGGGAAACACCTTTTGAGATTGTTAAAAGAATGCAGCCTAGAGGAGTATCAGATTTGAGGGATGTTGCTAGTGAAGAAAAGAGAAGTGTTGCAGGGGAAGAATTGGTTGATTTTATACTCTTTGCACAAGGAAATAAAATTGAGGATGAAACAAAGTAATCTGAATTATAAGGAGAATGCTGATAAGTCTAGAAGACATCATATTTTTGGAGTTGGTGATGAGGTGATGGTTCATTTGAAGAAAGGAAGATTTCTTATTAGAACATACAGTAAGCTAAAAATGAAGAAGTTTTGACCTCGCAAGATCTTGAGAAAGTTTGACAGTGGTAATACTTATGAAGTTGAGTTACTTGATGACATGGATATATCTCCTATATTCAATGGTGTTGATTTATACAAATGTCATGAGTCAGAAGATGAATTGGATGTACCAAATGATTATCCTAAGAAGAAGATTGAAGAAGTTGAACAGATATTGGAACAAAGAGTTGGTAAGAGCACAAGAGGGAAAGAGTACTATGAGTATTTGGTAAAATGGAAAAACAGACCTAGGGAAGATGCCACATGGATTTCTCAATTTGAGTTGGATTCAGCTCAAGTTGTGATATATCAATGATTCAGGAGAATCATTTCTTTCTACCGTGGTTGTTTGATGTAGGAGCATCCTAGGTTGCACTATTATCCTGCATGTTTTCAATTTTCTTAGTTTATGTCGAGTTGAAATGTCTTGCATTGCCGACTTCTCAAATGCTTTCGAACGTTTAGTGGATGTTGAGCTTCTTGGTTGATGTCGAGTTCACAATTGTTGCCGAGTGTCTTTGGTTACCGAGTGTTCTTTGGTTGTTGAATTCATGTGGTTGTCGAGTTCGTTTGGTTGCCAAGTTCGTGTGGTTGTCAAGTTCATTTGGATGTCGAGTGTTAGTATTTCATGGAGTCTTCGTTTGTCGAGTTGTCTGTGTGTGGTTTCCTGTTGAGGCCGACCTTTGCATTTAATTTAGTGTTAGATATCTATTGCAAGCCGACTTGCAGCTTGTCCTAGCATTTAATATGAGAGTTTATTTGGTTGTATTTGCATCAAGCCAACTTGTGGTTGTGCATGTATTTAAGAGACCTTGGTTAGAGTCCAGGTAGAGGCTTAGAGGCTTAGGCTTAGATGCTTAGAGAGGAAGCCGAATGCAAAGTTTGATAATCGAAGATTGTAATTAAATTGATATGTTTGGCCGTTAACTAGAAGGCCTTACAACTGGGCACATAATTGATCATTGGATGAACATAGGAATGAAGGCTTTTACTTCCTTTGCCTCCTGAGTTGTTTGTATTTTCTATTTATTTCCGCTATGTGACTCTGCGCAGGTGGGTGTATAGTTGAGTGTGCCTTTGGCCCTAGTTGTTCTCTTCCACACCCCCCCCCCCCCCCCCCGCGTCAACTTTTTTTAGTAATAGTAATTAGTTCATATTAATAATTAGTTAGTGGATTTTATTAATTTAATTGATTTAACTTTTTAATCAATTCTCTTAGTTTAATAATTATATTTTTATTTTACATTATTTAATTTTAAGTTTAAATTAAGTATAATTAAAATTTAGAAATTTACCTTAGATCCTGAAGTTAGATTGAATATGAGATTGGTTTTGTTATTCGTTAGAATAAGTAATTTAAATTATTATTTTTATTGATAATTTTAAATTAATTTTGTTAATTCTATTTTGATTAATCTAACTTAGTTTGTTTTACCAAATCAGGTTTAATATGGCCACAAGTTTACATTAATAATGCATAATAAAATTTTAAGAGGTGAAAATGATATATGTAAATTATACAAACAAAATGTGACTTTTTATTAAAATAGATAAATGTTTTGTGCATTTGTTGATGCCTAAGCTGATTGGAGTTGGTGCTTTGGCGTTAAGAATTAGCGCTCACATTTGTAATCTGTGTTGGGGTCCATTTCTGTTAATAAAAGCTACTGTATGTATGTGGTTTTATACCCAAAAGGGATTTCATCAAGAACTCTCATGTATGTCTTTGGGATTGCTCTCATTATGTTTAATCTTATTCCATACAGTTAATAAGTTCTGAAAGTTCTCAATTACAGATTCACACAACACCCCCGCCCCCTACACCCCGAGCTCAGTATTTCCTGTGTGCACTTCACTTTTATCAGCCAATTGTTCATGATGTCAAGTACAATTATATATTTGTGGTAGGGTGGTAGGGTCTTGTAGTTGCATTTTTTGTCACTATTAAGAACATATTTTAGATTTTTGATCTCCTGTTAATCTTTGCTTGCTTTGGTTAGTTTCAATGATCCTATCCAGTACATGGACCAAATTTCATTTGAATTCTATCTAATGCAATCCTTTCAAACACTGCCCGGTTAGTGTCCCTACTGAAAACATTCGAACAAGAATATTAAGCAGCCATTGTAAGAAAACCTTATCATCTACAAAAAAACATTTGGTAATTAAAGGAAAAATCTCATCAACCTCTCTAATGAAAAATGCTTAAAGGTACTTGCATGCTAAGTTGATATTCTTAATGATAATTATCAGCATACACAAAGTTTGTTTTTACCATAATGACCACTCATGGACAGATCAAGGCCTACAAAGTAAAGGCCTATAAAGAAAATACCAAGTGACCAATGTATCTACTCAACAATTACAATACGTTTTGCTTTTCTGTAACATTGAAAAATGCGTTTCAAACAATTTAAGCTTCACTCGTGGGCATAATCACAATCCAGTTTGATATAACATTGAAGATGTCAACCATTAAAAACATGATACTCAGAATAATCCCAGCATAATCAACACGATTGTCACATTACCAGATTCATAATTTGTATCTGTTTTCAGAACACATAAAAGGAACATATAGGCTTTTTGTATTACCATTTGCTAACATTAGAAAATAAAATAATAGAAATATAAGACAAATAATATAGGCTTTTTATTACTTTTTGCTTCTTAAGATGAATCACTGAGTAGTTCAAAATCTCAATGAGAAATACACAAAGTTTTCCCAAAAGCTTTACATCTACTGACATCGACAAGATTTGGAATGCAATTGACTCCAATAATATTAGAATAAATAATCCAATCATCAAAAAATAAGCCATGTGACTCAATGTGAATCAAAATTATGATTCGTTCTGATCTATGACAGCTATATACACCATCTGATTTAGCACCTATGATTATCTCAGATTTGAAATTCTTGTTACAAGATGGTCTCGCATTGTATTTATATACAAAGTGCTGCTCTCTGGAAGATATAATTCCACAGATACGAGTACAAATCAAAGTTTGCCTGGGGACAAACTTTTTATAAAATGGGGCTTAAAAATAGGACCAAACTCTACAACATGAATCTATGCAAGCTAAAATCTTATGGAGAAGCTTAAACGAATTAAATAATTAATGACACCACAGTTTCTACTAAGAAACAATTATGAACTCGCAAACTGGCTTCCATTTTCAGCAGGTAATGAGGCCTCTGAAGCACAATCATCAACTGCAGCGGACAAGCTAGCTGGCACTGTCATTGGAGAATTATAGGTTTCAAGTTCTGAAGTCATAGGAGAATTATTTTCACCAGTTTGATTTGAAAGACTCCAAAGCATAATGCTTGCTGTCAGTGTAAGCATCATTTTAGGGTGAACCTGGAATATCAATATAATCATAAATTAGGATAACCTTAAAAAAATGACATCAAACAATAATAGGTAGATTGATAACATCAATTACTACTAATGAGCGTGCAATTACTTCACCTCCACGATGTCTTCTGGCAGAAGATATATGGAGCATCCCAGCTTTCGGGCAACACTGATTATGTAAGTAGCATTCAACTTTTTCTCTTCCTCTGATAAATATAATGAGGATTATCAGCCACTGAAGTTTTTGAATCAACAAAAGCTACTGTACTAGAACCTATCTTTCTCTTAGTACCAATCAGGAAAACCTTGGGTTTAGATTACAATGTTTGAAAGACATCCAATCATTCCTAACAATATTATGGTGTACAAAAATTTCATGGATCACATTGTCATGTATATGGTTACATAATAGAAATCCACCTGCTTAGAGCTCTGCAACTTACCAGTCTCTCCTTTGGTAACAATATTCCAAGTGACCACCCTAGGTTCCACGGCACTAATAAGTTCAAGGAAAAAAATTCCATTTGCGAGACTTTTATCCTGGAAAAATACCATTTCCAAAAAAGAGAACTTAGGCACCATGTTGGGATTTTGTTGCATTAAAACAAAAAAAGAAATAAGAGAAAATCAGCAACTGCAATTCTTCGATTAATGGAAAGTACTACCAGCCTTGAGATTTGTCTTAAAGAATTGTGTACCTTAAAGCTTCCCATTTGGGAAAATCTGCCAGAGCTTTTCACTTTTTCATTTGCCCAGTGCAAAATATCAGTGTCTGTTATCTCTTTGCCTTGAGAATGATGTCTCAGGTTCCTGAGAAGCTGAAGAATGTTGTGACGCATCAGCTGCCAGAGGAACGCTGATAATACAGAGTAAAGAAAAGTTTTAAAGATATTTCTGATGTCTGCTTCAATGGTAAAGGTAGCTAAAGAAAAATCATTTGCACCATAAACTGAAACAGCCATTACAGCAACTTTGTCCCAATCGACACCAAGGGACAATAATCACAAGCCAGTGAGCTCCAAGTAATTCAGGAAATGATAAATGAGAAAGATAGTAGATGAGCCAACCAGACATTTAATCAATAGGAGTTTAGCTGATCGGTCAAGTAACCTACAGGAGGTATCAAATGTATGTTGCTAAATAGACCTAAGGAGTGAACCTTTGTACATACCTCAAGGGAGGAAATTAAGGAAGCCTTATAAGGGGTGAAAGGAAATATATTGCAAGCTTACGCAGAATATTGATGTGCCTGGAGCAATATTTTCCACTTCATCGGCTTGAAGTGCCACAGATTATTGGATGGAATTCAATGAAGATAAGAAATTGGCAAGAACTGATTTGGGACGAGGGTTCAAGCAGGATGGGGGAGCACCTGAGCTGGTATGAGATGAGGATCTCCGTGAAGAAGACCAAGGAAAGCAGTGAAAACATAAACCAATCACCAAAGAGTTAATACTGCAAAAGAAACTGAAGCTGAGACTTGTGAAGTTGAATTGGTTTGATTTAAAATCCTTCATCATATAACATTTAACAACTCAGACCAGCAAAATTAGGGAAGGGTTCCCAAATGTAACCATCGCCATAGAAAAAGAAAATAGGGAATGTGCATGGAAATTCAGATCTTGTTATCACTCCCCTAGCAATACTGGATCCCAGGCAAACAAAGGATTTGGTGGGTCACCATGCAGTAGTGGTGAGCTGAAGAGCTATTTTGTATTATATAAAATATTTGACTAAAGCCGGACGTGAAATGGTTTGCATACAGTATGATGATTCAAGAAAAGTCAGGTGGCTAGGTTAAGTAATGTGGAATCATTTCATCGACGGATTCATCTTCCAAACTACATTTTTTTCTACTCCCCTCCACACAATGAACCCACCATCTAGCCATTACCTCAACAAGGTTCTTCCTGAAGTCAGTGGACACGTTTGACAGGGAAAGATCAGAAGGTGCACCCATGCTATGCATGAAATGGAACAGTGGGGCCAGAAAAACAATACTGTGCTTTCGGTGAATGAGTATTGATTCTCTTTTTCTAAGGGTTGTTTATCTATGAAACTCTGAAGTGCATTTCTCCCAAGTTGATTTTCTCCATTCTTCAATGAGAGTCAATTGGTCAAACTATACATATTGCTTCTTTAGGTAGTGTTTTCAGCAGTGCTACACCAACATTTTGATATAAACAAAATTCATATAAACTCATCCCTTGCTATGAAAGGGTGTTAACAAAGTTGCGTTGACACAACAGCAGATACAGAAGATATGGTATCAGATAACAGATACATCCATTTTTAGGATGATCCACAACATAGATATGGCTAAAAATGGCATTCGTGTAAAACACACGCATATTTAACACAGTTTTCTAAGTTATTAGAGAAAATATTCATTAATAATTTCAATTAAATCTAAATCAAAATATAATAACACAAATTCAAGTTTTTGGATATTAATGACAAAATAAAAATTAAATTCACCTTATTTTAAATACATTAATAAAAAATCAAAAACTATAATAAAACAAGTACATATAAATTAAATAGTACTATGATTTAAATATTGATATTTAGTAAAGAAAAAACAACTAAATGCATATTAATAAATTTTATTCTAATTTAAAGTACAAATTTTATTTTATTTTAAATCTCTTACATTTAAACCATACACAAAAGACTCGCATGAAAATCTCATAACCGCCACTAGTTAGTGGAATCTCTTGTCATATAAGGAAATTGATTAAAATAAAGGTGTTTGGGAGTAGAGACCAAAATCGAGAACTTAAACAACTAATTTTATCACTATCATAATATCATTGATTAATAATGAAATATCATACTATCAGCATCCAATATTCAAATTTGATTATCAAAAATTTAGGACCTCTGAAAGTTTTAACTAGAATAGAAAAGGCAAAGATGTAAAATGCTGCAACATGCAATTTATGAACTATGCTGAATCAAGATGATGTTCAAAGGCAATGATCATGAATTCATTATAGTTGTCAGCAAACTTATAAAGGATTCCACATCAGAATACAATTTTGTGCTCAATTTGCATTCAAATCAATCAAATTTAACAAAAAACACTTCTACTCATTTGTGGACTCACTAGATACATCTTCGTCACTGAACTCTGCAAAGAAGTGTTTCTAATGAGATTAATGCAAATTTTTTAATTGACAAGTTTTGTTGAGCTTTTATAAAGTTACATTTTTGGGGCTTGCCAAGTTTTTGCCAGATCTGAGTTTTTCAACTATGATTTAAACAACATAACATAAATTAAAAACACCTAATTTTTAAAATCTGTAAAAAATTGTAAGACCAAGAATAAAGAGTTGCATCGGAAGACCCAAAAATTGGGTGGTTAAAATAGAAAATCATTCCATTTGTATTCTTCACTGTAGGTTTTGTTTATTTCAAAAAAAATGATTGAAGTCCGTTTACATTATGTTTAGGAAACTTTGCTTATATTTATTTTTTAAATTAAATTCACAGTTATCCATAATAGTTGGAAAACTAGGGATTTTGGAGCCATGTAGGTGCAGTATCCAACATGCATCTGCATTGTATCATACCTGTATCTTTATCAGATATGGCAGAGCCATATCCGGCTACTCAAGTTGTCATTCCAAGCCCACTACGATGTACTGAAAAAGATAAGGCTGTCAGGAAATCCAGAAAACTATTTTATAGGAGTGAACTGCTAAGTAAGCTCATTTTTTTCCCTTCCCCGTGGATGGTAGAGGGGATTGGTGGGTAAGCAAGAGCTTCCTTATAAAAAAGACATTATGAATGAGATGTTACTTTAAGACTTTAGAGTTTAGTGAATGGAAAGTAAGGTGGGTCTTGCCATAAGAGAAACTGGAATGTAGTTTACCCTTGTACATAAATGTGGCAAAGTCATCAGCAATTCAATTAAGTGCACCAATAGCAATAAAGGAGGCAAACTAGTCATTCTGTCAGGTTTAAGGTATCAGCAACTCTGGATAATAGCAGCACCATTAATCTATTTAGGCCTAGCTATATCCTTGCTGCTTGTGTATGAAGAATGTATGAATCTCCATCTACAGCACGCTGAAGAGGTAATCCCACTTCAGTTAAGTGTTTGCAGCGGGCTCATGGGGGATGAGAGAGGAGAAAAGAATGGCCCAATAAGGCAACCCTAGAAGCACAACATTGGGAGTATGTAGTACAACATGTGATGCTAAAGGATAGTGGAGTGATAAGTATACCTTGAGAGAGGAGATATGAGAAGCTGTTGAAGCTGTAGAAGTGTAGTAGGAGTAAGAGATTGTAACTGCAGCAGCAGTGTCCCCTGCTAATAGAGGGTTAAAGAAAGTAGTACCCCTGCAAATGAATTGTATGGGATGCAGGTCCCACCAACAAAATTTACAAATCAAGGACTCCAATAGAAACCCTCACTGGGGGAAGTACCTAAACACAACATATTAATGGTGTACCATGAGCAATGTTTCTATGAAGTTCATTTTTTGTAACTATGTTCCTTTTTTTCAAATCATTGACCATCTGACAAGTTGGACATCAAACAAAAAGAATTAACTAACAACAAAATATATCTAAAAAATAACAGAAATTAAAAAATAATTCTATTTAAAAATAAACAAATAAAAGTTTGCATTTTTCTTAGTATTATTCTAATAATGTGGACTTCGTGGGAAAAGATTTTACGAACCTTTATTATAAGTGTGGAAGAGAAATTCTGTAGATTTTGTTAAGCTCAATTTTAATGAAGTTGCAACAGCTCTCTTAGAAGGAATAAGACTCAATAAGAAAAATGGATAGCTAAAGCTTTAAGAGAAAGTGAAGCTCAATCCCAAGTGCTGAAAAGTTAAGTGCAATGGTTTGCATAGAAACACCATTATTTGATAAATTAATAAATAAAGAAAAAGAGAGTTTCAATATCTTAAACCAGCATATTAAAACAAAGAATGCAATTGCAAATCCAATGGCTAATTGGAGGTTCCTTTTAACTCCATGACAATAAAGCTATCACATAAGACTCGCCAAATATTGTATTGATTCACAAGGATCAAGAAATTAAATTAAACTTGACTATTAAAATAATTCAAGAAGAAAATAAAGACAAAACAGATGACAGAAAAATCAGAACTGGAGAAGGGACAAGATCATTTTCGTGTCTTCTAGGGTGATCATGTACTATGAGACTGATTATGTATCTAGTGGCTTGGATGGATCTTAAATAGCAAAGGTGATCAGAATGATTCAGAGCCATCAAATTAACCTCTGAATGTTGAGAATTCAAAATAGACCTAATTCAATCCAAAACTCAAGGGTTTTCATCTTCATAAGAATAAATGACCATTGTTCAAACTTGGAAATGGAAATTTGTCTTTGAAATGGAATCTTCTTCATGCCCCAGGGCCCAAACTATTATTTTTATTTTTCATCCTTTCCAGCAGAAAGGAAAAATAAGCCTTTTTTAAATACTGGTAAAAAAGTAACTGAAACATTATTTTCTAATGTGTGGGTGCACTCTGGACTTAGTAAGCCCGTATTTTAGATAGAGATGGAATATTTTGGATATAAAAGATAAAAGAGAATTGTTTTCAACCAAAAAAAACTGGTCAAAAAGAGATAGTTAACAGAATCTTGGATCAACTTGTACGAGGATACAGAAAGTATTCAACTTTGTATCTGTCACTTCTCAACATTTGCCACTGTTGTAACAAAGCAACTCATTCTTATACAAACCTGTAACTCTGAGGCTTCCTTGGGGTATTTGCCATCTAGCAACTTGATGTACCTTTTGATCACCAAGAAGAAGCTGTGGGACAAGATGTAGAGGTGGCTAAAGCATTGAAATTGGTTGAGAGGATTAGGCATAGACAGGAACACAAAATTTGTGCAAACAAATGCATGATTAGCATAGAGAGGAACACAAATCAAAAGAGGAATGTAAAGCTTGGTTATCCCTGGGTAAAAAAGCTTAATAGGACAAGCAAAAAATGCCAAGCCACCAAGATTTGGACTTTCCATTATTTTGAAGGCCATAGGTGAAAATGCATTTAGATTTTATCTATCTCTATTAGGATGCACTAAGTTGTTGTGACTGCTTGCAGCACTCTATGTTGGATGAAAACAGAACAGGTATTGCCATCTTTAGAAGACCTGGATGTGGAAGAAACAACGGAAACTGGGAATAGAAACCAAGAATCAGGAAAATTGGACTCAAAAAATGGAAGGTAGGTCAAGAAAAAAGGTATTTAAAAGAAAGGTTAGGAAAAATCATTCCCCACTTAGTGTCTTGTTAAGCTTGTTTAAGACCAAAGACTCCTAAGCAAGGAAATGTGACAAAGAAGGATCGGGAATTTAAAACTTGAACAGCAAGAAGGAATCAGAAATCAAACAGAACAGAACAGAGCATGTGTCAAAAAACAGAACTGTAGAAGTTGCACCATTTTGCATTTTTCAAGCCATTTCTGCACCATAAAATTGACCCTGATTGATTCCACAATGCAAAATGAACCTTGACTGTAAATATGAGATCCTTTGCACTTCAAGCTTTAAGTGGTTTCTCCTTGGCCCCAGGGAATGTTCCAATATTTGGTAAATGAAAATAGAGGTGTTCATAATGTTCTTTCACACAGAGGATTGAATTAAGTGTTGTACTTAAAGAATTGAAAGAAGAATTCAGTTGTTCACCACTTGTTCAAGATAGATAAGAGAGTAGATGGTAGCAATTGTTTCACACACTTCTTGTAGCTAAGTTAACCCGTTAGGTAGCAATTGCCACTCCAAAAGTTTTTTTTCAGCTCAAAAGGTTACCAAGTTACAGATATCGAGGAATGTAAGTGTTTAAATCTGGTCTTTGCAAGTTTATTTTTCTAATTTTGCTCACAATTTTCATACCTCTTTAACAACCTCGTTTGTTTTGAGCTAGTACAAGGTAGAAATAATTTTCTGATTCTTGAACTCTACTTCTGTACATGCAAATTGTATTCATGTCTATTAAGTATTTTATTTTTTCATGATTATTAAATCAAATAAACGATAATGATAAATGGAGAACAAGTCTGAGGAATAAATAATTAAATCAAATAGGGTGCCTCAGCCTTAGTTAACTATTACTAATAAACATAAGTATTCAATCAAAAAGGGTAACTAATACTGACTATTATTAGTAAACATAAATAATGAACATACTTTATAGTATATACTAGTAATTATTAGTTAGGCTACATAAAGATTATTAAAAATGTGTTTAGATAAATCATAATAGAGAATAATTCTTTTGTACCGTAAAACATTTACTTTAATTGATCTAAGGTTTTCTATATAAAAAAAATCATTCTGTTAAAAAGGTAACTTTTCTTTATAACGTGATTAATCTTTAACCTATGTTTGCAATGCAATCCAAATTTGCCGCATATCTTTAAGTTGGCCAAATACTAACAAAAAATAAATAATAACAGAACCATCAATAATAGTAAAATTATACAAATAAAAACTGTAATAGAAAAATGAAAACTTTCAATATAATATTAAATATTAATGCTCTGTGACGGTATAAATGAACATGTAATGTTCTTTTCTATACTCGATTATTATTGCTTCCATAAGTATGCCACAGAGAACATACCCAAGAGAACAATTGCAAGCGATTTCTGAACATTGTTTTCAGTCAAAAGAACTCAGCAAATCAAAAAAGCACGTCAAGACATGTATATAAACGTGCAGAACAGATAAGACAATTCAATCATAATAAAAGCACTCACCAAGAATAAGTTTTTTATTGCCTTGCACAATGTCATTCCCCGCAACATTCACTAGCGAGAACTTTAGCTGCTTCCCAATCCTAATAACTTGGTTGCAATTTTCCACTTTCTTGAACGGCATCTTTATTGGAGGCTTGTTAGCAAGTCTCCAATTAACAATCCCAGGAACCACCTTATCAAGTACCTCCAGCAAGACCCACCTGCAAGAAGAAACAACTATTTAAGCATAAAAGTAACACTTGTACTAAAATTAAAACAAGATTAGGAAAACAACTGGTTGCAAAGTAACAGTCCAGCTATTAGGTAATATTTGCACTGACTTTTGCACAAAAACTGTACAGCACATATTGATGTAAAGCATACCAGTGACTCCTAAACTATGGCCCATCTCGCAACTGGGCCAGGGTTGGATCAATTGATTAGAGTATGCTATTTGTCAATCTAAAATAAAAATATACTTGATAACTATGCCATTGACTAAAACAAACAGAAGATTATAGAACCGTTCCTTGTATCTAACCACACTGGATCAAATGGGAATTGAGGAGAAAAGGGAAAACAAAATAATAGTGTGTTCTAAATATAATGTGCTATGAAAATGCCAATAACAGGAACATGTAAGCCAGAAAACTTCATACTGCAGTGCATTTAAATGAAGCTATTATGAGAATTTAAAATTGATTTCTCTTTTTCTGAAAACTGCCTTACCCATTTCTCAAGTCTTCAAAAGAATTGTTGATGTATGACTCAATGCCAAGACCATTTATCCAAAAGCGGAAAGCCCGCTCCTCCCTCGCAACTTCATCATTTTTTACTGTCTCGGCAATGGATGCCTTGTTTGAATCCAATGACAATCCTTTCCTATAAAGCATCAGAAGAAACAAAATATTTATGATTAAGTTCAAACATCCCCTTGTCTTCTGCATCACCAAAAGGTAAACAAATTGTGTGTTTCCAAATGATGCGAATGAATAGAAAGGTTCAAAAAGGAATTATTCCTTCACTTTCTCACTCATGTAAATATCCTATATAATTTTCTACTAAATCTGACTATCCCCAACTGGGGAAACACAATTATGCCAGAAAATCCAGATGATACCTATTTTATTAACTGTAAAGTGAAAAAACAATAGAAACCATGGTTGTTGACTAGGAGAAATACTTCAATACAAATTGTACTTATTATGGTATACTCTATTTAATTATTAAATTCTACTGTACATTATATAGTGCTAACTTTGATGTGCATATCTGCAAAGTGGAAGACTTTACAGATCTTGCAAATGCTTAAAACTTGGAGTTCAATCTTCAGAAAATACCTGCAGGAGTTATTCAAAATAAACCCATAAACAAATAGACATTAACAAGATCATTTCAAAGCAAACAATGTTTGTAACTTTGTTTTCATTTCAAAAAATGAAGAAGAGAGCATTTTCAAGGCTTGAAAGTGAAGTTAATCTATAAGCTGGGGAGACTAGTTGAAACGTCAAATTCATCTTGTCTATGTCCTCTTTCACTAATAACCAAACATTCCTTTGTCACAATTGGAAGTCTCTTTCAAATTTTATAAGATCACGGTATTTCTAGCTATAGTATAGCTTGTCTAGGCTTTTCACTACACAATGTGTAAAGACATAAGAAAGTTCTGGTTAACTGGCAGCGGTCACATCTTCCACCAACAATAACAATTAATGAATGAAATTTGAATGGATGAAAACTGCAAGAGGCAAGAAACATCATTTTGTCCGTTCACAAACACCCCTTAAATCTTAAGCTAATGAGCAAGGATGCCAAATGAAAAGAGCTTGTGCAATTGAAAGTTACAGTATTCACCACCAACTTTGCAAGCATCTCGTAAACAAAATTTTGCGAGGACTAAGTGAGTGAAGTCTCCATATATCATGCCCCAGTTTTAAGCCAGTGTAAGTGATTGAGTTGTTAGCCCATCATTGCGACCCTCATGGGCTAATGTTATGGTTTGAGCTGTTACCCTTGGTAGAGGTGACAATACTTCTCTTCAGTAATATTTGAGATTAGGACCCTGTCTCTGCATATTTTGGTTTGGCTCATTTTGAGGAACTTACTATTTATAGTAAGTCAATTTTGGGCAGATACTATTTTTGGCAGGGCACTTAGGTGTTTGGCTTTGGCAGTGAACATTTGGATTCTGAGTTGACCACTTAGAGGAATTTAATAAGCTTCATCCCATGATTAATTGATTGTTAATTAAGTCCCACTTAATTAATTATAATATTAAAAGCATGTTATATAGTTTTAATCATTAATGCCAAGCACATTTAATGATTTCTTAATGAGTTTAAATATTGGCACCTAGCTTTAGAGCATGTATTTTAATATTATATTTCAAACTCAACAAAAACAAATACACTTTTCTGTGAAGTGTATTCATGAAGATACATGATCAAATATGAACTGGGAAATATATAAAGCAAAAATGGCCAAAATCAACCCATTCTATACATTTGATTTTATTGAATTGTGTGCAGAGAAATTGGAAATGAGGGCTTTAAGAAATTTCATCCTTGGAAAATTGTAAATTCTTCCAGTTTTGAGGACTTTAAATCGGTGCAAGATCCAATGAATTGCGCAATTGGCTATGGCTTCACTCTTAGGCCATGATTGTGTTTAATGGTAAAGAATTTGGGGTTTTCAATCATAGTTTTAATTCAGCTTATTAGCAGTGAGCAAAGAGTCATATCACAGCCCATAGAAACCAGTATTTGGATTAAAGAAGGCAGTTGCACTCTTCTCAAGGAGTCGCGCGAGCTATTGAAGGTGGCGTCAAGTGTGGAGAGATATGTGTGGGGTTTGAAACCAGCAGATTGGTCATAGTTTTAGCCTTCTAGACCCAATTACTCCATTGTGCAAGCTGCAAATCAATTGGATGAATAATTTCAAGGGTGCATGTATGTATCAGGTTCTTCATTGTTCATAGTTTCATAATTTCATTTCTAGCATTAAATGAAGGTGTACCTCAATTAAGAAGCATAGCCAATGAAAATTGAAATACTGGTGCATTGTTTTGCAATAGTTAGTTGTACTTCATGCATTCATTGTTCTCATATATTGAAAAAGCACAGAAAAATCATAAAACTCAAATGTTCGAAAAAACACCAAAATTGCAAATCAACATCTAGCAGTGCCAGGTGAACAGGGTTTAGAACCAACTGGGTTCCTACACCATACTCAAAAAATTTGAAGATAAGAGAAGGTCATGCACATTACTTTTGATTATGCGTTTGCCAGGAGAAAAAAGACAAGATGCTCAAGGCAACTCTAAATCTAATATTTACAGACTTGCAAAATAATCAACTCCGTTACCTTGTAAATTTGTACATCTTGTAGATTTTTCACTTATTCTTTAGTTGTTGCTGTCATTCAAATTATTATTAATTTGAAAAATCCTCACTATTTTGCTTTAGCCAATGGGTCACTTGATCAAGGTTCTACATTTGGTGGATGGGGAAAGAACCCAATGGAATATCTATATGATGGTCATGGACAAATTCAAGGAGGACCGCACATTACACTACGACAAAGAAAACAAATATGAACTCCTATGGCACATAATTGATCAACATTAGCACAATCAGCTCCACCTACACAGACATGCAAAAGCCTATTACTGAAGTTTTTCTACTTCAATTCATTCAACACAAGCGAGGAGGCTATGGATGGCCTCAACACATGCATTAAGAGTATGGCACTTGACGATACCCTTGGAAGAATCAATTCTTAATGTGCTGTAGCTTTACAAGGGCACAAAGGGGAGTTTGTCTGCTTAACCTCTATGAAATCAAAGAAAAATTCTCCAGCTAAGCAAAAAGATATTTATGACCTGCAAAAGATGAAGTGCGGCCTCATAGCTAATAGAGTTGTTTAACTGCATTTTTAGTTTATTTACATAGTCATGCATGACTTCTTTGAGCGCTGCGGTTACAATATTATGGAGCAAAATCACAAAATCTCAAATTGCTGTCTACATTTTGAGCCAACTTCTGCCTCTTACAGATTTGAGCATTGAGGCCGTTCACTTGAAGAAGCACAACATGTCGACCCAAAAGCATCTTGATGACCTCACTTTGCAGTAAACCCAGTAAGCCCATGTATTTGTGCCTAAGAGATGGAAAGGAAGGAAGGGCCATGATGAAATCGACATTAATCCATTTTCAAACCAAATTGCTAAGGATGTGGAGCTCATATTTACCATAGAGATGACTACCAATTCTAAGAAGAAGCAATAGAAGGGTCGGGCACATCCCAAGATAAAATCGGTGGTATGGGGCTAGGATAAAGCAAGGGAGGAGGGTGAAGGAGATAGTGAAAAGTGATGTATTCTAGAGTGCTGAAAAATACAATCTCTATCATCACTCCAGTTTTCTAGGTCATCAGATATGGGGATGGGGATGCAACTAACTTTGGAGAGGTACATGAGTGCAATGATTCTATGCTTGGCAGTTGTGTGAGAGGAGGACCCGCAATTAGGATTCCACATTCAGCCAAGCATTCAATGCAGATGGGACAAGTTGAACACTCCTTTGCACATGGTGGCTTATGCATTGAATCCTAAGTGTACATGGCTAAGCCTTGTAGAGTTGCACCACTTTAGGATGATGAGGTGAAGGCAGAGTTCTTCAAACACATTCATAAGGTGTATGCTAGTGAAACTACTGGCGAAATTCACACTTAGTGGAAGAAATTTGCCAGTCTTACATGTTGTTTGGATGTGGCATTGATGGATATCAGAACAATGACACATGAGCATTTGATCTTGTGATGAAAATGTCATGGATTAAAAAGGTCAAAGATTACCACGCTAGCCATTCATCTACTATCTTAGGTTTCTAGTTCTTCACCTACAGAGAGGAACTAGTTTACTTATAGCTTCATCTACTCTATTATGAGAAACAAACTGTCCTCTAAGAGGCCAAAGATACTAATGATTGTACATAGTATCTTGTGCATCATGGACCATAGTTACAAAAAATGGCAAATATTACCAAAATCGTGATAGTTCACGTACCGCACAACCGGACGATTTAATTGCAAGTAAATCCAACACTTTTTCAATTAAATTGCAGCAATTTTATTTTTCTATAAAAACCGCCAAATCATGTGCAAAAAAAGCCAAAAACCATTGACCAAAATAATAATAATAAAATTTGGAAGTTAGGCCAATGTAAGCTAGGGTTTTTTTAATGAAAGAGGCATGACAACTGCTGCTATTGACCAAAACAAAAAGACCAGTCCCACTCCACATGACTCCAATTTTTTTATTGTTCTATAGTGTTCAAAGAGATTTCGACTTCATACCTTGCAAGAATTTAATTCCATGTCAGAAAAGGTAATATTGTTGCAATAAGCAACACTTTAGACTCCACTGCATATATCATAAATAAGGATCGGATGTAGCTATTTTATATTACCCTAGGCAACATCCTCTCATCAATTGTTGCATATATCATCAAATTTATCAGAGATTGCAGCCATTGCTAAAATCAAAAGATAATTGAAGATTATATCAGATAACTACTGTGTATTATACAATTTTTATTGTATTCTGTAACTACTGTATTTAATCATAATGTTAAGTTTGACTATTGTGTATTATAAACAGTAGAAATTATTTAGTTCTTTACAATTAATAATCTGATTTTTAATACAGTATGTTACAGATATACACTTTTTTAGAGTAAAATTTATAAAATAATAAATTGATAATAGATATTTAGAATTAGAATTTTGTGTTTATTATATACTCGTATGATTCACGATTACATATCAAAAACCATGGTTTGAACACGTGTATTCAAAGATTGGTTGCTGATTTGGGCATTTGAGACCTCATCATCCTTGATGAGTTACAGAGCTACAAGCGGGAAGAGGGGCCATTGTTTTCTTCTCCTGATTGCAAATGTAGGAGATACACACTACAACCAAATAAAAAAGAACATGTGTTTAGTTTTATGGTACCATTTATCTCACTCACTAAGTTTATTGGAATCTTCAGCACATTATAAGTGGCTTTTTTAATCCTTGCAAATTTGTGGTGGGAAGATTATGGTGCCACAATCACCTAATCTTCAAAAGCTTGCCATCCAATTTTTATCGCAGCCCTACTATAGTGGTTCTGGTTGAGAGAAAAATTGGAGTATTTTTTAGAACATAAACACATAGAAGTGCAGTAGCTTGACTCGGAAGCACTTGACTGACTTGGTTAGTGTGCGATATAACCTTTGTTGACATGAAAAGAAGGTACAAGGGCAGGCTTCATATGAAGCATTTGACTTGGATGACAACAATTCATATGCAGCAGATTGTATTGCTACTCATGATGGTGATGATGTGGATGTGCATGAAGATGCATTATTAACTGATGAGCAGCTAGCAGAGTTTGAGATGGAGGCAAATGATTGGGATGTAGAAGTGGTAGCATGTGAGGACTAGGAATGTGAGTGTGGTCATCCATTAGAAACTTCTGCTGACCACCTATTGAGGCACCTATTCAAGGACCTGTTGAGGAAGTTGCAACTACTTCAGCAGCACCCAGTCAGCAGCAGCAATCTCTTTTGAGCTTTACTCGTAGACACAACTTATGATTTCTACTTCTAGTTTTCATTGATACTGAAACTTGAACTTAACATGTATTTTAAAGTTACAGTTTCATGGAGTTTGACTTTTGTATTGAACTTATTTTTATTCAGATGTAGTTGTTTTTGGTATGTGATTCTATCACAATGTTAATCTTCTAAGTATAAATTGCTATGAATTACTATTTAACACAAGACATTCATTAATATATGGTGGATATCTCAAATCATTATATGGTCTACAAATTTGGGTGTAAATGTGTGAGTTTAAGAATATTTTAAGAAATTGTATAATTTAAATGTTCAATTTTGCCAAATTTTTTGCTGAGTATTTGCCGATTCCAAGATTCTCAAAAAATTTGTGTCTGCCAAGATATTGCTGAAATTGAATTTTTCAACTATGTCATAGACCATAAAACGCATGTACAAGGATAGGCTGGCAGAACAATGGGATATAGAGCTAGAGAATCTGTCACAGATTAATGAGGATGAGATTGCAGCATCTACAGATGTAGGGATGGTCAGTGTTCCTTTGACAGACCATGACTGTAAGGAGTCCAATAGTTCGAGTGACGAGGAGTTTTCCTTGGGTGATGATTAAAAGCATCCTTTCACTACATTTTGACATGATTTTGTACTTGTTTTGATATCATACTACTCATTGTAATCGTACTTATATAACATAAATCAAAATCTGCTTGTATTTTGAATTTTTTAATGTTTATTTTTTATGGTAATTGGTAATTTGATATTCAATGTTCAAAATGAAAACTTTTGTGTCCAATGTTCAGTATATTGTATTCTGTATTGGGTATGTTGCAATTTGGCTATGTTCAAGTATTTCGTAAATGGTATTACAACTTCTAGTCTTGGGTGATTTGGCTATGTTCATTATATGGTCTACAAATTTGGGTGTATGTGTGTGAGTTTAAGAATATTTTACGAAATTGTATAATTTAAATGATCGATTTTGCCGAATCTTTTGCCAAGTATTTGCCGATTCCAAGATTCTCAAAAATTTTGTGTTGGCCAAGATATTGCTGAAACTGAATTTTTCAACTATGTCGCAGACCACAAAACGCATGTACAAGGATAGGCTAGCAGAACAATGGGATATAGAGCTAGAGAATCTGTCACAGATTAATAAGGGTGAGATTGCAGCATCTACAAATGTAGGGATGGTCAGTGTTCCTTTGGCAGACCATGACCGTAAGGAGTCCAATAGTTCGAGTGACGAGGAGTTTTCCTTGGGTGATGATTAGAGACATCCTTTCACTACATTTTGACATGATTTTGTACTTGTTTTGATATCATACTACTCATTGTAATCGTACTTATATAACTTTCTATATAACATAAATCAAAATCTGCTTGTATTTTGAATTTGTTAATGTTTATTCAGTATTACACCAATACGGGGGTATTGCGGGACGGTGGGACACCGGGGCAAGTTTCCGAGACGCGGGGAAAATAGGCCTCATTTTTGGGATGGCAAGAGGACGGTTAGGGGACGGTGGCAAGGGGAGGACGGGCCAAAGAGGGGTGTTGTATACTATACACATAGAACTTGAAATGCTAGTTATGAAATGATGTTTCAATAGTTCACTAGAACATACCAAATTAAAATACTTGAACATAGCAAAATTGCAACATGAATTAGAACCATTGACATTCAACATAGTAACGTATTACATACCCAATAGTAACATTCAAAAATCAAAACTCAAAAGAAATTCAAGTACACATCCCAGCGGTGGCATGGTTGCGAAATGGTGGAGGTGGGGGTGCTTGGGCACTCAAGTACCCGGTGCGGGGACGTCACGGGGCGAGTACTTCAAGGTTTGGGAGGTGGGTGCGAGTCTCCGAGTTACCCTATGTTTATTTTAATAGTAATTGGTAATTTGATATTCAATGTTCAAAATGAAAACTTCTATGTCCAATGTTCAATGCTCAGTATATTGTATTCTATATTGGCTATGTTGCAATATGGCTATGTTCAAGTATTTCATAATTGGTATTACAACTTCTAGTCTTGGGTATATACCTAAATTGTCAAAGCAATGCCCACTTTCCTAGATCTGATGCTTGAGAGTTCTTGGTTAGCAAGAAGGCCTCTATAATTCTACAACCAAAATACTCTTTTGACTAACATATCATGTTCCTGAACTTCTCCATTAAAAAAAGTCCCCAACAGGGTTGTCCAGTGTCCACTCTAACAAAGCAATTGTTTGCTTTGTTGGTTGATTAATGAGGCTTCAAGGCTTTTGCCTCTGCATGATAGCCATTGAAGTGGGGCAACTCTCTGTACTGGACCTCCTGAGAAACAAGCAACATAAAGCTTTGTTGACTAGTGGATTAGTGGAAACTTGAAAGCCGTCGCCTCCGCAAAAGAATGAGGTTTGCTCCCAAGAGTAATTAACATTTACCAATAATAGCCATGATTAGAATGTCTAAAATGTCAAAGAGAAGCCAATTTTCCTAGATTTGGTGCTTCATAGTCTTGGGTGGCAGGAAAGCCTCTATCAACCTACAATCAGAGTACTCTTTTAAGTGCCACGCCCTGCTCCTCAACTCCATTACAAAAAAAAACACTTGGAAGAATAATGTTCACTTGATTGTAGCTTGAGAATGAGAAGAGGCAACAATCACCTCAAATATCAACTTGCACTAATACCTGGTTGAAAATGTGCATCTGCATAATTTGTGGAACCGCATATTATGCAATTGGCAAAGATTGCCCTTCTTTTGAATAAGGAGAAGAAATTTGAAAAGTAAAGAACTAAGGCAAATGCAATTATGACTGATTCTCCTTCAGGATCAAAGATTGATATAGAAGGCTCTCATCTCAGCCCATACATGAGGAGTCAGGACCCATTACATAGAGATAATTATATCCAAGTAGACCACATGGCTTCTTCGTTTCTCATAATGCTCTCAGTGTGCAACATTTGCTTGAAGGTATAGCATGGAAAAAACTCATAAGAAGGATAGCAGCCATCATCCTTTAATATTATAACCGACATACAATTCCTTGTTGCAAGAAGTCCATTTAATGAATCATTGATCCATGGTGGAACCTAATTTGAGGAAGCTATGATAAAAAACAAGGTTGCAATAGAAGGTCAAAACACAATTTGGATGCTAAAGTGGTTGCACTATTTTGTCTGATGTGTAAATAAATGAAGAAAATCCTATGTTGATCACCTTCCTAGTGGCTTTTGGTGGGAAATTGTTTTTAAAATGAAAACTGTTGAGAAGCAGCACAAGCTACTGACAGAGGTGGTCATGGAAGTGGGTGTAAAAAGCCACATCCAGGTTCTAACATGACCAGCAATGTAACCACATATTTAGCAAAAAGTAGAACTTTTGAGGAGAGGTGCCCAACAATTGTTAGGAACTCTTGTGCCACCTTTTGCATGATCTTCAACTCGCTGATATAGGCAACCTTAAATGAGAGAAAATAATGCTTGATGATGCAAAAAACATTACCAGATATATCTACAACCACCCATGGTTGTTTAAGCTAGAAAGAGAGCACACCAAGGTAAAAGAGCTTATTCAATTGAGAGCAACAGGATTTGCACTAATGTTATGATAATGTGGAGCATCACAGCCTCCCCTAGCACATCTTAAACAAATGTTTGCACGCACCATGTTTGGAGTCTCCTTCTCCAACAAAGGCCAAATGGAAGAGGATTGTGAATACCAATTCTTATTATGTGTGCGACAAGGACAAACAAGACACTAGGTAAATGTGAGCTTAACATTTAGATATTTGCAAAGTAACAACTCCATTATTTTGCATGTTTGAATTCCTTAGTTAGTTATCCCTACACATCATTACAAAAATTTCCAAGTGGGGATGACAGTCGTTGAAAAGAACCAAAGCGTATGTTGGGAATTTAACTCTCTGATGACTACTATCATATCACTACCCGCAGGACAAGCATCCTAGGAAAACCAGGGAGAAAGATCAGAAGCACAGAAGGATCTTGCATTGAATTATAGGTTGAAGAAACAGAGTGAAGTGTCATGTATTACAGTTCTAGGTTGAAGAGACAGAGTGATGTGTGATGTATTAGAGTTCTTGTTGAAGCCAGATGAAGTGTTAGTGTCATGTCTGTTTCACCAAACTTAAAATGTGATGAACTCATAATAGCTCAGGTGCTAAACATTAGTAAAAGAGCTCTGTAGAAAATTTAAATGGAAGTCTTTTTAGCATGTCCCTAGGGTTGCCTCTCTCTGTATGTCAATGTTGGACAAAACTTCAGCATTGTCACTTGCTAATAGGCTAAGCTGCTAAAGTATGTGCAATTATACTGAGCATAAACTTAAAGTCTTTCTATTATCATTTGTGCTAGACGTGAAGGACAATTTTCCAACAACTGCTGGTCCCCCAAAGCACAAAAGTTATAGAACAATGTCTCCACAACAAATCAACATAAAATTATCCAAAACGTCATTTAAAACAGAAGCAAAAAGTGCATGACATTCTCCTCACCTTTGATGGAAAAGGTTAGCAACAAATGCGAGGTTCAAATTTGTAGATCCTTCAACAATATCCTTTGGGGTCAAATATCTTCTACAATTTATTTTTTCTGCTTGCAACAGAATCAATTTGGCCCTTTCCATCAGGTCCTTTGATTCCAAAGGAGAAAAATTACAATGCTCTGGAGCAAGGGCATTCAACAAATAAACATATGCTTCTCCATCCTGTATACAAAAGAACCAAATGTCAAATTTAACATGTATTGAAAACGCTTAAACATCTGCATATTAGAATGGTACAATCGACAATAATACTTGATCCATAACAACATTTTAAATCAACTAGATTAAACCAACATGAATGATTTTCAACTCCTTATAAATAAAGCCATAAACTACAGTGCTCAGAAATAAGCAATTCAATTATGACGGTAGTTGCTTGAAAGCAAGTAGGAAAAGAGACTTTAATCGGGAATGGAAAAAATTATTGGCAGAGAATTATTCTCCATCTTCCTTGTTGGAGAGGATAGAGTTAGATGCTGAATTTCTGGATTAGATTGTGTGGTGTTAATTTTTGCATCAACTTTTTTGTCACGCTCCATGATCCATCATCAGGATAGTAAAGAGCAAGGAAGCATAAAATTAAGACGCAATATAATCCAGAAATTCTGCATCTAAACTACGGATTGTGGAAACTTGAAATCATCAAAGGATAGACTTCCTATGCAGAGCTATCACAGATAACATGTATTACAGAAGTTCAAGCATCTGCATAAGAGAAGAGTACAATTGACAATAATACTTGATCCATACAACATTTAAATTCAACTAGATTACATCAACATGAATGATTTTGGATTTTACTATAAATGAGGGCAGCCCCTTAACTGCTTGGACTTATTACAAATGAAACCATAAACTAAAGCACTCGAAAAGTAAACAGTTCAACTTTAATGGGCAATCCAGATATATTATGAAGTGATTGCTTGAAAGCAAGGAAAAGGAATTTTACTCAGGAATGGAAAAAAGAAATTTGGTAGGGAAGTGTACTTCATCTTCATTTTTTGGAAAGGATATAATTCCTACACAGGAATTATAAATGCCCACTCCCTGAAGGCCCTTTCAGATAGGCTACTACAAAAAATGGAAATTTTACTTGAACTTCATATGATCTGCAGGTTACACAGTTTTGGCCAAGTAATTTAGTCCTCCTTAAATGAATAAATATGGTAGAAGAAAATCTCTCCAGCCCTTTTGCTCTCTGCCTTAGAAAATAGGACTCTCATTACTAGGTCTGAGGATTCAGAGAAAGGGAGAAGTCTAGAGGAAGGCCCTGGGTTCTTACTAGAGTTGGAAGCTTTATGAAACAAGGCATCCAGAACTCAATCCATTAAAATTGATATTCCATGCATCTTAGTCTGAACAAGATTCACAAACCACTCATTGCATTCCATGATTTAATTTGTACTCTAGAAAATATTAGATAATCTATAAGAAACTTGCTTTCTATGCACAAACTAAATAACAAAATATTGAATTACATAACAGATAGAATTAAATCCATAAAGGCACAAAACATGAACTAAAATTACTCCTTCGAAGATTCAAAGATTCCATAGTTAGAAAACATAAAAGCTTCATATCAGACTGGTAAGTGTAAAGGCTAATATAATCTAAAAATCAAAACATGATAAGATAATAGAAAATTAAAAACCCACATAGGCAAAGCATAACTCAAGTGCAAGAGGACAAACCAACTATGCTAGGACTAGTCCTAAGCATTAAGAAACTTACCGTTCCTTATAGAGGATAGAGGTCTCCATGAGTAAAAAGCAGAAACTTCACATGACGATGTCAGAACAGACTTCAAGAAAAAGAAAATAGAAAGTTACCAAATTAGAGCATCCAACCAGTTCCCTCAGAAATTAACTAACCTCCATCGAAATACTTATGAAGCTTCCAGAAATAATATGGAATAAAGACAATAAGAATTCAATACAAAATTCAAAGCCACACATGAAAACATAACTAAAGAGTCAGAGGATTAAACCAATTCTGCTAGGATTAGTCCTCAACATGAAGAAAATAACCATTCCTTATAGAGGAAGGAGATCTCCAAGAATACAAACAAGAAACATTAACATGGATACGTTGCAACAGACTTCAAAAAAAAGAAAAGTAGGAAGTTATTAAAATTATAAATAAAGCATCTCATCTGTTCCCTGAGAAATTCACTAAGCTCTAGCAAATGACTTGTTAACCTCCAAAAGGAACAAAACAAAGAAACCTCATGGAGTCACAACCTAAGCAGGTTCAACCTTAGAGAAGACTCCATGCTTAAGCATGCTTGAGCTGGTGTCACCTCTTAAGTATCACATAGATGCAATGTGTGCTAAGTATTTCATTCATTGACATGAGAATTGGGTTTTTTGTGAACCTCTATTATGAAACATAGGTCTATGAGTTTGACTCGAAAACTGCAGAGTTGAATCCTGAAAGCAATATCGCAACCTCATGGACTATCAATTCATCACAAAGGTATCCAATCATGCAAAAATGTACGGCTAGTTGTCATTTTTTATAGTACCATTCTCAGTCCGAGGATTATAGCATTAATTACTATTTGACATTCTATTTATAGATGATGCCAAGAATAGTAATGTGAGCATTAGGCATGGACAGACTACGCCTTCTATCTTATTCAACCCTTACCAAGATATTTTCATATATATGTAGTTTTTCACTAAAAAAATGTTAAAAGTGTATAATATAATGCTTTCCAAAACAACAATGTCAATTCTCTTGCAAATTTGCAATGGACAGAACAGTAACTAAACAATAAGGATATTCTAAAACAACTGAAAAACTGGTGAATCAAGTGTATATGCAGCCTCTCAGTTTTCTAGACAGTACTAAAAGAAAAGCAGTATGTTCCAACACAAACCTTGAGATCGAAGGAAAAGTTCGAAATAGTTTTCTTGAAATCTGTTTTACGAAGATGAAAATTCATCCACCGCAGCAAAACCTTCTCTGGAGCTAGATTCATCAGCTCCTCAACTTCCTGACGAATTTTAGAACCAATATCAATTGAGATGAGACAAACAACCTATCCTACAAAACTTCTTGTTGAATCACTTAGTTTAAAAAGATATTAATCCAATTTACGATGAAGTGAATAAGTGTGCAAATTTTGTCTGTATTACCTTACTATCATCAACTAACTCAACAAGCTCAGGTGTTTTCTTCAGGTCAAGGTCTGACAGAAGTTGTATCTGCAAAATTATTACCAAAATGATGATGAGATTCTCAGCAGCAAATTTGTGACAACCACGTTCTCATACAATGATCATTCTACTACAAAAAATAGGCTTTTTGACAGCATACCTTGATAATTTGAGATATTAAACCAAGTAGAAGGTGAGGCTGCAAATAAAAATAATTGCACTTGTTAATATAATGGGTATGAAGCAAACCTATAAACCAGTCAATATCAATGACAATTTGATTTCCTGAAAATAAATACAATCAAAACATAGTTCAAAACAATTCTACTAAGGTGCACCAAAAAATGCTCCTCTTAGGCTCAATAACCAAATTATAGGGTTCAAAAGCAATGGCACAAGATAAACTTGAACGAAGGAGAGGCAGATTAGTTTGCTGATAATCATTAGTTTGAAAAGTATAAATTATGATGAAAATTAAAATGTTTAATAATTAAATAGGAAAACATATGAAAGGAATTCATATCCATTGAAAAAAACCATATAGAAAACCAACTGCAAACCATTAATAAAATAAAACAGTCCCAGAGTAATAGTTTCGAAAAAAGGAGAAGACAATCCAAAGGTTGTGTTTATTCTGAAAAGGAAAGACAAACAATACAATATATCTCACATACCCTTCCTTCAACCAGATCCTGGGTTCCGATATTGACAACCGTGCACCCTATAGCTTTTGCAGAATTCAGACAGAGAGTGTGATTTTCATTCCTCTCCCACGGATTGAGTTTATCTTTAGTATTTACAGTCCTTTCGTCAATAGTCCCAGGAACTGCCAAATTGATCAATTTGCTGCATACATTCAAAAAATATAAAATGCACTGCAGTCTTTCATATTTCAGCATTCAGAATCTTGCATTTCTAATTATCTTAAGCGGAAATTCTCCAGAATCAAAAAAATGAGATGCAACCCAAAGCCAATTCCTTTAAAAATTAATACCACAAACAAAAAGCCATTTGAAACAACTATACCATAGGAGGACTCCATCTTTAGCTATCTCAAACAGATCGTTTGTGGAAGGATCAATCGGAAGGAATCTTTTCATAAAAGGATCCTCTTCGAAGCAACTATTGATGTGGGCAATATATGCTTTCTTCTCAGATTCGCTAATTGTATGAAGCAAGGTAGTTGTAGCTGCCTTCAGAAAAGAGGATGAGTTGCCCGAACCACCACTTTTGGTGCTGGCGTGGGTCTGCATGTTGAGATACATCTGCAGTTGGGCAAACGAAACTATAACTTTGTATTTTGTTTTGTTTCTCGTCCTGATGATGGACTACTGAGGATCCAAAACGTTAATGCTAAGAAATAGTGAACATAGTCATTTCAAATAAGCCAGTACAAACAAGTTTGTGAGTGTGGGCAAGGGTCCATCTAAACAACGCACTAAAGCAATCCAGTGTGATCCTGTGCACTTGGAAGGCAGCATTACTCACCTTAAGAAAAGCTTCGAAATCTATCTCTTGTTGGGCGCTGGCACTGGAGTAATATTTTGAAAGAATCGTTGCCACTTCTTCCTCGGTGAATAACTCCTGAAATGCTTTTAGTTTTGCCATTCCGGAGGCCAAATCGGCGACTGTAACATGCCCTGTCTGGGCTTTCATGTGAATGAACTGCAAAAACAACATGAGCATGGTATCGGCGAGCATTTGAGCATTCATCCATATCCAGACGAAGCAGACGGAGAAGGGGATTCAAACTTACATGTGATTTGAGAGCCCGAAGTTCGACCTGGGTGAATTGGCTCTGCAGCCATGGATCCGAGACTAGTACGCCAACAAAGCCTGCCATTAGTTGAAGAGATACGCTAGATAATCCTCTTTCAGCTTTCCTCTGCAATCCTCGCTCTGTCCATGTAATACTGTGATGGGTAAAGCGGGAAGAGGAGAGCCGACTCAATAAAGGAGTGGAGCCTGCAGGCGGGGCCCAATCATCGCCATGGTTTCTCCATTTTCTAATCTACTTTCCCCCCTGCACCAAATTGGAATTAGGCCTCTCCGATCGCAATCTAAATTCCATCAATTTCGAAGATTGAACTTTTTCATACTTGGGTGTTTTTCCATTTGAACTACCAAATGCTTTACAGTTATTCCACCCCTTTCTGACCCCTTTTAGATTTGTAAAGGTATTGTTCCTTTCTATTTTTTATTATTATTATTTATTATTTAGTTTTTAAATATAATGATCTGTGCACAAGTACATGTTACATGGAAAAAGTGGATAATTAATTTGAATTTTATTCTATCAACGTATATTCTTATGACTAGTTTATTTAATGTTTAATTTAGATAAAATTCATTATATGGAAAAAAAAATTGTACCTAAATTTAAATTTATATATAAGTTAAGGTGAATGTTCTTTCTATTAGTCAAATGTTACTTATTGACTTTGGGTGTGAAATGTATTACTTATATGCTAAGTTATTGTAGAAAAATATGAATTTCATTTCATTTTGACTATTTTTATTTGATATGAAAAGATATTTTAAAAGTAAGCTTATATCATCAATTGTTGCATATTTATTAGCATTCTACATTCTGCATATATTTGATTGATTAGAGTATTTTATATCATTCAATTAAATACGAGGGTTAGATCCTTGTGTAGCAAGTTTTTAAAGGTGTTCATCAACAATATTAACTTTCAAAAGCATGTTTGAACACCAAAGTAAGCATGAATCTAAAATGTTGATACTAAGTTAGATCTGGACTCATTTAGACCATGTATTACAGAAATACCTCAAACTAACTTCTAGTGAATTTATCTATAAGTGATTGTTTAACAAATTCTTGAGCAATATATGAGAACATCTCAAATAGTAACATTATTACAATTTCTTTCACATAAAACCTAGAGCTAGACAAGTTTATTTTAATTTTTAATTCATATGATTGTACGGACATATCTCTCTAACATAATCACTCCCAACTCTAATGTTTATGAGTGTTTGAAAATTGAATTAATGATTAATTATCTTACTCGTAGATATTTATGTGAGGTTTATTGTATCCATGCTCACTCCTTGTAGATTTTAAAATTTGTATTGAATTGACTTTTATAGAATAGTTAGGTCAATCAAGAAATTCATCCTTAAAATATAAGTTAGTATAAGCCATTAAGAAGACTAGGATGAATCTTCAATGATTTTAGCTTTGTTGGGATAAAGAGAGTGGTCCTAAAGATATCAAAGAAAAAACAATGTCTTCAAGGAGACTACAGAGAATAGGTTGATCCCTTTGCATGAAAACAACACAAAATTGTCACTAGCTATGTTTCATGATATTTTGATAACATTTATAAGATATTATCAAATGCAGCCGATAGAAAATACAAAGCTCCACTAGTTTAAAATAAAATAGAGTTTGCATGTAATTTACCTTTACATTTTTGTTGAAGATGTTTTGTAAGCCTAGTAAAATAATAAATTATAATTTACCTTTACATTGTTGTATGTATTTATTTATTTACCTATCAAAATTTGAATTGTGTCATAGATTATTAACAGCAAAGTAAAATTTTGAAGAAAGTAAAAACATGACTCAAATATGAAACTAAAATGATAGATATTATATAGATACCTTCAAAAAATGAAGTATAATTGATTTCATCTTAAACATAATTAGAATTTTATATATATATATATATATATATATATATATATATATATATATATATATATATATATATATATATATATATATATATATATATATATATATATATATATATATATATATATATATATATATATATGTATTGAAAGATCCTTAGTAATCCATCACTTATCCAAATTATATATCAAGTATTAATTTTGAGAAGGAATTTTTATATTTAATCACAATACTTTTTAGAATTGAAGAGTTGGCAATAAGAACTCCATACCAATGATACATGAAAAGAAAATTTGGTAAAAAAAATTGTAACATTAGAGTGAGATCTTGTAATTTAAGAAGAAAGGATGACAAATTATACATTGTGTATTAATGATATTTATCTCTTGTTTTACACAATGTAATGCCCAAGTTTCAACATTTGAACAAAAACATGACTATTTCTATTTTTTTGGTACATTACTGCATAATCAAACTAAATATCTCTATCATGTTTACTACAATATAAAGCTACACACAAAAGAGGACATTTCTTTTATAGCTTCGTCATACACCATTGTCTTAGAGTAAGAAGCTAGGAAAGAACTTGGATAGGTGTGAGAGAAATCATCACTTACATTCTATATAAAGAGGTTGGCTTTACATTGGTTTATACTAATAATGTTATAGCCTTCATGTCCACTTATGGCTAGAACAATATTGTGTTGCTCTAACTTATACTAGTGTCCATTAAATACACCTAAAGTGATCATAACATTATTTCAAACACTAATGTTAAATCCTTTGTAACTAAGATTTACCAAGATTTGGTAAATAATTAAATCTTGTAACCCTCTTGAAGCAAGGATGTGTGATAGTTAATTTATAGTAATTTTATCCTTTTTGGAAACCAAAATTTTGTTGTCTTGTTTAACATTAAGAGTTAAATGCTCACAATAACATTATGAGAAATTAATTCCCCTAATGCTCAATAATGACAATCCTTAATGTACAATTCCTGATACTACTATCATCCCAATTAGTAAAAGCAATATAATTATTAATGCACAACCATTGGCATTGATGCAATGGTATTACTAATGTTAAGTCTTATTCATATTAATAATATAGTGACCATTGTTGTTTTTATAGGTATCATAAATAATCCTAACACTACCATTTTGTTATTACTAATCATAAAACACATATTATCCATTTATCTATATATGTATATTGAAACAAAAGTAACACCCTATATAACAGTGTTGTCGTAACTTCTAATATAACAACTACTTTTAATATTTATAGTGTCATTACAAATACTATGAAAATCATCTTAAAATAATATTTGTATCGCTATCCATATTATTATTATTATTATATTAAAATAGTAAATCAAAGCATCAATACATTATGAGGAGTTGTTACCCAAAAAGTATTAGAGATTATGGCATACCCATAATACCAAAACCATATAAGTTTACCTTATTAACGTGATTTTATGATATCATAAAATATTGTATACAACTATTATCATGAGAAAAGAACAAGTTTACTACATTCTCCATACTCACATTCATAAGTACCAAGAGGAGGTACAATAATATTAGGTGTAACTTTGACTTTCTATTTATTATTTTGAGACTTTTTAATTTTCTTATCTTTCAAAATTTATTTGAAAATCTTCATTTCACTCTTGTAAAGTTGGAAAGGCTATAAGTATTCCTTGTCCAATTTTTTTCTTGTATGAGGGAAGAAATAGGAAGGTTTGATATCTCATTTGAACATCATTGTAACTCATTTTATTAAGATCGTGAACCTGTCCTTAGGGATCTTCGTCATAGAAAATCTAAAGCTTAATAATTAGAAAATTGAAATAATGTTGAGCTCATTAAGGTTCCTCCTTTTTCCTTGAAAAATCTTTTCATTCCTCTTTTTCCACAAGTACCAAAAACTATCATTGGTTAAGACAAGCAACAAATGGTTTAAGGCCACATTAAAAGTTTAATATGGCCATTAAGAATTTCAAACAAAGAGAAATTGGAATTTTCTATTCAAATTATAAGCCAACCAAACATCAAAGTCTAGATGAAAATATCATTCTTGTAATCAAAGAAGGGTTGTTCACAAGTTTCAAAAAACTTACAATAATCACAAATCCTAGTACACAACCCATGAGATTTTAATTTTTCATCCACAAATAGCTTCTGAAAAATCAAAAGCCACCTAAAATAGGTTTCCCTATGCTCCACATGTTTAATCCAAATGTATTTCAAAATATTTTATCATTTAAGGTACAATTAATTTATATTTCAAGCCTTATTTAGTCAGTCATATACATCTCCTGAATCAACAAGCATGAGAAAAATCCCATCAATGAAAAATACAAAATTGAGTTTAGACCATTGCATAATATTTTATTGGCAACAAAATCACCATCATTTATCAACTTTCTAAGAAATTTACTAATATGACCATCAACAATCATGGTGTATGTCTTACTATGAGAGAGAGGTAGATCATACATAGTACTTAGTTGCTCGCATGAACCCAATTTAATATTAATTAAAATTTCTTGCAAATTTCTAACCCCCATGTAAGCCCAAGCTTTAGTTGAACAATCTTGCATATATTTTTAAAAATTGAAGGTTGACAATAATAACTCCATGTAATAATTAAACATGAATGATACATGAAAATAAAATTTGGTTAAAAAATTGTAACATTGAAGTGAGAACTTATAATTCAAATGAAAAAGGATAATAAATGTATTGTATATTAATGATATTTATCTCTTATTTTACACAATGTGATGCCCAGATTTTAAAAGTGGGACAAAAACACAACTATTTCTATTTTTTTGATACATTAATGTATACTCAAACTAAATAACTCTCTCATGCTTAATACAGTATAATGCTACACACAAATGAGGACATTTCTTTTGTAGCTTCATCATACATCATTGCCTTAGAGTATGAAGCTTGGAAAGAACTTGGATAGGTATGAGATAATTCATCATGTACATTCTATATTGAAGAGGGTGGCTTTATTTACATTAGTTTATACTAATAATGTTGAAACCTTCATGTCCACTTATGGCTAAAACAATATTTTGTTGCTCTAACTTATATCATTATTCATTAAATGCACCTAAATTGATCATAACATAATTTCAAAAGATAATGCTGACTTCTTTGCATCTAAGGTTTACCAAGACTTGCTAAATAATTAAATGCTGTACCCCTCTTGAAACAAGGATGGATGACAAATAATTTATAGTAGTTTTTTCCTTTTTGAATACCAAATTATTGTCATCTTGTTTAACATTGAGTGTTAAATGCTCAGAATAATACTATGAGAAATTAATTCCCCTATATGCTCAATAATGACAATCCTTCTTGTAAAATTCATGATACCACTATCATCTCAACTAGTAAAATCAATATATTTAGGTATGCATTGTTGGCTTCTGATTTGACAGAATTTCAACAACCTTTTACAATATTAGAAAACCTTGGAATTAGCTAAGAACCATAATGAGCATTTTGAGAAGCAAGGTAAAAGGACCAACTAACAAGACTCTGAGGTCTTCTCCACTTTGAATTCTGCAAGATTCAAGGGAGTTTACCTAGGAATTCATTCTTATTCACTCATTATTCAGATTCTTGACACAAACTCCATAAATAAAAGATAGCTCAACCTTCTTTCTTCTAACTCTAGAACAGTACAAAAGATGACAAATTACTACTTTATCAAACCCTAGAACTTCATGAGTCAAGCATAGGCTAACAATTCAAGCTTCAACAATATAATAGTAAAAGATTGATTTATATAAATTTTGCATCGTGTAAAATTTCCTCACTAGATCAACTTCAAAGATGACTAGTGCCTTATCTATTGGGCTACAAACTCCTAGGAATTAGACACCTACTTTAGGATCCCATCTTGACACTTTATGAAAAGATTATCTGTATTCACCTCCAGATCTCATACTCATCATATCTTCAATAAAAACCATAGAGTTCTTCCAAATTACATTAAGCATTTACATAACCCATTAGATTATCAGAAAAAGCAAATTGAAATATAATTCAAAATGAATTACAATTGAAATTTAATAAACTTTGCAATTAAATCCCAGAGAACATAATAGAGATGAGTGAAGAGACAAGATCTAGGATGAATAGTTAACTTTTTGCATTTGTATTAATTTCTTTGAAATTGTGTACAATTCAATGAGCATCCCTATCAGAACATAACACAAATAGACAAGCAATTGTTAACTTTCTATTCAATTTTGGAGCAAAATTACAGTATGCCTGGACTAACTTAGAATGTACAAACTTAGTTCAATCAAATGAAACTTGGACCCTCCTCTAACCTTGAAGCTCATTTATATAGTGTGAGTTGCAACAAGCTTCAGGTTTAGAGGGAGAAGGATAGATGTCCTTCAAAACAAAAATTTATATACAAGACAAAAAAAGTCACTTTCACTGTTGCACGAGAAGAACAAAACTTTTGTAGCATTTTGCTTGATAATAGAATGCCTTCTTTATTCACTGCTTCGAAGTGGGGCCTATTATGTTTTGTTAGTTTGTTGTTCCTCCACAATACTTGGTGATTGGTTCTTTTCTTCTTGTTTTCCTCTGGTTGTGGGGCCACCTTTTCTTCTTCTGTTATGCTTGGCTCAGGTAATTTAATATCTATAGTAGGTGGCTGATCATTCTTTCCTTCAACAACTTATGGTATGATGCTCTCAATTTCTTGTGTTGGTTGAGGAATTGTCTCATCTATTTCTGCTATTTTGGTTTTAGCTTCATGAGGCATTTGTGAACTAAACTCCTCTGTTATCTCATCAATTGTTTGAACAACTTTATCAACAAACTTCATCTCTTTAATAGATGTTGATTTATTCTACAATCTATCATCTATTGGTACCTATGAAGATTAAGTTTTTGATGCGTATTTGGCCACCCATTCATCATATGTTGCATCATCACGCCAATCATAACTGATGACTTCTTTCTCTTTACTAACAATATCCTTCCATTCACCTTTGCGAAATTTTGCTTCAATTTTTTTTTTATAGATTCTTCTAGCTTCTTCCAAGTCTGCTACAACATCTACAAATAAGCCATTTTCATTATATCATATTATATGGCTTACTTTATCATTCAAAATAGCCAAAATGTCATCATCCTAGTCTGTTAAAGTTTGTATCTCATGTCCTTTTATGAACAATGGAGGAAAGAAAGTGAAACTTTTGTTCTCACACCTGGAGACACATGACCCAATTTTTCTCTATAGTGAGTCCCTTTTCATAACAAAATCCAATAAGCCAATTACTTGGTCATGTGTTTTCTCAACTTGGTAACCATCATTCCTCTTATCAACTATTTCAAAACATATCTTTGTCATTATCTCCTCTCTTGCTACCCATTTATTTAGGATTTCTCTTAATTTGTTATCATCATTATCGGGGTTTTATCGATAGAGAGTAATTGACCGACCATGTAATGTAGTCTTCGGGTATCAATGTCATAAACAAAGAATAACATTACTTCCCTTACCTTTTGATCATACATTTTCCATTTCTTCTTATGCATTCTTGAGCTTAGCCTTTTCTTCCTCTGCATCCTATTTAGTGGCATCTTCCTGATGTAGAGGAGTGTCAGAAATCTCAATTATAGGGCTAGTTGATGGTGGAGGGGTAGGTGAGGAAGCAATTAGTCTTTAGGATGACTCCCCAATTTCTGATATTCTAATTTGTTGTCCTTTATATTTAGCAATTTCATTCTCAAGTCTTAGTCTGTTCTTAACCTCCTCATTATAAGCTACCAAGACTTGTTCATACATTACCTGTAGCTCTTGTACAAACTTCTTTTCCTTCCTTGCGATAACTAGTGCAAGATTCATTTTTCCAACATATAGTTCTACAGCCTCCTTATTAGGAGTATCTTATAGCCTTTTCACAATCAGGTTGCCTATTATATATGAGTCACTAGGCTCAGAGGAGCGAGTCTTGGTTCCTCTTTGTAAAGACCAAATGACCAAAGAAGTATGATCTACACTATATTTCACATCACCTAATGCTTTATGTTTTTGTTCCTCAATGTTCATTCCTTTCTTCCCTGCATCAAAAACCATAGCATATGCAATATCCTAATTAGGAAGAAGTGACACTCTAGCTCCTTTGATCATTCTTCTTCCTTCTTCTAGAGTTATTCTGTTAAATTCCTACATCATTTCATACTTGATTTCATTTTGTATAACAAAGTCTTCCTTATCAGGTTGCTCTATTTTCCTTTTGTGACACCTCTGTTCAAAATTTACAATATTACTCTCCATGCAAATTAATAAAAAGCTCTTGACTTAATGAAGCTATCATCTAATAAAACTTTATGGCTAGCCTTATCAATCATAGGGTCTAGCTCTTCTCCCTATAAGTTAGCTATAGTCAGCTCCAGACTAGGCACGAGGGGTTCTTTCAAAGTTCCTTCTTCTAGTTTAGTTGTGGTAATAAAAACTCCACCTTGGCTTCCAAGCTGCTCCATTTGCTCAATTGTGAGTTATTCTTCTCCCAAGTGAAGGGGTGACTGAGACGGTGTATAAGTTACCCCCTAATTCATGGACTCTTCTCTAGTTCTTTATCCCTTGGGAGCTAGCTCTGATGACCTTTCCTTAATATAAGATCTCTTATGAGCTGGGGAGACAAAGGTATTTGCTTCTACTTTTTCCTTCCTTTTGTTGTCACCTTGTTCTCCCACCTTGACTACACTATAGCTAGCCCTTTTCTGAACAACTACCATGAACCCACAATAGGAGTGAAAGATAGTCACTTCACGACTTCTCTTTCTTTATCAAGATAAGTTCTAATGAGGATGGATTTATTTTCATTCAAAGTATCCATTATCTCTACAAAGAATGTCATCAAGTTTTTTACCTTGTCAACCATTGTTTTAGCCTTGGACAATGGGTTGCAACTTTTCTCAAAACAGTTTACATTTTCCAACACCTTGGAGTAAAGTCTCCATTTTTCTTTTTTCACCTCTTGTCTTGTAAGGAAAACTCATTTCTTATGATATCCTTAGGGTAATAAAAATCATGCTCATGAGCTTTAGCGTTTCTCTTTTCCTGAATATTTAAAAAAATCCCTCATTGTCAGCAAATATTGCATAGGAGGTAGCCATTTTGTAAGGGTTCAAATTTTTATACAAGAAGACCCAACCCCCCTTAGTAATCACATATTGGTGTACAATAGTGCATGTTGGAAAAATGGAACCTCTTGATCTACATGTTAGTTCTAGTTCCTCTAATCCACCTATTTGCCATAATATCTCTACTAAACCAACTTTCAAAGGCACTTGGTATAGTAGCACATGCAGAGTCCCTTGGAATCCATATACTCTTAGTACAGTAGAAACTGGATATGGGATAATATCTGCCCAATTATGGAAAACTTTCAAATTATTTGGGGAATCCATAGGTCTAATAAAATCCAAAAGCAACTTAGGAATCCTTGGGTTATCATTCAATAAGAGCATCCTCATCTTTGATTCTAAAAATATGCCGAACCTAAAAAAGTTGGCCTCACTTGCATCCCACGACATGTCTGCACTCCACAGCTAAATAGGCAAAGGCTCTCCCTCATGCTCTCTTGTCAATTGCATCTTTTTTTCAAAATTAGTGACCCCTTTGAAAAGGAACATATGCATCAACATTGAGTACCACCCAAATGTTTTCTCTATCTTTCCTTTTGCAATCCCAATCAATCCCACATGGATCTCTTCAGCTAGAAAAGAGAAAAAATTGAAAATAATACTACCCCAAAGCATAAAATCTACACCATCATATACATGAATTTGATTGGCATAAAGTTTTGTTCGTCCTCACCAAAAACCCTACATAAGGAAATGTATATATCTAGGGCACAAAAATTGAAAAATTGCTTCTTAAAAGGTTCCTGGGTTGAGGTTGTGACTAATGTCAAATTTCCAATAGTTGCAAGGTCTCCCCTCAATGCTCCTTGCCTAATTTGCACTTTCTAAGATTGGTATTCCTTTTCTAATTCCTGAAAGTCAATGATCTCATGGTATTGTGAAGTAGGGTCCATCCTAAACGCTTCCCAAATCTCTTTGGTGTTATTCTCACTAAACATTCCCTTTTTATCCCCCTTACAGACCTAGTTATTGGATCGTACATTCTGGTTACCAAAGTGAGAAGGTTTGACTCCATGAACACTCCTAGCACAATTTATTTTCCAAGGTCAAGGTTCCAAATTTTATCGTGTGGGGTGAATAATTTTCTCTCTGAAAACTATTTTTTGAAAAGTTGCAACCCAATTTTAGATGTTGTTGCATCTCAAGTCCAGTTTCCTCTGTCATACAAACCCTCAACCACTTTCAACCTTGGAGTAACAAGGACCGATTTCTTCATATTTATTGCGTCATTAGTGGACTCATTTAATTGTTCTAAAAAATATCATGAATATTCCTATGCTAGTAATCCCTTTGCCCAAAGAAGCCCTTCTTTGGAGGCATTGTGAAATATAGAAACAACTATCAAAATTCTTCCTAGAGAGAGAAATTCACTTACTAGAATTGAAATTTTTAGCTGGTTGTCACAGTAGCTCGTTGTTGCAGTAGCTCATGATTTAGCTTTATATAGAGATTGGATTCAACTAGCACTATACTCTAATTCTTCAATAATCTCTTTTTAGAATGAATTGTCAACTTTTTGTTATAGTTTCTATACTAATTTGCATGAAAGACATTCAATTTTCATAAATGTTTTACAATGAGCAAGGATGTATACTTCTCTTCAAATTTTGAAAAGGGGTCATTGATCTGTAAAAGTTTGATGGACATGACTCATTTTAGTTGTTTATTCATTTTTCATCTCATAACCTGGCAGTCAAACCAATCATGTCATGACATGTGGAAACCTCCTATCTTATCAGCATCCCTTGTGTAATGGTTACAATGCATTGGACACATGTCATCATTTCATTATGTTGCCAAGGTTAAAAATCATGCATCTTTTCATAGTGACATAACGACAACCTTGGATTGATCCTCGATCTTATGGCTAAGAAAATACTATGCCTTCTAAACTATGTTGGCCCATAGGGAGACATGTCAACCCATTGCTATATTGCCTTGGTTAAACAACTTGCACCTTCTTATAATGACATATCGATGTTCATTGATCTTTGATCCAATCAATGGCTGAGGGAAAACTCCAAAAATTGGTTGATTTTGGCAGAAGGGCGAATCATTATCAAACACATGTCACTTAAAATGACCTCAATGCTTTTGGAGACTTGCAAATTTACTGGCCCCACCTTGGAAATGCGTCACAAGGTCACTATGCCTCTATGGTTAAAAGAACTACAACTTTTGATCGTGACATAAAACAACCCTTTGATCTTTAACCAGATCAATGACAAGCATTGCTCCTTGTTATTAATGCATTTGGTTAACTCAAACTGGTCCCACCTATTCCACATGGCATGCTATCATTATGTCACCAAGATTAAAAATCTTACAACTTTCCTTGGCGATATAACAACAACCATCGATCTTCAGGAGATACAATGGTATTGATTTCAAGCGTTATAACAATGGTTGGGCCCCACTGACAAGTGTCACATTGTTGTATGTTGCCTTACTTAAAATTTGCACAACTATCCAAGGTGACATAGCGATGATCGTAGTTGCTGAAGAGATTTGATGGCTGAGAAGATGTGTCTAACTATTGCGCTTTCTGTGGTCCCCCATGATAGATGTCAACTTGTCATTGTGTCACTTTGGTTAAAACCACAATATCTTTTCATAGTGACATAATAACAACCTTTGATCTTGAGGAAGATCAAGATTCATCACAACAGCTCACAACTTGAGTTTTAAAAAAATTAATTTATGTAGGATACGGGGTAACCACGATAAAACCATTGGTTGAACAGAGTCACGAGTTAGGGAACAAACCCAATTTCATGAAAGATTTCAAAACTAATAAAGAAAAACCCTACATAATAAAAACTTGGAATGGTACTAGGGTTTTTCAAAGTGTTTTACATTAATATTTAGGGTTCAACTCATTTTTCTTGCCTTGGCAAAGGATACAACTATTAAAAAAATTCAATAATATTACATAAATTTGTGAGATAATAGGGCAGAAAAACTAGGGTTTTTCTAGGGCAAAATTGCACATGAAAATTGCAAACTCTAACTTCTTAGATATAAAAGTTGGATTTTCACAACAAATTTTTAGGATTTTTAACAAGGTGAAAACCAGGCCAACATGCACAATAATTGGAATTGATGCAATTATAGTATTACTAATGTTAAGGTCCTATTAATATTAATAATATAATGGCCATAGTTGTTTGTAGAGGTAACATAAATAATCCTAACACTTCTATTTTATTATTACAAGTCATCAATCATATATTATCCATTTATCTAATTATGAACATTAAAACAAAAGTAATACCTTGCATAACACTGATATGGTTACTTCTAATATAACAATTACATTTAATATTTATATTGTCATTAGAATTATTATTAAAGTTAACTGAAAATAATGCTTTTTATTGTTAGACATGTTATTATTATCTTTATATTAAAATAGGAAATCAAAGTATCAACACATTTTGAGGAGTCGCTACCCTAGAAAGTATTATTGGAGATTACAGCACAAATGTAATACCAAAATCATATAAACTTACCTCATTAATGTGATTTTACAATATCATAAAATGTTATAGACAACTATCATCGTGGAAAAATAACAAATTTACTATATTCTTATACTCACATTCATAAGTACCAAGAGGAGGTACAATAATATTAGATGTAACTATGACTTTCTATTTATTATTTTGAGACTTCTTTATCTTCTTATCTTTCACTATTGTTTCAAAATCTTTCTTTCACTCTTGTTGCTATGGAAAGGCTCTAATTATTCCTTGTTTAATTTGTTTCTTATATGAGGCAATACATAGAAAGATTTTGTCTTAGTTGTTAGATAACTGGGGGGGGGGGGGGGGGGCGCGGTGTGTGAATCAGTTATATCCAGTTCTCATACAGTTTCTTCAAACATTTCAGTACCAAAAATACTTCATAAACATCATAAGGATTTACTGGGTGATCCTATTTAGCTTCTCAATTAATTCACTCTATTAATTTACTTCAAAATGCTCATTTATTGTTTCTGTTATAATTGACTATTTGTTATAAAACTTAGTTGTTACAGATCATTTGCCTAGTTTTTACAGAGTTGCAGTAAAATGTAAATAACATGTAAAACAACTTACAACATAACAACATTTACACTTTTGAAACCAAAATTTTTAATGTGGAAACCCTGTAAATGGAAAACCCACCTAGGATCAACAACTCAAAATTTTCACTCTTTTGAAGTGAGCTATGCTAGGAGCCAACCTTGTTAAAGGTTTACATACACATTGTTAATGTGACATGGTTAAAGGATTTACACCAAAAGATCATTTAAATTATCTCCCAAATCAATAATCCCAAAATCCCCTTGGACACAATCAAGAGAATAACCTCTATGGGGAGTAGCATGAAATGAAGCCCCTGAATCTATAACTCATGAATCATTAATACTTTTTAAGGAAAGAAGCAAAGCATCCTCTTCAGATTTATTACTTACCTCATTTTCCTCCTTGTTTGTGCCCTTCATTGTTCTTTCAAGTCCAACAATCTTTCTTCTTGTGCCTTGGTTTCTCACAGTACCAAAAATCTCTTGGTCCTCTGGATTAAGACCTCTTTCCATTTGATTTTCCTCTTGATTTCCCATTATTTCCAAAATTGTTTCCTATCTCATTCATTCCACCTCTTCTTTGTGTGTTCAAGATACTTCCTGATGTATATCCACTCGATATTTTCCTATGTGTTTCCTCACTTAGAATCACACCAATAACATCATCAAATTTTAGGGTATTAGAACTAGAAACACAATTTCTCACAGCCATTCCAATTTTCAGGCAAAGAGCACAAAATCAAGAGAGCCCTAATTTCTTCATAAAAAATAGCATTTATAGAAGATAATTGACTGGTAACCATATTAAACTCATTTAAATGATCAACAGTAGATCCACCTCTTTCCATCTTCATATTAAATAAATGCTTCATGAGAAATACCTTGTTTGAAGTGTAGGTTTTTCACACAACTTTGCTAGGGTTGTCATCAACTCTTTAATTGTCTTCACTTTTATAATATTAAATGCCACTGATTGTGCTGAGCATAAATGAAACATCCAAGTGCTTTTTTGTCCAAAATATCCCAACCCTTATCTCTCATACTTGCCTCTTTCTTGGATATTTCTTGTAATAACCGTCATAAATCCTTCTCATAATCGATAGTCCTCCATTTGCATTTTCCATAATTGAAAATCATACCCATTAAACTTATCAACCTTTAGCTTACCCTCATCTGCCATTTCTCTTACTCAATCATGATACCTACTCATAGAGGATAACTTAAACAACCTAGCTCTAATACCACTTGTTAGGATTAGAGTGACAAATATAATTATTACATGCAAATATATCCAATATCAAAAAAATAATAAAACACATAGAAGAGAATACAAGAAACAAAGATTTAACGTGGTTCACCTGATCCTTGGGCTACGTCCACCAAGAATGAGTCCAATATTCTTATTATCTAGTGATAACAACTTGACTACAATATGTAATCCCTTACAACTCAATACTACTACAAGAAGCTACTATCACATCATACATTATGAAATCCTAACCCTAACCCCAAATAATTATGAAAAGTGTATAATACTTTTTTGCTCAGTCACTGCATATCAACAATCTCCCACTTGGGGACTGATTAGGCTCCACACTAAACAACAAGACTTTAACTTAGCCATCCAAGTTCTTTTTTCCTAGGAAATGGCATGGCCATCCGAACACAATCTCTATCTGTATCAATTAGGGGATAATATAAGTGACCTAGAAGTCATTATTTCATCCATTCAAGATGGGTTCTCAAAAGGAAAGGAAATACTTAAGCACAATGATCACAAAATTTTGCTCTTCGGGACCATCTGGATTCACAGTGTTTGGGAAAAAGTTTCATAGTTTGCCTAAGATTGTGCTAAGGTTCTTAGCAAGGTTATAAAATAAGATTTACCCTCTTCCTTGGATTTTGGGCTTATGGCCAAGTCCAAAGCATTAAGAATAACCTTAATTTCTATACCCCTTCTTGGTTTTTGAGAATTTGGCTATGCCCCTTCTTGGCTTTTGAGAATTTGGCTATGTATAGGCACCTTTCATATAAGAGTTTTATAATATGACAATGAATTAATAACCATATAACTATTTCCAAGGAACCTATGCACTAGAAGTATCCTTCACCTTCTAGGTTGCCTACATAGCTTAATCCCCAAGATCAAGGCCCTTGAACTACTCTTACTAATGATATGTAGTCACACACACACACACACACACACACACACACACACACACACACACACACACACACACACAACTATTGTTGAGATAGAACCCTTTTGATGTACTATTCATCCTCCAATATTTATTCATTGTCATACACCCACTTGGGCAAATTAGATGATATTTTAAAATGTCTACTATAACATCCAAAATAATAATTTTAAGGTTATAGTTTAAACATGTGTACTATTTACCTATGTGAATGTATCATATTTCCTTACCTACGATGCTGCTAAATCAAGTTCTCTTGAAGTTATTAAGTTTCCTATAGTGTTTCTTTGTCTTTTTCATGTGGCTTGTTTTTGGATTAAGGTAAAAACAAGTTTTGAGGGGACTCGAAACCCCTTTTCATCATAGAAACAAAAGATATTCAAAGAAAGGCCAAACATACCAAAGGGATCCAAACAAAGGTTTTATACGCACTAGATACCCCAAGTAAGACCCCAAAACCATAAGCAAACTACCACATGAAAACATTACATGTCTAGCAACACCAACAAAAAAAATCATAAAAGAAAACCTATAGAAGCTCATAACCAGCCAACCAACAAGGGAACTAAGAATTCCCTTTTACTCCCTTTTTGTGGGAGGATAAATTCATATCAAATTGAGGAAGGGCCTTTTTAGATCCTTTCCTGGTAACAAGCATCCACCCCTCCTCCACCATTACAACCTTAGATTGCCAAACTTGAGAATCCAAAAATGGAGAAGTGGTGCGAAACAAGACAAGACTAGTTTGCAAAGGTTATGCACAAGAAGAAGGAATAAAATGTGGTGAGATTTCTGCACCTATAACAATATTGAAAGGCGTAAGAGCATTTTTGGCCTATGATACTTACAAGAAGTTCAAAGTATATCAAATAAATGTCAAACATGCATTTTTCAATGGAATACTTAAAGAAGGAGTCCATATAGAATAACTAGAAGGATCCATTGAAGTTGATTAGAGGAACATGGTTTGCAAATTGAACAAGTCATTGTATGGACTAAAATAAACATCGAGAGCATGGTATGAAAGGTTACACTCTTATTTGATTAAGATTGAATTTGCTAGAACATGTGAGAACAATAATCTATATCTAAAATGTGAATGTGAAAGTGTGGTGTTGATTGCTAAAATTTTTGTGGATGACATTATATTTGGAGGAAATGACATGTTATGTAAGATATTTATTGATCAAATGAGTAAGGAATTCAAGATGTCTATGTTTGGTGAGATCAAAATTTTCATTGTCTTACAAGTTCATCAAAGAAAGAATGGTATATACACAACTCAATTTTAGCTTGTAAAAAAAATCTTGAAGACATTTGGAATGTATCAGTCTAGACCAGTCGTGATGCAAGAGCATTTTGGGTGTAAGAGCAATCTTGCATCACCTAAAAATATTTTTATTTTCAGCCTTTTCTATTTTAATAAGGAGTAGTAGACATGGAGGTTACTATTTCTAGGAACTTTCTATCTTTAGTAAGTTTTTCATTCAAGCTCAGAATGTCTTAATTTCAGAGGTGGATATTCAACTTCTATATATCATCAGCCTACCAATTGAGGCTCAATGTCATATCATGCGTATTCATGGATTTATTGCAAATTTTTGGTTTACAATTTTGGTAAATAAAATTTAGGCTCACTGTTGGAGGCCTTATAGTGCCCATATGAGGTCTGAAAACTTGATGGATGGGCACTTGTGCTAATTAGAAATTGTAGATCAAGAGGTGGGGTTTTTGAAAGGTGGTTATAATAGTCAATCAAAGAAATGGTTTGAGAGTTATGGTCTTTCGAAGTTGGGCCGACCAAAACATCCAAAATAAATGTCAAAAATGTATTTGGTCGACTTTTTATGTATTGTCAGGGTCTGTCGGCCCTAAGTATTAAGTTTGAATGTCTATAACCATCTCGAGCGACATAAAATTGTCTATTTAAGAAATGCCTGAACATTGTCGAGGACAGCTCTAGGTGATAGTTCATAGCTAAGTCTTGGAGATTACCGTAATGAAGATGTCCATGTGGGTTGGCATACTATAATTGTGAATTCTATAATTCCACATTCGCGGCGATAATAAGAAGTCCATATTGTGTTCTCTCATTTGCTATTATTTCTTTGTTTATGTTATGTGTTTATGGTATTAAGGGGAGCACCCTTCATCAAGTTGGTACTCCTATGGTGACTGGAGTGAAATTATCAAAGGAGGATACTATTGTAGAAGGCAATGAAACACAATACATATCAATGATTGGTAAATTATAGTATGTTGTGTATAGTAGACCAGATATTGCACATGCTATTGGAAGTGTTGCAAGGTTTTACTCTAATCCTGAGGAAACATACATGATTGTTGTCAAGAGGATATCCAATATCTTAAAGGAACTGAATAGTTTAGAATATGGTAAAAACAATGGTGACTTTACTCTTAAAGTCTATATTGACTCAGATTTGGCTGGTAATGTTGATGATAGAAAAAAGCACAAGTGGTGGAGCTTTCTTTTGAGGAGAAAGACTAATAACATGGTTGAACAAGAGATAAAGTTGCATTTCCCAATCTACTACTAAAGTTGAATATGTTGTTACTATAATCAATTATTCTAATATTGTTTGGATTAAATAATTGTTGGAAGGAATGCAAGAAAAGATAATTGAGCATGTTACTGTTTATTGTGACAACACTAGTGCAATAAATATATCACAGAATCTAGTGATGCATGTAAATACAAAGCATATATCAATCAAGTATCACTACTTTAGGTAGAAAGTACAACAGAAAAAAAGCAAGGCTTGAATATGTGAAGTCTAAAGAGCACATTACAAACATATTTACTAAGCCATTTCCTAAGGATGATTTTGAGTATCTAAGAGGTAAACTAGGGGTCCCCCCCATCCAAATTTCACTAAGTGAAGATGCATGTTGCATCAATTCATGGATGAACAAAAATATCTTTGTGGAGTTGATGCAAGAGTTTAGTCTTTAGGAGTTGTTTCTTGAAGTTGTGAGAATGACTATGATATAAACTGTTGTAAACTACACATGCAAGATATAAGTTATAACTACAATTTTCTATAAGTTTCACATTGGAACTTATATAGTTACCTTTTGCAGTGTTGTTAAAGGGGGAGAGATTATGTAAGGAGAACATGAATTAAGAAAGAGTATGCCTAAAGTGAGAGAGTAAGAATAAAATGAAAAGAAAAATAAGGGGAGTGAATGACTAAGAGGAAGAGAATCTATGAGAATCAACAAGGAAAAAAAACTAAAAAGGGATAAAAAGACTAAGTGTGGAGAGAATATGCAAAGAGAGTAAGTGATGATGGTATTGAAAAGAAGAAGATCATATCCTAAGGGGGAGAAATGTTGAAGAAGTTTGTTGCTGATGAAGATACAGGCCAAGTACACTTAATGATGAAATCTGAACGTGAATGAAGTCAAAGAGCTGAATAGTTGTATTGTTGTCAATGCATACATTTGATTATCTTATGTAATGTTTTGTAATATAGAATCATATGTTATCTGTTTCCATCAATGCTAAAGGGGAAGATTGTTAGCCCCAATGGATGATATAACTGAGAATGCTATGAATGTATGTGAAAGAGTCATATCATTTGCTATGTTGTCATTGATGTCAAAGTCTTAGGTGGCTAGACATTATGATAATCCAGTAGAGTGTCATATTATTTGATCAATGGAGAGGATTTGAAGAAAGTATGTTGATGATAGAGTTAATAAGCATGGTATTCAATGGGCACTTGAATGATTTAGATAGTGATAATGTAATGTTGGTTTGATTGTTGTATAGTCATGTAATCTTGTAACACAATGAGCTATACAAGCTACACTAAGTAACGAGGTGAAAGAATGAAGACAATATTCACTGAGTGACTATAGTTGTCACCAAGAAGTTGGCAAAACAAGTTAAAGATCAATGTGAACCAAACAAGTTTAGTGGTAATCGAGTGATGTATTACTGGAGTGAATATTATGTTTACTTAGTAACAACTGGAATAAAATGTTTATAAAGATGAAATTTGAGGCTGACTAATGATGAAAACAAAGAATGCTCGAGAAGCTCGAAGGCTAAAGTCAAAGTTTGTTACAAGATCTATGACTAAAACATATAATGATGATATGATGATGGAAATTGAAGAAGGATAAGGATGAATACACAGTTCAATGAAAGTTATATTTTATAAGTGACTAAATGCAATGAATTTGAGATCTATGGATGTGTTTAAGCAACAATATCTGGAAGAATCTAGAAGCAAATACACTATTATTTAAGGAGAAGTTGGAGCAAGTTTTTGGTTGCTAATCATTGGTGGAATTGTTGGAGAAAGTAGATCAAAGTATGAAGTTGTTGAAGTTGAAAGAAGCAAGGAGAATTGGGCAAAGGAGAAGGAAGATCAAGTAGAGTTAAGTGCAAAGTGAGAAAGTGAAGGAGTGAATCAACTAGAAAAAAGAGATTAGAAATAGACCGAGTAGAATAAATATTTGAGCAAGCAAGGTAGTGCTAAACCTAATAGATCATTTGAACTATTACTTTCGTACCATTGTAGCTAAAAAATATCTTAACTAAGTAGAGCTAACAAGTCTATGAAATCCTATATGGTAACATCGATTAGTGATGTTTGTAAGTCCTTTAGAGAAGACCACTCTTTAGACAAGATCAAGGAGTGAACAAGGTCTAGATGATATATCCTCTAAACAAGTGACATTAATAATGTGTAAGTAAACCTTTAACAAGGTTGGCTCCTAGCAGAGCTCACTTTAGAAGAGTGAAATTATTTGGGTTGCCAGTCATAGGTGGTTTTTCTCTTTACATAGTTTCCATGTTAAAATTGTGGTGTCAATTGTGTGAATGTTTTTATGTTACAAGTTGATTTTTTATGATAGTTACTTATTACTATAAGCCAATAAAAGCTAGATAAAAGTAAAGTTATATTTTTTGATGCCTGGTAAACTAATGAACATCAAGTTAACAGTTAGGAGAAAATTGATTGTAAGAGTTAATTGTGAAGTAGAGTGAAATCATCAAGTAATTTCTACTGAAGTTTATGAAGTTTGAATTAGTACTAAAGTGTTTGAAAGGACTATAGGATAACTGGACATAACCAATTCACCCCCCTCTCAATTATCTAGCAATAGACATCATCTTTTACAAATTAACCTTATCTATTGTCTTGATTGAGTCTTCCAACCTTTCATATTATATTGCTCAAAATATTTTTTGGAAACAAGGATATGTTTTAGAAATACATAATATTGTTTTACCCTTCAATAAAATAGATCAAAGACTTTATATGTTGAAACTAACAATGATTGTAGTATAGTTGTTTGGATTACACTTATAATGTTGCTCCTTTTTTAATCATTGATTTATATAATTATGGTGTTGATATACTTTTTACAAATCATTTTATCAAATACATTATTTATTTAAATGATTAGAGTTTACTTCATTCAAAATATTATTAAATTTTACTTATTTAATTAAGGATCTTATTTTAATAATACAAAAATCTATTTGTAAGGATTTTTGAAAAAATATTAAACATCAGAAATAAAAATGGACATTTAATTACCGTTCTATGTTAATTTAATGTCATCTAAACATCACTCTCACACACTCGTTAGGAAATAAGTAAATTATATATTAGAGTTCTTATAAAAGATCACAATACCTATAACTAGCAGTTGCATGTTTATGTAAGTGCAACAATTAGCCGATAGGAGTGCTTTGTCTAAAGAAGAGTTATTTTAACTACTATAGATAAGAGGAGGTAGATAAGGCTGGGGTCCCATGGAAGCCAGCTTCCTTAAAAATAGAACTATACCCGTTGAGAATTTTTAGGAAATTTGTAAGCTGAGCGGTCCCACGGATTTTTTAATTTGAGTTTCAGCGCCCAAATTTAAGGGAAAACTTTCTTAAATTTATTTTATGATAAAATACTTTTTCAATTTTAAAGTCTCAGTTTTTGACAAATGGCTAGATTTTTCCCTAAGCTGGTGGGGCTATTTCTAGCCCCACCCCATTTTCATCTACTTCCTAAAAAAGTAGGGCTCCTATTATGAAGGAAAAGATTATAATTAAACCTATAGCCTCTCAAAAAAATTCTTATGGGACCACCTGTACCTAAAAAATAGACCTGTAGCCCCTCCCATGGGACCCCTGCCTAAGATGTTGAGTTGATATATTACTAAAAATAAACAAAGATAAGAAAATTTAGAAGTAAACAAAGATACTCCTTAAATTTGTATCTATAATAATGAATGGGTGTGTATTGACATAAATTAATAAAAATAAGAAGAAACATGAATCAATATTAAGAAACATGATTATGTAAATATAGGTAATGTAACATGTAGTAACTATACAAAATATGGATATTGAGCTTCTTTTTATGCAATGTTATATTTATTTTTTGTTGTCTAAATATACAAATGAAACATAATTTTGCTATAGAAATAATTATTTGAAAATATTTTAAGTAAAAGAAATAGATTGTGAGTGGACAACTTTTATTTAAAAGATATAAAACAAAAATTAGAAACAAAAATGCTAAAAGGAAAGTCCATGTCATTATTCAAGAAGGATTAAGTTTACTTTTTAGAAAGTTTTAGGAAATTCCTAAAAATAAGTTTTAAATACACCATCTAAAAAGTAGAAAATACAACTTTAATTATGATATCAATATTTTCAATTTAAAATAGTAATTTTTATTTTTAGATTTATTTTTTATTACATTTATTTTTCATAATAGTAATCTCATACTTGTTTTAATATATTTCTTTTTAAAAAAAAATGTTTCTCACAAATTTAACACAATAACAAATTTGATTCCTGTTCATTCACTAATTTAAATAGATTCAAAGTTGTGCTTTCTTTTTCCTTTTTGACATTTGAATTATAAATTTTATAAATATTATAACATAATCAAATTTATAAATATATAAAAAATTGATTCTTTTTAAAATCAAATTTAAGAAATTAGTGATTTATGTTTAAACATTATTATAACAAAATACTTTCAACAAAGAATTTTATTTATTAAAATTTATTTAATTTCAAAAATATCTTATTCAAACTAAACCTAGTGTTATAATTGCAATCAATATCCAACAAAATCTTTTTAAAAAAAAATTTAAATAATTAACTTAACTATCAACTCAAATAGAATGAATATGAGCCCTCCCAATAAGAAAGGGACTAAATGTTGAAGTATAATAGAGAAACTAACATTCCATCTAAATAAATATGTTCCTTAAGTTTATCAAAAATCTCCATCCTTCTCATCCACTGCTCGTCATTAACAAAATTGTAAATTAGACTCATCTTTATCACTCAGCCCATAGAACTCTCCTTGCAATGTTTGAGATCGGACCGGAACATTTGCACAACTCAACAATCCTACAAAAAAAAAAAAAAAATCTAAATATTGATGTCATATTCAAAAATCAAGAATGAAGAAATTGAAAATGAGTTTATTCATTTCGCTAGATTTGCCAAAACCCAATAAATTTACATCAGAGTCAATGACCAAACAAATTTTACTAATTGATTGTCAAATTTTCTCTTAATAAATATTTTAGTTGGATTTATTTGGTGTACCTGGTAGAGAGATTTCCCACTATTGCATATGAAATATGTAACACCATTAAATTTGGAAACTAAATTGAAAGCCATTACCATCATTGTTGTACACAAACATGTGCCTTCATTGCTTTTGCAAAGTATTTCTACTTTGTTGAAAGACAATGAACAAGAGTGATAATAGAGAAAAGTTAGTCATAAACGATCCTAAGAAAAATCATATAAGATTCTTAAAAAAATTGTTTTTTTCAAGATAAATAGGGATGAGAATGGAAATAAATCAAGTAACTTGTCAAAGAAGGAAGGAAAAATCCAAAGTTGTTTCATAGTTAGAAAATTATATGTCAGACAAAGGGCTAACAATTATCCAGAAAGAAATTGTCAAATCCATGACCTAAGCTCTCGAGTCCCACACAGGCCTGGAATTTGACAGTCACCCTTGCCTATCATATGATTTTTTTAATGACGGTCGGGTCATTTTAGTGCCTTTTATTTTATGTTTTAAGAAAAATGTTGATAGTTAACTTTTTTTGTATGAATAATTTAATAAATTATTTTTAAATTTAAATTTGTTTTCAATATAATTTATAACATATTAAATATAAAAAAATACTCAAAAGTAAAACATCTAATATTCTAATCTAGAAGGAAAAAAAATTATTTAAATTGGGATACAAAACATAGACTGATAAAAACAAATTAATCATAGGTCAAGAACTCTTCTTGACTTTGTGTTCTTCCATATATGATATATTTCATTCCAATTTACATCATTTATTTCACATCTATTTAATGATATTCTCATTAATGCATCTAGTGTATCCAAAATTTTATTTAACTTTCTGACATCTTTGATGATATTTTATTTTGAAAACCCTCTTTCACAATCAACGTTATTTATAGGAATAGTAAGCATAACCTATCATAACTTCATCATATGAGGATAACTTCTATGGCAATACTTTGTATTATGAAAGACTCTATGCATCTTTCATTTGGAAACCCTCACAACTCAAATGCAATGCATCAACAAGAGAGTTTATCTCTCTTTTGCAACCATTAAAGTAAAATTTAGATTCAAGATAATTAACATTGTTTGAATTAGTGTGTTGCAAATGTTGAAGAAGCTTATCAAGCCAATGCTTTAAGATTCTATCTCAAGTTTGATGATCTGATGGATAATAAGAAGGGTTAAACAATTTTATTGCATTAAAAAGAGGAAGCCCTGGAAATATTTCATTCAAACAATCAATGAGAGATTGAATATAATCCTTTGTCAAGTGTTGACAACTTTCTTGTGTTCCTTCAACGTGAGGTTTCATGAAATTCTTCCCTACATCTCCATACTAAAACCCCTCATTTGGAATAGGAATATATAGTAATTCATGTTGATCAATTACAACATCTTCTTCTTTAACTTCAATAAACCCAAGCTGAGAATCAATTAAGAATTTTGAAAGATAATGTGTACCTTCTACAAATTTACCACTTCTCAAAAACCATCTATATAAATTTCCTATAGCTTCATGAAGAGCCAAACCAATAACTAGGATGTCTATATTTTCTTCTTGAAAAAACTTTTTCAATTTTTTTAGTTCTCCCAAAACATTAGCAAGCATGTCTAAACAAAAATTATAGAGTAAATCCTTGTCTTTTCATATAATAATGAACACTTCATATCTTTTTTCCTCAAAGTTAAAATGGTTGGCATAAGATTCACAAGTTTTATTATGACTTCTCCCCTGGATAACCATTTGATTGTGTAGATCTACAAAACATTCAAAATATCAATCTGCATAATTTTAAGTAAACCATTTAGCTCATTATTTCTTTTTGGTGAATTTTGGATCCATGAATGCACTTTATTTGCTATTTTTTCAACACACAGTAACTTTGGTATCCTTTTGAGAGCATTAGCTATTGCTAATGATTCACGATGAGCTATGCATCAAACTGAAAGAAGATTCAAAACATTTTTATCCATAAGAGAAACAAATCCATTTTCACGACCAACCTTTGCAAAAACACCATTAGCTTAGACAACTATTACCTTTGTTAACAGAATCTCTCTATCATTCATTAATTGGTTGATAACATCATATATAGTCTTCCCTCTATCATCTAGCACATTCATTATCTTCATAAGCTTGGAAATTGGTGTCCCATTACCCTACAAAGTCAAATATGTTACATAAATAATAAGATGTTGCTCTAAACTTCAAAAAGTACTTTCATCAATCATTAGTGAGAAAAAAAGAGTTTTCAACATCTCATATATTTGAATTTGTTCAAGATATTTTGATTTACAAAAAAGAAACTCATTGGCACCCTAACAATTCGTGTATGCAAAGTAATCTTGATATTTTGGCATATTGGAGTTTTCAAATCCATGAGAATTTTACATATTTTCTCATATTTAGCTAAAGACAAATGCTCTTGACAAACAAAATAAGTTGTTTTCATTGTGGTTATTATTCTTTCTCTATTAAAATCTTCAATCTCTAAAATGTGATTAGGAATAGGCTTATCTTATTTTTTGATGCATTAATCCATCTTGCTTGAGCATCTTTGTGTATCCATGATTTTTTATGAGTAATCAAAGCATCACGTTGAAAATTATTGCATCCATCCCCTAAACCTCGCAGTCCTTGCATCTTGCACTTCTCACAATAATTGCATTCATTACTATGTTACCATGATTATTAAAATGATTTAGCCATGTACAAATGTTTCTAGCCATTCCATTCGAAATTATCTTTTAACATGTACTTTTTCATTCACTTGATTAGTAATATTTCACCTATCTCCAATTCCATCATTAAAACTATCCCCTTCCCCAAATTGATTTATATGTTCATTTAAATCCTCTTTTGAAGAAGACCCACAAATTTCTTTGAATGTTTCTTTCAAATTCTTACTATGAAATTGTTCATTTTGATTTAATAATGAAATACTAGAAGATTCCGAATCATTTTTTCTAGGCCACATGTACATTTCTCCAATAGTTGCTCATTTCCTTTTCTTTGAAGACATTTCTGATGTACCTATAAAAATTAATATAGCAATAACTTAACTATGCATGCAAATTATTCTGCACAAATATTGAAAAAGTATATAAAATTTACTTTAAGTGGTTCAGTATGATGAAGAAGAAGAATTTTGAAGCTACAATAAAATAGAGATACACTTGTTTCATAAGAAATTTTTTTTTGGTGATACGATTGTTTTGTATAGATACAAATTGAAATAAGTATAAATTGGTAGCAAATAAAAAAAAATCTTATTTACAACAAGTTTCTAATTTTTTTGATATTTAATTTAAAAATAATTATAAATATAATAATAAAAAATAAGTACAAATTAGTCATAGATTAAAAAATCATAGATGTTTCTAAATTAATAATATAAGAAGAATTTAAAACATAGAAGATTTTATTTATAAGATAAAAAGTATTAAGAAACCTATGCAACTTTCTAAAATTTATATATTCAATTTTAAAAAATGCTAAATCAATATAAATATAAATAGGTTTCTAAAATCTTATGCTTTATAAAAACATTTCTAAAATAATAATTTAATTACAAATTACGATGAATTATGCTAAAAAAATATAAATATAAATATATAATAAATAATATAAAATATGTGCTAACAATTATATAATAATATTATTTATTAGTAATTTATGCTTCTAAAATTTAAATATTTTATATTCTAAATTAGTACTAATATACACAGACATATATTAATATTAATAAAATAGAAATATATATATTGAAATATATTATATTTTTTTAAAGGTATTAAAATATCTTATACGTTTTCATACATATATTGCATATATTTTATATAATGATATATCCACATTACTAAGTAAAGTATTATATTATTTCTATAAGAGATTTTGACGATTTATTAAGAAATTTAATTGTCAAATTTACGGTCTTAAATTTTTTTTGTTAAAAAATATAAAAATGATCAAGATGATCATCAATTTCCAGGCTTGGTCCCACATATAAGCCTATCAGCAAATATTTATATTATTTATTTTATTATTTTTATATTTATTTTATTGATTAATAATCTCATTTAATAATGAGCTGATAGGCTATTATGTGGGAAAGTGTGCACCACAAAAAAAGTGATGTCTTACCCGGAGCATTAAAACGGTGGAGAATTAGACCCTTCAGCTATAGGAAAATGTGTGAATTGTCTTCCACAGTAACAGTGTGGAAATAAAAAACCTTCAGCATTATTTGCAGAGGGGGCGGGCAAGCGTGTGCCCAGCAATATGGGGAGGACCAAATTTTTTTTGTATTCTTACATTTTCTCATCCTAATGATGGATAACGTGATATGAACACAAACGTCGATGCTGAAAAAATATACACAATCAAATCCAGAAATAGTTCATACATATATCTACTTTGTCCTTTGCTTGGGTACACAACTCATGTCGTCACTAGAGCAACTGTGGCGATGACGACAAAGTTTTTCTTTGCAAGGCCACCATTAAAGCTATTGAAGTGTTGTCCCCTTATGCGGTTGGGTGCTGTGGAAAATGTGGCTCCATCGTTGTATTTCTAGGCAATTTGAAAAGATAAGGCCAGAATACGAGGAGAGATGGGCAGACAAAATGAATTACATATGTAGAATTTGAATAAATCTCTGTTGTTCAAGTTTATTTTCTTAGTGTTGAGATAAAATCATTACTTTGCATTATTATGGGCCATGGCGGTGGAAGGAAGCGAGCTCTGAATAGTACATTGTGCAGGTCCTAAACACCATGATGACCTTTGGGTAGGTGCTGCAAGAGCAAGTGCTAGGCACAGGAATACATTTTTGGTTTGCAATTGTGATGGTGTTTAAATGTTTTTTTTGTTATTATTAAATTTTAGGGTTTGCATTACATTCGGGGTGGTGTTTAATTTTAGGGCTTAATTTAATATTTTGTTAGAACTTTAGTAAAGGTTTAAACAAAACCTTTATGGGTCTGGTGGTTGCCAAAACTAGTTCTTAACTATTTGGCTTCGTTTATAAATTCTCTCTGAAATCTTTTGGAAGGGTATGATTTGAGATTTTTCATTTCTGTGTGAAGAAGGACTGAGATGAACACATGAAATAAATAAAATTGTAATTCTTTCTTGCTACTTGGATTTTGGTTTTATTTTATTCACACTGCAAATTGATTACGGATGCGTACGATAGCTGTTGTTTACTGAATAAAATAGTAGTAGTAGCATTGTTTTCTTTTTGTAGAAGTTATCGTTGCAGGAAGCTAGACTCACACTAGAATCTCTGGAAATTAAATTGGGCAATAATGCCTCTTGCTCGTATAATCACCATGTGAAGTGGCCTGAGTGTGGTGGAGAGCGGGTAGGAAGAATGTACATTACTTTCTTCATGGCCATTTGCAAGAATGGGCTACAATTTGAAGAAACATGTGTTTGGTAAGGCAACATCCCTATGTGCTGGCCATGAATGAACACATGTAACCTGTAAGGTGTTGTTCATATTTGGTGTTTCCCTGTAGTTTTAAAAAAAAAATTCTTCTTTCCATCCAATATTGAGCCTATTATAGGCTTTGTTCTTGTTATCTCCTCATCATATTGGTATCAGAGCGAGACAAGATCTTGCTGGGAAGTGTATGTCTGTAAAAGAATCATAGGCTGAAGCTGAGGCTCACACCATGCCTCCAAAAAGTATGACTCCAAATGCCATCAAAAAGATGATGGAGGAACTTCTGGAAGAGAAGTTGAAGGAGTTCAAGGAGTCCAATAACAACGATAAGGAGAATGAGGTGGAAGAAGGTACTAGTGGAGATGAAGAAGAAGAACAAGACCAGGATCCACCAACAGAATTGGGTGCAGATCAAAAGGCATTTGTTGATGCCTTAAAGTCAATAAAAGGAGATATTAGTGATAAGCTACCTACATATGGAGGTAGTCTCAATAGTAAGGAAGTGATTGAATGGATTGAATCAATCACAAATTACTTCGAGTTGAATGAAGTTCCAAAGAATGATAGGGTAAGGATTGCAAAAGGAAAGTTGAAAGGATCTGCTCTCTCATGGTGGAATTATATTCAAGGAGAAAGGATACAAAATAACAAAAATATGATCTCTTCATGGGAAGTGATGAAGGGAAAAATCAAGGCACAATTTTTGCCTGCAGATTATGAGGTGCAATTCTTTAAGAAGTTGCAAAGCTTGAGGCAACGAGAGATGGATGTGAATACCTATACAGAGGAGTTCCATAGGTTAACTCTTAGGGCAAAGAAACAAGAGGAGGAACTAGAAAGAGTGGCTAGATATTTAAATGGTCTGAGAATGAACATACAAGAGGAGATCAGCCTCTTGGCCCTAGATACATTGGGGAAGTGTTTTCAACTTGCTCTTAAAGTTGAAGAGAAGTTGAAGAGGAAGAGTGATCAACAACAAGGAGGGAGAAGTGGAAGGAATGACCGAGGTAGGGGAAACTTCAACAATAGAGGACAAGGCTAGAGGTCTCAAGGTGAATCTAATCCTAAGGAGCAAGTGGGTGACTCAAGTAGCAAAGGAGGCTATGGTGGAAGGGGATCTAATGGAGGAAGGTCAGATGGATCAGGTAGAGAATCCAGGTTCTCAGGAATGAAGTGCTATATGTACACTCGAAAGTGTCACACTCTAAACCATTCTATCCAAACGATTCCATGAGTTGGAATGTTCGGATGCCGGCTTAGAGCTCCCTATCCACAGAGTGCAAGAGAGTGTATTTCAAGAATAAGAAGGCTCTCAGATGAGCCTTAAAGATACTCTTCTTGCTAGTAAACCATGCAATGGGAGGTTCCAAAGACAAGATGCAAGAATGCAAATGTCCCAAGGAGTTCCTCAAGGATGCAATGCAAATGAAAATTAAGCTAGAATGAGATGCAAAGTGGAGCTATGCTAAAACATGTATGAGAGTGTTACAATACCATTATTAAGCTATGTGAGATTAAGCTACATGTAAAAATGATAGCTAAGCTAAGCTAGAATGCCATGATGCCATGGATGAGAGAATGTAGACAAGAAATAGAAGTTCTCCACAAAGCTCCAAAGAAACCTGTTAGAAAACTTGCAGCATAACAATATTCAAAATAAGGATGGATCCTTTGAGGATGGGCAGTAGAGATCAAGATGGAGATGGTGGATGATCAACGGTGAAATTCGAAAATAGGTGTGATCCATGTGCACACACAAGTCAACCAATAGAATATAAGTTGACTTGTCATATAAGACAAAAGTCTCACAAGCCTTTTCTTTTAATTGTAAAATAGAAAAAGAACTTTATGTGTGCACTTTAAGTGGGTTAGAAGAATGGGGTCTTTTATTTAATTAAAAGGGGACATGTTCTTTTAATCAAATAATGAACTTAGAATAGCATAGTCGAACTATAGGTTATAATCAAATAAATTGATTATTAGCAATTTGGTCTAGGTAAATGATTAAATTAATTTAGCCAAAATGTTGAAAAGGGGGCTAATAGTCTAGATGACCATTTTTAGGTGATTACATTTGCCCCTCTTTGACTAATGCGTGATTGATCTGGGAACACATTATGTCAAAGAAAATAGAAAGCCAAGTAGGCGGTGATAGATATAGATATCTGATTTTGAAGAACGAAATGTAGAAAAAGATAGCAAGTCCTAAATGTACAGCCTGATAGTGGTAGTACTGAACACTAGGAAAAGATGATGTCAGAATTCAAGAAGAATGCTAACACTTAGCAAAGTAGATAGATCGAGAACAAGTGAGAAGGTCAAACAAATGCTCCTAAGAAATAGATAGTTGTAGCAATCAGTGATAGAGTATTTTTGCCCCCTCGGGATCGAAATTGAAATGAGGTAAGGGGATGCAAAAACTGGCTAGACATGAGAAAATTAGAACATAGCAATGTCCAAGATGACAGATAGATGATTAGGACCCAAGAATGACTATAAAAAATTGATAAAATGCCCCAGTTTGACTAGAGTTGACCTTGAAGGATATAGCATAAAAATTAGGTCGAAATGAGTAGAAAGGTGATTTTAGACATGAAACAGTGAATTGAAGTAGATATGATGTATGGAAATGATGAAGACATGAAGATGCCCCAGTGATGATTCAGAGATTAGACCTCAAAAGGTCAGCTAACTGCTCAAAAGAAAGTAAAATTTTAAAAGACAATTTTGACCATCAAGATGAACTCGAATTTGTATTTTGATCCTAAAAATGAATCTAGGATGATGAAATTATTTAAGAGGTCAAAACTTTATATAATGTGATGATAAGATAGAAAAGAGATGAAGTGAAAGATTAAGAAGGTGAAAAGACATGAACAAGAAGAAAGTAAAGAAATATATGAAAGGAGTTAGCCGATATATCTATGAAAAGATGAAGAGAGAGCTCTCCCCATATGCAAGAATGCAAGACTAAGCTAGACAATGAACCTAAAATGCAAGCTAATATGAAAAGTGGTTTACCAGCAAGAAGTGCATAACATTTAGACTCTTAATTTCATCATTGACCATTTATTAGGGACATCATGAGATCATACAACCATCACTAGTATAACTATGAGGATATGAATATGATCGATATTAGATAGGTATGTGAAAATCCAATCTAAGCATCAGAGACATGTAAGTCAAGATAACTATGTGATTAGATTCCCTAAGTTTAATTTAGCAAGATCATACTTGTACCAAGGCATAAGCGCTAGGATAAACCCTGAGTGTGGTCTTGCAAAACAGTCAAGGATGATACATTTGTAAGTCAAAATGTTGAATAGGCCAAGCATAAATGCTTACAACACTATAGACAAACAAAGTATACCCACAAGCAGAAATCAAGAAAACATGCCCCATGCCCCCAGTCTTCTAGTCAATGACATCCTTGAAAGACTATTAGGGAAGGAACATATAGTAAAGAAATCATCATAGACATCACACAAAGTAGATAAAGATCAGCATAGCTCAGTCGTTTAAGTGTTAAAGTGTGTGTGTGTGTAAGTCACTTGGCCATTTCTTGAAGACTTGATTCTGATAGTGAGAAATACAATGACATCGGAGACCGTAGGTATACCATATGAAAAGTGTTGAAAAACACTTGATGTCAAGGTGGGGGAAGTGTTGAGAAACACTATTTTGTGAGCTGTCAAAGAAACCCTAATGCATAAGAATACCTCAATAGGCTAAGCAATTGTGCCCCCAAGACGAGGACAAGAAATAATTCCAAGCTAGGAAATGTGTAGCAGAGTGTGTGATTAAGACTGATAGACATAGGTGCAAGGGTTTCAAGTAGTGTCTGTTTCCAGGTTTTCACCACTTGACATATTTTTTCAGGACTTTTTTCAATTTTTTTTTGTATTTTTTCTTTTTTGGTGATACATCAAAGCACCTATTGCTAGGTTTTCACTAAGATGATCATTTTTTCAGGACATTTTCTCATTTTTAGGATTTTTTCAGCATCATATATGATTTTTTGGATTTTTTTAGAAGGTTTTAGATATCACTAGTTCTCAAGCAAGATCACATCATTTTCTCCCAATGTCTAGCAAGGTATAGGATATGATGGAGCAATGAACCAGTGGATAAGCAAAGATGGATGAAAAAAGAGTATGAAGCAAGTGAAAGTGATCCTCAAGGACTGACTCCTCGAGAGTACCCAAGCTAGGGAAAGATGTGAAATAGTCATATGAAGCATATTTTGGATAAGCAATGGAAGTAATGAGAAAGATAGCATGTAGGATAAGCAATGAAGCCAACAAGTGAGATAGCATGAAGTGTGTAGTCCAAAAGAGTAGCCATGTCAAGAGACCTATGAGAACCATGTTTCATTTATTATGATCAAGACCAAGGGGTCAACTAGATAGGATAGCGATGGGATAGAGCAATAAAAATAAAGCTCAAGATGGAGGCTATGAGGGAATGAGAAAGCACAAATAGAGAATCTCATGGATAAGATAGCCAATATGCAAAGATAGCTTAACATTGTGAAGATCAAAGAGAGAAGAGGGGATAGATGGATGGTGGAAGAATTACACATAATGCATGTTTGCCAGGTTTTCATCATGGTACTTATCCAAGGTACCGCAAAATGCAGTTTTCACCATAGGACGCATTTATTTCTCTTTACTTTTGCTACCAAGGTGCCACAAGAAGTAGTTTTCACCAAGGCACATTTTCATTTTTATTTTTATTTGCTTTTTTTATTTTTATTTTTTATTTTTTTAATTTTTAGAAAGAGCTCAAGCTTTTTGAATTTAGATAGTGCTCCTATAGGAAAGATAAGCCATCATAAGCCAAGACCATAGAAAGGTATGCTCAAAGATGTTGATAGGGTGATGAAAGGGAAATGGTAGTAGGAAGAATATATGGAGGATAAGAGTTCATGTATAGAAAGGAGGTGTAAGCTTTAGAGGATTTCATGTGGGTAGCTAAAATATTGGACAAGATCAACATTGACACACACCTTGAAGGGTATTGGAACAATGGAGGAATCATGGATGAAATAGCTTGAGATTTAGATGTATGAGGTGGTAGAAAAGATTTGGAAAAAAGTGGAGTGGAAGGCTTTGGAATATTTTTAGAAAGATTTTTGGAAGAAGATAGAATGGAAGCCTTTGGAAGCTTGAATGTCAACTTTGAAGTATTTTCAATATTCAAGTCTTTTAAAAGAGACTTGGGAATCCATATACCTTTAGATTTTCCTTTGGATACTTCAAAACACATTTCTTCAATAATGGGTTTAGGAACCCATATTTTCTTTGATTTAGCTTTTTGAATAGTTGACCTTTGCGGTCTCTTTTGTGCATTCTCCTTCTTAGCATTCAAATGTCGATTAGATGGGACATAGTGATCTTCATTTTTCAATGGATTCTTATGTTTATTCTCACTTCCAAAGGACTTGGGATTTGTGGATGAATAAGGCTGATATGACTGGTTTAGATGGATAGATGGATGAAACGTCATCAAGGATGAGTGTCTTTGTTGATCTTGAGGTAATATAGGAGAGCTAGGGAATGAGCTATGAGTGAATGTAGGAGATGGAGGAACATAAGGCCCCAATATGGATGGAAGGTTTGAATGTTTTAGCTTAGATGGATAAGGACCAAGGATTGATTTAGAAGATGCAAAGGGATAGTGGGAAGGGATATCAACATCTTTAGAATGAGCAACATGGTCAAATCCATCAATAGACTCATAAGTACCTTTGATAGGAACAACATTTTTAATAGAAGCACTTGAAGCTTGAGCACAATTTTGAAGTGGATGTGGAGAAGTAGAACATGAGGCGATGCTTTGATCTTGACAAGTAGCTTTGGATAGCATATGAAGAGAACTTTTCTCATAATTTTCAGTAAGCTCAAGGGAGATAATGGAAGTGGTATCTTCATCATACTTGGGGGGTGGACAAGATATAGGATATGGAGGGGGAAAATATTGAAAGAGATGAAAGGGTGCTTGATCTTGATCTTTCTTGAAATTTATAGCTTTTTCTTTTTGAGAGTCCTCTTGACATGGAGCCACTTCCAAGGACAAGGGAGAATGAAGAGTGAATGGAGTAGTGTTTGGATTAGGCATAGTAGTGCATGAAGGTTGAGGATGTTTAGGATTAGTAGCATGGAAAAGGTTTGCAACCAAGTGAAGGTTATCTTGAGTTTCTTTTAGAGATAGCCCTTGAGGATACACATAGTCAATGTCGAAAGCATTAGGTTCTTTATTTGATGGAGGCATGTTGGAAAGATTTGAAGTGTTGGGAGATGCACGAGTGTTGGAAGAAGTGGAAGATGTAATAGAGCTGCTACTAGACATAGGTTCATTAATGTAATCTTGCTCAAGAAAAGTATCCTCATCGCATGAATCATTAGAGGTATCAATAATTCCATTATCAATAAGATCTTGGATTTTATGTTTTAGCTCAATCCAATCTGAAGTAGCATGGTCATTAGATCGATGATAGGCACAATAGGTATCCAAGAATGGATTTCCATAGGAGCTAGACTTAAGCAACATGATGAGCTTGGTGCCAAGAAGTGTTCTCAAAATGTCATCATAAGAATTCCCCAAGGGAGTAAAATTTCTTTCAAAAGTATGTCTAGAGTCCTTTGATTGTTTCTCAAGTGAATAGAATGCATTCATGTCTTCATCATTATCTTCGTCAAAGATAGGTCCATCATGAAATTTTGGCATAGGCTCAAAGAAGGTATCACTTGCTTGTTCTCTAAAAAGGTCTTTAGATCTAGAAGATGAAGACATTTGATGTCTTGAAGTAGAGCATGTAGACTTAGAAGAAGAGGATGACCTCAAAGAAGGTGACTCACATGCATATAAAGACCTTAAGGAAGATTCATGTAACAATGTAATCTTCTCCTCCAACCTTTTCTTTAGTTTAGTCTTCATTTCCATCATGCACTTATAGAGATGAAGGTAAGAAAGATCATTTGTCTCTTCTAGTTCTTTGTATTGTGCATATAGATCTTGAAACTCTTTAGTGACATGGAGGATATCATGATCATCTAGATTCAGTTGAAGTTTGGTAGCACAAGGTTTAGATCCCATAGTTTTAGATGCAAAGCCAAGCATAAAAGAGCCTACAAGATAACTTGATGTTGAAACTATAGGAGGTAGAGTGTTCACTGGCCAAGATAGTAGAGAGAGATTAAAGTGACTTGTCAAACAATATGTCCAAGAAACTTACGACATGAATGACTCAAGTCAATAGCTAGGCAAGATGGCCAAATAGCCAAATACATAGAGCAAGCAAGGTGACAAGTGAACAACTCTCCAACCCAAGAGTGTAGTCAAGAAATCAAGGCAACCATTTCGGCAAAAAGATAACTAGCAAGAAAACATAGACCATGAAGATAGAAAGACCAAGAGTACCAAGACCAAAGAGTCACTTTAAGCATGTTCAAGAACTAGAGATATAGAAAATAAAAATCAAATGATGAGACTCCCCTTAGCAAGCAACACAAGAAAATGTTTGCATTTGATGTTTTGACTTGGTTGACAAAATTTGACAATAGTTGATAGCATAGCAAGTTTGATGTTCCAAAGCAATTTTTTTCCAAGCAAGATAGTGACACATGGAGTAGTCTTCAAACAATCAAGCAGGGGACAAAGAAACCTTGCATGATACAAGCATATCTGAGGTCTCAAAAGAATTCCCTAGAATTATCATCATGTGTATGTTCAAAAGATTTTCACAGGTATACCACATTCGAGAACACATCAAGAAATATCTACCTAAAGGACATGGTTCATTACTCAACAACTTGGCCCATGCTTGATGCTCCTTCACCTCACAAAAAGTGGTTGCCCACAAGAGATATTGACATTGTCATGGAAATGCCATAAGCATAACCAAGGGAACACAGATGGTGAGTGTAAAATCTTGGGGTGATCCGGGTAGTCCACTAGGATCGATCCTTGCACCAAGAAGTTGAGCAGCTAAAAAAGGTAGTTACTAACTTAGGGTGTTTAGATAGGGCTTCCGTTCATAGTGTTCCTCTTGCTCCCAATTACGGGACACCTCACCTTGTGATGAGTAATCGATCTCGCGACCACAAGAGTACCTTAAGCATTCTTGCCTAGTGATCTCCCTATGGTCGAAATCCCATAAGCAATCACACTAGGCGAAGATAAACACTACGTCTACCAAGGTTTTGTGTCCTTGATAGCCTTGAGTTTATAGTGGGTTGGAAGAGCCGAGTAATTTTCTTATCCCCACTTGGGTCGTTCCTCTCAGGTTGTCCGAGAGCAGGCCCTCTAAAGAATTCTAAACTACACAAAGAGTGGATCAACTTTTGGAAGTCAAAATTTTTGATTCACCACAAGGGTGAAGAGTATACTCTCCTATTCCAATCATTTTCTCCCAAACATGCCAAGAAGATTCAGTTGCCTCTTACTCTTGAAACCAAATGGTAAGTCAAGATTTCTGATTCACCACAAGTGTGAAGAGCATACTCTCCTATCACCAAAAGATCTCAATTGTAAGTTTTAATGTGCCTAAAAATAAACAACTAGTATATGCCGAACATGTAAAAGTAAAGAACAAGCAAAATTGGGTTTTTATGCGTTGGGAAACCTTGCAAACAATTGTTAGTAGCCCTTGTGCATTTGAAGCTTTGACATGCATTCTTTTTATGCAATATTTCAATTTTTTTCACAAGGATGGCAACCTGCAATCACAACTTGTTAGCACCACAAGTTAGTGTGAAATAACATAAAAAACTAAAATAAAAAGTGGTTAGTTGCCTCAAATATCCAAGTTATCTTCCAATCAAGTGTATGCAAAGAAAGGGCAAACTAATCACAAATGCTCTCATTTTTACTCTTTGCTTTTGATCTAGTCAACAAGATTAGACTTTTTTGCTATTATTTCGGATCCAAAAAATAGAAATGAAAAGAAGAGACCCTTGCTAAAAATTAGAGAGCTTTCCAAAAATGTAAGAAATTCAAAAAAATCTCTTCATTTGCTCCCTAGAGACTGATTTTGTCAAAATAAGCCAAATTTATCAAATCAGGCTTTTGATCCCTAATACGACCTCAAAAGTCAAAACACAAAGAGAGTACCCCACTTATAATTTAAAAAAATTTCTGAAAATGTAAGTTTTTCTGAAAAATTTGATGATTTGCAATCAAAAATGACTTTTTATGAAAAAAAAAAAAAATTTATAACTCACGCAAATCACGTCCAAAAGTTCTAAAAATTGGACTGAGACATGTTGGACCCATATCCAACCTTTAAAAAAAAATTCAGAACTAAACTCTAAGTGGTTTAAAAGATATGATCAAATCTTGAAACCAACTAGATTTTTGGTCTTCAAACCAATCTACTTATGGGTTGGCCTTAAAACCAAAGTGATAATTCTACAAAAGCACTTGATTAGATCCAATATGCTGCTATAAAAAAAACTAGAGATAAGAAATGAAAGAAAATGGAGCTAGAAACTTGATTCATGCCCCACGGTGGGTGCCAAAAATGTACACTCGAAAGTGTCACACTCTAAACCATTCTATCCAAACGATTCCATTAGTTGAAATGTTCAGATGTCGGCTTAGAGCTCCCTATCCACGGAGTGCAAGAGAGTGTATTTCAAGAATAAGAAGGCTCTCAGATGAGCCTAAAAGATACTCTTCTTGCTAGTAAACCATGCAATGGGAGGTTCCAAAGACAAGATGCAAGAATGCAAATGTCCCAAGGAGTTCCTCAAGGATGCAATGCAAATGAAAATTAAGCTAGAATGAGATGCAAAGTGGAGCTATGCTAAAACATGTATGAGAGTGTTACAATACCATTATTAAGCTATGTGAGATTAAGCTACATGTAAAAATGAAAGCTAAGCTAAGCTAGAATGCCATGATGCTATGGATGAGAGAATGTAGACAAGAAATAGAAGTTCTCCACAAAGCTCCAAAGAAACCTGTTAGAAAACCTGCAACATAACAATATTCAAAATAAGGATGGATCCTTTGAGGGGGAAAGCTCTCTCCCTCTTAAATTCGTATGGATGGTAGAGATCAAGATGGAGATGGTGGATGATCAACAGTGAAATTCGAAAATAGGTGTGATCCATGTGCACACACAAGTCAACCAATAGAATATAAGTTGACTTGTCATATAAGACAAAAGTCTCACAAGCCTTTTCTTTTAATTGTAAAATAGAAAATGGACTTTATGTGTGCACTTTAAGTGGGTTAGAAGAATGGGGTATTTTATTTAATTAAAAGGAGACATGTTCTTTTAATCAAATAATGAACTTAGAATAGCATAGTCAAACTATAGGTTATAATCAAATAAATTGATTATTAGCAATTTGGTCTAGGTAAATGATTAAATTAATTTAGCCAAAATGTTGAAAAGGGGGCTAATAGTCTAGATGACCATTTTTAGGTGATTACACTATAGTTGTGGTCAGATAGGGCACCCAAAATATAAGTGTCCACAAAGGGCATCTACTTCTCAAAATGGTGAAAGGAGAGTCACTTATGTGTAGGAAGATAATGTGAGTATAAACTCACCATAAGTTTAGTTGATGACAGAGGCTTAGGGAGAAAGTCTCATGTTAAGGAGGACACTTCTTAAGGAACCGCTGAAAGAAGATACTACTCAAAGGAGGGCTCTTTTTTGAGTTCAATGAAAGGTGAAAGGTATGTTGTGCAAAGTAATAATTGATTCAGGTTCTACAGATAACATCATCTCACTTGAAGCTGTAAACAAATTGAAGTTAGAGAGACTTCCACATTCTTGTCCATACAAGGTTAGTTGGTTGAACAAAGGTCAACAGGAAGTTGTGAATGAGCAAGCTTGGGTAGAGTTCAGTATAGGGGAATATAAAGATAACATATTGTGTGATGTCTTGCCCATGGATGCTTGCCACCTCTTGCTGGGAAGACCTTGGCAATTTGATAGGAAGGCACACCATGATGGTGAGAAGAATTCTTATAGCTTCCAAAAGGGTGGAGTAACATTAGATTGAATTCTGAAGGAGAAGAGAAAGTGGTTGGTCAAGTTGGACCAAGTGTGTTGATGGTGGGTGAGAAAGAGTTCATCAATACTCTTGAAGAAGATGGAATAGGCTTTGCATTGGTGCTGAAGCCTAAGGAAGATAGGAAGAAGGAGCATAGGACAAAGGGCCCGAAAGAAGTTGAAGAGTTGTTGAACCAGTACAAGGAAATCATTGCTAAGATAATGCCTAAGTCTCTGCCACCAATAAGAGACATAAGTCACTAGATTGATCTTATTCCTGGAGCAGTGCTACCCAACAAGGCAACATATAAGATGACACCACAACAAAATGAAGAGATTGCTAGGCAAATACAAGAGTTGCTTGACAAGGGGTTGATAAGGAAAAGTCTTAGCCCATGTGTCGTACCCTTAGTTCTTGCTCCAAAGAAGGATGGTAAGTGGCGGTTGTGTACTGATTCTAGGGCTATTAATAGGATAACTATAAGATATAGATTTCCTATTCCTAGAATAGAAGATTTGTTGGATTGTTTGGGGGGAGCTTCATATTTTTCTAAAATAGATCTCAGAAGTGGGTATCATCAAATAAGGATACGAGAAGGGGATGAATGAAAGAAAAACTTCAAAACTAATGAAGGGTTGTATGAATGGCTGGTTATGCCATTTGGTTTATCTAATGCTCCTAGTACATTTATGCGACTAATGAATGAAGTTTTACACGACTTCATTGGGAAGTTTGTTGTTGTCTACCTTGATGACATTTTGGTGTATAGCAGGAATAAGGAAGAGCATTTGCAGCATTTGAAGATGGTTTTTCAAAGGCTACAGGAGCAAAAGTTGAAGATAAACTTGGAGAAGTGTGAATTTTTGAAACAAGAGTTGGTGTATCTTGGATCTGTGATATCCAAGGGAGAATTGAAAATGGATCCTTCTAAAGTGGAGGGTATCATTAGTTGGCCAACACCAAGGGTTGTTGGAGAGGTTCGAAGTTTTCATGGTTTGGCCACATTCTACAAGAAGTTCATAAGGAACTTTAGCAACATTTGTGCACCAATTTTAGACACCATCAAAGGAGGAGGTAACAAAAAATTTGAATGGAATAATGCAGCAAATAAGAGTTTTGAGGAACTCAAACAAAAGGTAGCCAAATATCTTGTTCTTGTTTTACCAGATTTTAATAAAGTTTTTATAGTAGAATGTGATGCTAGTGGCTTTACAATAGGGGCTATTCTTAGTCAAGAAGGTAGACTCGTTGCATTTTTTAGTGAGAAGCTGAATGAGGCAAAGAAGAAATATTCTTCTTATGATTTGGAATTGTATGCCATGGTCTAGGCATTGAAAAAATGGAGGCACTATTTGTTGCCTAAAGAGTTTATTGTGTATACTGACAACCATGCTCTTAGTTTTTTGAATGGACAGGAAAAAATCAACCATAGGCACATGAAATGGGTTGAGAGTTTGCATGCTTATACTTTCACAATCAAGCATAAGAAAGGACAAGCCAATAAGGTGGATGATGCACTTAGTAGAAGAATGTTAATAGTGCAAGAAGTACAAATCCAAAGCATGGGTGTAGATGCATTGAAGGGAATGTATGCGGAAGATAGAGATTTCAGTGAAGCATACGAGGTTTGCACTAAATTGGAATATAGTTTTGATTCTAATTTTTCTAAATTTATTGTGCAAGATGGACTGTTATTTAAGGGCAACCAACTATGTATTCCCAAATGCTCTATGCGGGAAAATGTTATTAAAGAAAAACATTGTGGAGGTCTTAGTGGTCATTTTGGACTCAACAAGACTTTAGAATTGGTGCAAAGATTTTATTATTGGCCTAAGATGCAAACAGACATTAGGAAGTTTGTGGAAGGTTGTCTAGTATGTCAAAGGGCAAAAGGAGTATCAACAAATGCTGGACTTTATCAGCCTTTACCCATACCGAACAGACCTTGGGAGTGTTTGAGTATGGATTTTGTAATGGGATTACCAAGGACAAATACATGTTATGACAACATATTTGTGGTTGTTGATAGATTCAGTAAAATGGCTCACTTTATTCCATGTAGAACCACTAATGATGCTAGTTATATTGCAGGACTATTCTTTAAAAAAATAGTTCATATTCATGGTTTGCCATTGAGCATTGTATCTGACAGGGATAGCAAGTTTGTGGGTCACTTTTGGAGAACCCTATGGAAGAAGTTGGGCACAAATTTATCTTTTAGTTCAGCCTATCATCCTCAAACAGATGGGCAAACTGAAGTGGTTAATAGATCCTTGTGAAACCTTTTGAGGTGCTTGATATGAGAACATGGAGGTAGTTGGGATGCTATCATACCTCAAGTAGAGTTTGCATATAATGACTCAGTAAATCATAGCACAGGCATGAGTCCTTTTGAAGTTGTTTATGGGAGACATCCAAGGGGAGTTTTGGAACTCAGAAATATGGATGGTTTGGAGAAAAGGAGTGGACATGCATAAGACTTTGTTGAAGCAATGGTGGAAGTGCATGAGCACGTGAGGAAAACTCTACAACAGAATAATCTAAAGGTGAAGGCTAAAGCAGATTTGAAAAGAAGAAATGTACAGTTCCAAGTTGGAAACATGGTTATGGTTCACTTAAACAAAGATCGGTTACCTCGGGGCAGCCATACAAAGTTGATGATGAAGAAGATTGGCCCATGTGAAATTTTAGAAAAGTATGGAGAAAATGCTTACAAAGTGGCATTGCCTCCAGATGTAGCTATTTCACCTATATTTAATGTCCCAGATCTCACATTGTATAAAGGTTCAAACAAAGAAGTTGGTACAGAAGCAACATCACATGAATCAAATGACTAGATTCAAGAATTGCCATCTAAAGAAACACCGCAAATGGAAAGTATCATCAATAGCAGGGAAGCAATGAGGACAAGACACAAAGTACACATGGAGTATTTGGTTAAGTGGAAGGGCCTTCCAGATTCTGAAGCTACTTGGTTGCCAAAAATAAAAATTCTAAGGCAAGGTGGGGATATACAACAGTTGGTCTCCAAGAGGACATGAGACAAAATTCACCCCCAAGAGTATGCTGCAAGAGCAAGTGCTAGGCATAGGAATAAATTTTTGGTTTGCAATTGTGATGGTGTTTAAATGTTTTTTTTGTTATTATTAAATTTTAGGGTTTGCATTACATTAGGGGTGGTGTTTAATTTTAGGGCTTAATTTAATATTTTGTTAGAACTTTAGTAAAGGTTTAAACAAAACCTTTACGGGTCTGGTGGTTGCCAAAACTAGTTCTTAACTATTCGGCTTCATTTATAAATTCTCTCTGAAATCTTTTGGGAGGGTATGATTTGAGATTTTTCATTTTTGTGTGAAGAAGGACTGAGATGAACAGATGAAATAAATAAAATTGTAATTCTTTCTTGCTACTTGGATTTTGGTTTTATTTTATTCACACTGCAAATTGATTACGGATGTGTATGATAGCTGTTGTTTTTTGAATAAAATAGTAGTAGTAGTATTGTTTTCTTTTTGTAGAAGTTATCGTTGCAGGAAGCCAGACTCACACTAGAATCTCTGGAAATTAAATTGGGCAATAATGCCTCTTGCTCGCATAATCACCATGTGAATTGGCATGAGTGTGGTGGAGAGTGGGTAGGAGGAATGTACATTACTTTCTTCATGGCCATTTGCAAGAATGGGCTACAGTTTGAAGAAACATGTGTTTGGTAAGGCAACATCCCTATGTGCTGGCCATGAATGAACAGATGTAACCTATAAGGTGTTGTTCATATTTGGTGTTTCCCTGTAGTTTATTTATTTATTTCTTCTTTCCATCCAATATTGAACCTATTATAGGCTTTGTTCTTGTTATCTCCTCATCAGTAGGTAATGTGGATTGTGGTGATCTTCGAATGAGATGAGATAAAGTTTTGAATTTAGAGAGATATTTTTGCTGGTTCAACAATGCCGTTAGAGGGTGTTGTTGGTGTCTTCTTTCTCTACATCTTTGTTGCGACTACTTTTAGCATGCTTTTGGCCTCTCCTACTGATCTCCGCTGCACTTTTTGTTGTTGCCTTATTTACCATTGATGAAAGCAAAGTGGAAGAAAAGGACGAGGGAGAAGAAGGGGCATGGCAACCAGATCTTGAGAATATTCTGCGTAGTAGAGCAACATCTGATACACTTTTTCTCTAGGCCAATGGAGAAGAAGTCCAGAAATAAGAGAAGAAAAGGGAGCTCCATCTTTAGTCATTACAAAAATTAGCAATTGTGCGCTTTTATACATACAACGATGAGCTGATAGGTAATACAATTTCTTGATATATAACAATGTAAATATAAAATACATATTAAACTCTAATCTAAATTGAACTCTAATTCTAATTAAATCTTTGATTAAACCCTAATACTAATTGTATTCTAACCCAACATTATTTGAAGTTGAATTAATTTAAAACCTAATCATGATTAAATTCTAACCAAAAATATCTCCTACAAATCTATTTGAACCCTAGCACTTATAATAAATAAATTGTACCCATAATTATTATTCTAATTATAACAATTAATAATCCATTGTCTAATTTGAAGACTAACTTTAAAGTTAAGACTTAATAAATCTTAACATTAAAAGTTATTTGAAAGTTCATTTGTCTAACCCTATCCCTTTCCTAAGACAAATATTTTATTTAAATTGTAAGATATTTATCTATTTTTCATTCTTGACCACTATGTATATCAAGAATCTAAACAATTACACTTATTATATATTTTAAATTGAAGTATACAAATATTCTTTAATTTTGAATAACAATAATGAAATTAACATTTTAATTAATTTTCAATTTTGTTCTTTTCTCAACTTTAGATTTAAATCATTATACAATTTATAATTATATTTTTTTGAATTAATTAACAAAAAATCTTAGAATAAATCTAAAGCTAAAATCTAAATACATATAAAATATTTAAAAATAAAATCTAGATAGAAATAGAATATTTTTATAAGTTTCTAGATATATTTAAATATTTATATAAAAATATAAAATCTAAATCTAAATAGATATAAAATATTTTTAGATAATATCTTTCTAAATTGATATATTTTTTAAATAATAAATTTAAAACTAAAATATAGATAGAAATAGAATATTTCTATAAAGATTTATTAAAATATTTCTATAAATATGTGTGTTGAGATAATATTAAAATTTAAAAGCAAAAATTAAATTCATTGAATATCATAAGGGAAAAGGAAGAATGGATGCGGGCTCTAGTGCGAGAATAGGCGAACACCATAGCTAGGGCCTGCGTGCCCTAAGCTTGGTCACTCTGTCGGCTTCTGCTGTGATCGGAGCTGCTGGTATGGTTGACGAGGGCTTTTTTCTCTGTAGATAGCACTGGGGGTGTTTGTGGAGCGGTGGGCGAGTTTTTGAGTAGTTGTTTGGGGTTGAGGTCAGCTAGGGTTGGTCAGGGGTGGACAGGCTTCATTCTGTGATGGTGTGGGGTACACAACAGGGTGAAGAGTTTGTTGATTATAGATTTTGGCTTGGAGATAGGGTCTTTGAATCTAGACATGGGACAATCGGAGATCCCCATGTCTCATATATTATCTGATGATTTGGTGATGACTGATCCCTTTATTTTGATGCGGGGGGGGGGGGGGGGGCTGTAGGCCAAATTGACAATCTCCTATCTGGAGTGAATGCTTCATCATCAAAGGGTTCTGTTCGTATTAAGAAGATGAATGGGTGTTTGGAGCAATCTGATGATCGACCAATGTTGGTCATTCAACCAGAACAAATCTCTAAGGATGTGGAGTATTGGGGCAAGCATGCACTCATTTGTAAGTTTTTGGGTCTTTGGCTTTCTCTCCCTATGTTGGAATCGTGGGCGCATCGGATTTGGAATCTGGAAGGGGATATGGAAATTCTTCTGGTGGCCAACAATTTTTTTATGGTTATTTTCTCTAATATGTCTGACAGGAACAAGGTATTCAAGGGGGGCCCATACTTCTTTAACCAGGTTGGGCTTTTTATCAAACCCTGACACATTGGGTTCAACTCTGTTGAGGAGATCTCGTCTCAGGTTCTAGTGTGGGTTCGGCTTCCATGACTGCCTCTAGAATTTTGGAGAGAAGATATTCTTCATTCGATATCACTTCTGCTTAGGAAACTGGTTGGGTCAGCCACACAAACCCAAGACTAAAAGGTAATTTCATATGCATGAATTTGTGTGGAGGTTGATCTTAATAATCGACTGCCTGATTCAATGGAAATTTTCTTAGGTCCTTCTTCATGGATTCAATAGTTGGACTATGAGACTTTACCCTTTAGATGCAGGATCTGCCGTGAGTATGGGCACCTACAATGCAAATGCCCTCGAAACAAATTTTCTCAATCGTCAACGTCTACTGTGCTAACCCCTAAGGTTGATAAGGGTAAGGCACCTATGCCAGAAGGTCCCTCTAGGGACAAGGAGGGTTTTATCCCAATGAAACCATTTAATAAAGGAAAGGGGTAGAAGAGAACTTGGATGGATAGACAAAGGGATGGCACTTTTAACAAGTTTAATGTTCTGGAGAATTTGGTACAAGAGGAGGGTATACCAATTGAGATATCCGTGGGTGATGGGTCTTTGTAGGGACCCCTGATGGAGGAGGTTAGGGGTCTAGCTCAGGCTCTTAAAGAAGAACAAGGCCAGCTAGTTGGTTTAGATGGGTTGGTTCAGGAGAAAAGTTGTGATATTCCTAGTGGGTTGCATCCCTATGATGCCCCAAATATCATAGCTTCTACCCTTCATGGCAAGAAAGTGGTGCCCGACAACAAAAAGGCTCTAAAGTTGCTTCCGCTTTAGGCTTATAGAAAAATCCCTTTAAAAAAGGGATCTCAGAGAAGTTTGCTAAGAGTGGAAGGAAGACGAATTAGGAGAAGGTTAAGATGATGGGTGAGACTTTGGTTGAGGTGGGTTTTGTGAAGCCCATTGACTCCCACTTCTTGTAGTCTTCTAAACAATTATTCTTTCTTGGAATGTGAGGGGGTTGAACAACATCCCTAGACAAAAGGTTGTTTATAGATTGATATATTCTCAATCTCGAAATGTTATTTTCATTCAGGAAACTAAGCTTACTATTGATGAACTAGATAGCTATGGGCCAAAGTTATGGCCGCATGGTAGTTGGTAGGGACTGGGTGCTCAAGGGAGCTCAGGTGGTCTCACTTGTCTCTAGAATCCTAAGAAGGTGACTCCCCCATGGTGGATTTCGAGTAGGTCTTCTATCTCTTTTATGGATTCTCACTTTGAGACATGTGAAAGGTGCTTGTTCTCCAATATTTATGCTCCTAGTGATTTGGTAGGTAAGTCTCTTATGTGGTCACACATCATATTTGTCTGATCCTTAGATCTGTTCCTTCCTTGGATTGTGGCTAGAGATTTTAATGGTGTTACTAATTTAGAGGAAAAGAGAGGCGAGATTGCTCAATTGGGCCCTTCTTCTAGTATGCTTAGAGATAATATTGGTTCTCTAAATCTTATTGATGTGAAACATGGCTTTGGTATATTCACCTAGAACAATAGAAGGAGTGGGATAGAGGCTATCTCAGAAAGGCTTAATCAGTTCCTAGTTTCTTGTTTTTGGCTGGATATTAGATGGTCTACCAGATCAAAAATTCTTGATTGGAGAGGCTCTAACCATTGGCCTATTAAGCTCTTTGTCACTCCTTTCAAGGCTTCAAAGAATCCCTCTTTCAAGTTTTAACTGCTGTGGTTGAGGGATCCCTCCCTGCACGATCTTATGATAGCCTAGTGGTATGAGGGCAAGCCGCCTCATGGTAGTTCAATGTACACCTTTGAGAAGAGGCTTCAACATGTGAAATTTAGGTTGAAACAATGGAATAAATAGTGCTTTGGGAACCTTCAAGAACATTTGAGGGAGGCCTAGGCCAGACTGGATAGTGTCACTTGCCAAATCAAGGACCAAGGAATGACTCCAGATTTAATGTCTGAAGAGTCCTCGGCTCTAAGGGAGGTTGAGGAATGAGAGCTTCGAGAGGAAATATTTTGGAAGCAAAAGTCTTGGATGGACTAGTTGCAGAAGGGAGATAGAAACACAACTTTCTTCCACAACACAATTAAAGCTCACAAGTCTAGAAATTCTATCACTTCTCTTGTTTTTGCTTCTAGAGATCAACTCTTTTCCAAAGAGGCAATTTCTTTAGAGGCCATTAGACACTTTTCACAACTCTTCTCTAAGGAGGAACCTGGTTCATTGGTGGAGACAAGAGCTATTTTAGATTGCATTCCTCAACTTGTGTCTGGTAGTATGAATAGGGATCTACTAAGGCCTATTGTGCTTGAAGAACTGAAGAAAGTGGTATTTGGTATGAAGAAAGGTAAAGCCCAAGGCCCTGATGGCTTTCCCATTGAATTTTTCCAAGAATTTTGGGAGATTATTAAATTTGATCTTATAGAAGTTGTTCAGGAATCATATCAAAATAAACAAATGCTCAAGCCTTTGAATGCTACTTTCTTGGCTCTCATTCCCAAGATTGATGGGGCTAACAATTTGGATAAGTTTAGACCTATTTCTTTATGTAATTTCATGTACAAAATTATCACAAAATTGATTGTTGAAAGGCTCAAGCCTTTTCTTGCCACTTTGATTTCCTAGGAATAGGGGGGTTTTGTTGGTGGCAGATAGATTCTTGATGGGGTGGTGATTGCTTCTGAGGCTATTCACTCTATGGCCACGTCTAAGGAAAAGGCTATGTTTATTAAGCTGGATTTAGCAAAAGCTTATGACTGGGTTAGTTGGGAGTTCCTGGGTCATGTACTTTTCACTTTTGGATTTGATATGGAATGGGTGGATTGGATTCTCAGCTGTGTGACCTCCCCACCCTTTTTGGTTCTTATTAATGGAGAACCCACTAATCTATTTTTGGCTTCTCAAGGTCTTCAACAGGGGGATCCTATCTCTCCATATCTCTTTATCATTATGGCAAAGGGTTTAGGTAGATTTATAAAATTTCAAGTAGAACAGGGGATTGTCCAAGGGTGGAAGTGACATAATGATATTCCAGCATACACGCACCTCTAGTTTGTGGATGATACTAGATTGATGGGCTTAGCTACTATTAATGAGGCAAGAAAATTTAGATTGATTTTGGATACTTATTTAAAAGCTTTTGGACAATAGATTAATGAAGGTAAATCACACATTTATTTTTTTAATACTCCTCAATCGATTCAACTCAGAATTGCTAGGATTCTCAAGTTTCAAGTTGGAGCTCTTCCTTTGATTTATCTTGGAGTGCCATTAGCTTTGGGGACTCAACTAAAAGAATATTAGCAAGGTCTTTTGGACAAATTCTATAGTAGGGTGAGTCACTGAACTCATAGGTGGCTCTCTTCTATTGGAAGAGTTATCCTCCTCAAGATTGTGGTTCAAGCTCTTCCCATTTATAGGTGTCTGGTGCAAACTCCTCCCATTGGAGTTATGAAAGAATTTGATGGTTTCTCATGACAATTCCTTTGGTCAAGCAATCTCCTCTCTTCTAAATGGAGCTTAGTTAACTGGGATATAGTTTGCTTGCCTAAATTTGCTAGGGGGCTAGGCCTTAAATGTATGGCTCTTGGCATCAAGGCTCTAGCAGCAAAGTTATACTAAAAGTGGTGCAAGAATCAAGATCGAGATTGGGCTAAGATTTTGGCTCAAAAGTACTTCCCGAGAGTGGAGTATAAGGATATTCCTAGGCTGGCGCTAGAAGCAAAGGGTTCCTTTATTTGGGACACTCTTAAAAGAGGTGCTCCTCTTATCAAGGAAGGCCTTTTTTGGATATGTAATGAGGGATCGAGTGTGTTATTCTGGTAGGATTCTTGGGATGGCCATCCTCCCATTCTTTCCAGCTATCCCCACCTCCAGCCTCTATGTCAGATTTTTTCTACTGTAGGATGGACCAAGGTAGCTCATTTCAAGACTTTTAAGTGGTGTGGGTCAGTGAATGTGGCTAGTTGGAGGGATCCACATGAATGACCCCTAGGGGGCTCCTCGGAGCTACGGGTTGAGCTAGCTAATCTTCTCTCTGTTAGGTTGTGTAGTTCCTCTATGGACAAAGACATCCTTGCTTGGGGTCCTTGTCCTAAAGGAAAGTTTAGTGTGACCCAAGGCTATGCTCGGTTGGATAATCAATGTAATAGAGTTCAGGAGGTTCCCTGGTGGAAGAAGGTTTGGAATAAATTCTCTTGGCCAAAATGTAATTTCTTTCTATGGTTGGTTGCTCAAAAGAAGTTTCTTACTTGGGATAATCTCCAGAGAAGAGGGTTTCAGGGTCTTTCTCTCTATTCCCTTTGTATGTTGAATGGAGAGGATGTTTCTCATTTATTCTTCTTATGCCCTCTCTCTAGAGAAATCTGGCATAAGTGGTGGGAGGTGTGGTGCCATGGATGTATTCATATTGAATCTCTTATTGAGTTTTGGGATAGCCTTGGCAGACCCCCGGCGAAAGCTTCTTTCCTCCAGGTGGCTTGGGCTGTTGGACCTACTTTTATTCTTTAGAATCTTTGGTTGGAACGTAATCGTCAAATTTTTTGTAACTCCAGTTTGGGAGTCACTATAATATGGCAACTAATTTTAAGTAGAATTTAGGAGAATATCTATGCTAAGTGTGATATGACTGAGCTTGTGGATCTTGGTGATTTCAGTATAGTTAGGAACTTGGGTTTGGTGGATAAAGGATTGGGAAGCATAAGTGGTAAGAGATCTCAGCCACTCAGGAGAAAGGTTTGTAGGGTAGGGAGATGGAGACCCCCACCAGGTGCAATCCTTAAAATTAACACAGATGTCTCCTCCCGTGGGAACCTTGGACATGCTGGTGTGGGGGGGATTGGGAGAGACATAGATGGCAATGCTATTTTCATGTTCTCTATTCACAAAGGAGTGCATTCCAATAATGTGATGGAGGCCTTGGCTATTAAGGTGGCTATGGAGCGGCCTTGCTCTCTTAGATGGAGAAAAATGGTGTGTGAATCAGATTCTTAGATTGTTGTGGATATGATAAATAACCAGAGTGTGGATGACTCTAACTAGTAAATTGCCTCTATTTTCAGAGAGATTCTTCACTTGAGTAGCTTTTTGGATTGAATCTCCTTTTGTCATATTCCTAGGGAATGGAATGGAGTGGCTGATATCTTGGCAAAATGGGTGTCGGAGAAAGGAGCTAGTTAGGATATTTCAGGTAGAGATGATCTTCTTGCTGATTATGGTGGGACTTTTGAGCAGTTAGTGGAAAATGATAGAATTTAATTGCTCATGGGTTTGTGTTTTGGTTGTTTAGGCCTGAGGTCTTTTGTAACTTGAGACTTTTGTTTCTTGACTTTGTTTGAATAAATTTTTACCCCTTTTTCCAATAAATTCATTGAATATCATTGAGTAGTTTAATAACAACAATAATATTTTTTTATTGAAGTAAAGAAAAAGATGATAATATCACTTTTGAGTGACCCAAGAAATTATGCATATGTAATGTTAGTTTTAATAGCTTAAAACATGAATCACTCTCAAGCAATAGTCATCACTTTTATTCTACCAAACAATTCAATATATATTAAAAAATACTCATAAACAATTTGCATAAGTGATAATGGCTTGTTCCATTTATTTAATATTGTATTAAAAAAAAGAACATTTCTAAGGAAGATAACATGTGAATAAAGTGTATTGCTATCCTTGAAGGAATGCACAAACAATAGGAAGTTGTCTGTTGGTCATTGCCTCTTAAAGGGACTTAGAAGAAGCGCATGAATTAACAATAACTTGCTCCTTAAAGAATTAATACCATAGCAAACTTAGTTCTCATATATACAGTAATACATGCAATGCATATAAATGTATAGAACCATCTTAATGATCTGTATAGTGATCTATATAGCATACACAAATATAGAACTATACCACATGAGATAATTGTTATAGATAAAATGCCCACTTATGAGAAACACCTCAAAAAATGATGAATCAAGTACTAATACTAAGTATACCAATCTTTGAAAAAAAATTACTACACATGATCTAGGCATGCATGGAAAAGATGTGGAAACATAGTCCCAAGAGAACTGGAAACAAAGAGATCACAATAGAAAGTAGAAAGAAGAAAAAAATCCCATAGAGAAAGCACAAGAGTGGTTCATACAAGAAATTAAAGAGTAAAAACCATTGAATAAAATTGAAGCTACAGATTTGAGAAAAAAGACACACATCTAATAAACCTCATTGTGAGCTTAGAAGGACAATTTAAAGACATGACAATCTAAAAAGATTGGGCATGTAGAAGGAAAAAACAAGTTAAAAGGGAATGTTTTGATACAACAAATCAAATTAGAGAAAGTATTAAATAATATGACAGATAAGAATAGAAAGGAATTTAAATGAAATGAAAAAGAAATGAAAAGCATTTAAAAATATATATATGATATGCAAGTAGCTTAAAATAACCAGAAATAATTTTTGATGGGGACTGACACTTTTCTGACTAAAAATTGTAAAATTCGGGAGCAAAGCTCCCACAACTATCAGCTTAATAAATGTATTAATATAATTCAAAAATATTTTATAAATATCATATGGTATATTTGATTTAAAATATACAAGTTATATATATATATATATATATATATATATATATATAAAATCTTTATTTTAATACTTTATAAAATTAAATATATTTAGAGTATAGAGTAAAAATTTAATTTTTTGTTTTATAGTTCATTTTAAATTCTTCTAGAACACATTTGTTAAATATTAAAATAACTTATATTAGATTAAAAGCAATACAATTTAAAATATGTCACATTTAATTCTTAATTTTGTAGGGTAAATACATTTATAATTATCATATAATTAAAATTAAAAATATATGTTACAATAGTTTTATTAAAATACTTATAATTACATGTTTATAATTTTTTTGAAAATTTAAAATTGACATGCATAGAAGCTTTAAAGGAAGGAAAATTCACGAGAAGATTATTGAACTATTTGATAAAATACGACTAAGAACTATTGCACGATATTAAAAAAATGGACTTATTAAAAAAGGGTTTAAGGAAATTAAGTAAATGCAACTTCATGTGGAAAACCAATTTTGACAACTATCTCTAACAATTTTGAATTTTTTGGATCCAATTGTATATGCTCTCTTTACTTTGGTAACTTTTTAGAAGTATGATTTTGCTGAGGTGGCTATCATATTGGAAGGATTAGTTGGATTCCTTGAAATTATCTTACGTGCTGTGTGGACATTCTTTATGATCCTTACCTATCTTTCTTGCATTAATTTTTGTGGGTACTTGTTTTTTTAATGCCTTGATTCCCCTCATTATTTCATGATTTCCTAAGGATTGCCTTGGGTTAATGAAATGTCAAAAATTGTCTTTTTGACTTAAAAAGCCTACAGAGTTAAATCTGATAGCAATATCATAATTTGACTTGGTGTGGAAATTATTTTCTACTTATCAATTGATGAGCTTAATGGGCTTTGCAATAAATGGTTAATAAGGCATAACTCTTGGTGAAGGTTTTGCAAATGGGGTTGCAAGTAGAGTGGGTTTAACCATGGAGGAAACTCTGTAGTTAAGTGTGCTTAGGTTGGAGTAGTATTGGGATGGGTGACCTCTCAAGAAGTCCTAGTGCTTCACCTCTATGAGCATCACCTAGATCCAATGAGTGCTGAGTGTTCTATTTATTATCATTAGAGATGGATTCGTGTTGAATCACTACTCATGAAATATGGGTCAATGAGTTTGAATAAAAAAAACTACACAGTTAAATCTTGATAGCAATACCATAATTTGACTTGGCGTGGAAATTATCTCATACGTATCAATTAATGAGGTTGAGGGGCTTTGTAATAAATGGTTAATAAGGCACAACACTTGGTGAAAGTTTTACAAATGAGATTGCAAGCATAGTGGGTTTAACCATGGAGGAAACTTCGTAGTTAAGCGCACTCAAGCTGGAGTAGTATTCGAATGGGTGACCTCCCGGGAAGTCCCAGTGCTTCACCTCTATGAGCATCACCTAGATCCAATGAGTGCTAAGTGTTCTATTTATTATCATGAGAGATCAATTTGTGTTGAATCACTACTCATGAAATATGAGTCAATGAGTTTGACTCAAAAAAACTACATAGTCAAATCCTAATAGCACTGTCATAATTTGACTTGGTGTGGAAATTATCTCCTACTTATCAAGTAATAATTTTTATTTAGATGTCTGAATTTCAAATCCATCCCATAGCTTTTCCTTCTTTGTCGTATCTAGATTCTTTATGTCACAACCCTTTTTTAGCCAACCGTAAAAAAATTGTCTTTTAGTGTGCCCATTTCATTTTTTTAATAAATAAATTGGTAAGAATTTTGGCAAAATTGGTTAAATTAGAAATAAACACCTACCATTTTTGATAAAGGCATGATTTTAGTAAGACAACGAGATTGTGCTAGCATGACACACACAACAGGGAAAGTTTCCAAAATAAAATAAAATGATGCATAATTGCAATTAAATAGAAACCAAAGCCATGTTTAGGGAATACAAAAGGATTGAGAATGGATGGGGAATGCACATTTTATTTTTTAAAAGGAGTGGTTGGTAGGATAGAAAACGTAAGCTTTGGGGAGTGCTCTATTTTCTATAGAGGACATGAGATAAATGGAGGGAGGGTGTATGTTAGAAACATTGACTAATTCAATTTATGCAAAGGAGAATTTATGAATAGCTAGCTTGGGAATGGAGCAAGAATACAACTAGATATTCCAATAATTACAAGTTTTTAGTATTATTATTTTCAAAGATGAAAAATCTATATTTAAATTACCCATTTGTACTTAGTTATATTGTACATATTGATTTCATGAAGATTGTTATGTTGTGATTTAAGATCCATCAATCATTTTTGTTTCATCTTATTGCAATCTTATATCCTTAAATTTTTGAGTAAGATTAATATAATGTAGTAGGATCTATAACTATCAGATTATATGTTTTAGTGATATTATCTATGTCAATGGTTTAGGATGTAAATTATTATTTTAGTTCTACATCTATGTGGAAACTAATACTCACCTTGCTACAAGACTCTGTAGTTATGACTAGAAGGTTGATTTGCATGCACAAAATAATCATTGTTTCTCGTTTCTTACCTTGTTTGACTTGAGTTTAAGTGTTTTGTTGGAAAGAGATTAATTTTTATATATTCTTTTATTTATTTTAACTATCCATATTAGCATTTCTATATTAGTCATTAGATTTTTCTACAAGGTTTGTTATCACTTCTAACTTGAAATTATTGAAAGCCAATTTTATTTATACTTGTATTTTCAGTGTGAGGGGCCTCTCCTTGTCCTCAATTGTGGCTAGATTTATAGCCCTTGCAAATACTAGGACTTTAATTTTCATGGTTCTACCACAATCATGAGCTGAGGGGCGGTTAGTTGCACCCAAAACCCAAATGAAAATTTCTTCTATTTTGTCTCTCATGGTTGATAGAATGATGTTGATGTACGCATCCCTTTTTTTAGGTATTGCATGGTGTCATGAGTATCTTTTGAATATTTTCTTGAACATGTCGTATTCATATTGGAAAACTAAATCTATATGAGTTTGCATGATTAATTATGCATATATTCCTTATCTTCTAGGTCAGAACTTATAACTTCTATTTATTTAGTTTTAATCTTCCTTTTCATTTATTGATAATATCAATTTGTGAATTGGGGTTAATTTGTTACTTGAGTACTTCATAATATTAAATGTTATTTGGATCATTGTCATTGATCAAATTTTGGATAGGTAAATGTAAATTTATATTGTTAAGGAAATATTATTATTTTAGTTAATATTACCACTGTAATGGTTATTAACGTTTTCTTAGGGAATTGTCAATTTGGATTACTTGAAAATGAATATAGGGATAATTGAAAATTTTAAATTAAAATAACATAAATATGAGTGTAAATGTTTTAATTGGTTGAAAGTATTAGTTGTGATTTGATTAGTATTTTCATTTTAAGCATATGAGATACCTTGTCTTTTGTGTCACAACCAATCTAGAACTAATTTGACATTTATGGATAATATCTACATGAATTAAGAATTAAGAAGTCTTATTTATCCTTTTATATATAAATGTGTTTAAAGGACATATATGGATGTGTAATGCCTACCCCTACTTGACTTTTCTGATTTGTTTTGATTGGATTCTTTTAGGCCTGTTCTATTATTATGTTTTATGATTAGCGGTGTTGGATTACTAAATTGATTAATTGTATTTCATATTCAATTAATATATGTGTTGAGTTAATTTAGTACTAGTTATTTCAATTATTTCATGATTGTTTCAATGATGATATATATGTTCATTTAACGACTTTCCATTATTTAATGATATCAGTGAGATGAATGATTTTTATGTGGTTTCTATGGATACTTACCCCATACTTACATGTGTATGGTGTGCATGTATGTTTTTTTTATGTTTGACATTTCTGATGTGGTTGAGGAAGGGAGTCGTAGTCACTTGCTAGTTGAGATCTTCATGATGAACCACTTTCTGCCATTACCTATTTAGTTTAGAATATTGTGTTTGCACATGCGTGGATTTTATGCAGATTGCAGGTACTGGGTATTGACTTCCCTGAATTGCTAAAATGAGTGCACACTATCACAATATTCCAATGGCATAGGTGGGGAGATAACTCTTGAGTCCAAATCCTAACCTAAGCCAATTGTCCTAGAAAATAGGAAAAATATCTGAGTTAGTTTCACCTTTTCGAATTTTTCAAGTGACATCAATTCATGATTTTGACCCTGGTGTTTGATTTAGTTTTATGTTCTATATAATGGGTTTTCGCATTTAGTCTTGTAGGCATGTGGTGATTTTCTATTATAATTAAATTGAATTAAAAGATAATTTAATGAAAATTTTAAAAAGATTTTTTTTTGATTCGTAAACAACCAAAGCCTAGATTAATTATTGTTATTTATTGTAATTAATTATTTTTATGTGTTAAGTAGATTCAAACCCAAGACCTCCCACATGAGAGGCTCACAAGTTACTATTGTGTTGCAGGCTCTTGCCTAGGAAAATTTAATATTTAATTAATTGATAAATTAATTAAATAAAAGAATTAAATTTAAAGATTTAATTAAAGTTTTAATTTTGACATATTTATATTTATTTAACTTAATAATTATTATTTAGGATTTTTATTTAAATAATAAACCCTAAATAATATTATTAGTTGATTAATAAATATTATTTGATTAAAAAGAAAATATTAAAATATGTGAATATTTGATTAATTAAAAATTAATTAAATTTATGCTTTAAATAAAAAGTCTAAGATTAGAAGTCTAAATTTAGAAAATTGGTTAAAGAGAAATTAGAATATGATCTTATTTAATTACATTATTAAATATGTACTTTATTTAAAACATTTATTTTTAAAGTCTAATTTAAGAAGTTGAATAAAAATATTAAAAGATTAAAGATTTAATATTATTTTATTATGATTATTTAATTAATAATTATTAGATTAGAGTTGCATTTAAATAATGAGATTTAATTATTCTTATTAATTTAAATAGTAAAGTATGCTTTAAATAGTGCTTACACTAATTAATAAATTGGAGGGAAAGAAAATATAAAAGAATATTTTAATTAAATAGTTCTTTAAATGTGCATGAAAGAATTAAATTTAAAAGACTATATTAAAGTTCTATTTTGACGTATTTATATTTATTTAATTTAATGATTTTTTTAGGAGTTTTATTTTAATAATAAAATCTAAATTATATTATCGATTGAGTTGATAAATATATTAGTAAAAAAATGTCTCATGAATTTATTTAAATAAAAGAATGAAAATTTAAAGATAAAGTTATGGTTTTGATTGTGGCGTAGTTATATTATTTAATTTAATGATAATTATTTAGGATTTTTATTTTAATAATAAACTCTAAATCATATTATTAATTAAATTAAGAAATATATTATTAAAAATGCTTCAAAAATTAATAAGGGAGAGAAAGCTTTAATTTAATAAAGTTTATTTTAATTAAATTGCATAAAGTGTGTGCATGAAAATTAAAATATAATAATTAAAGACAAAGATTTTTCACATGATTGCATGATCAAAGCCCTGATTTGGGGAAAAAAAGCTCTTTATTAAGGGAATTAGAGCTCATTTCTAGACATACAGGTTTGGAGGAGCCAATTTTCGAAAAGAGGGTTTTCAAAGGAAAAGGAAGATTCTTGTGTGTTTGTGCATTCATTGTTTTAGCATCATATCTAGGTAGGATCTTGTGGGTTTGTGCAGTAGTTGCTCATTCTTCAAATTCATATCTTCTTCGTGTCTATTGTGTTTCTATTTTCAGAATTTCTTTGGGTTGAAACCCTTGTTTGAGGAAATTGATTTCCATTATAGAATTGTTTGTGATTTAATCTAAAAACCTTTAGTAAATATTGAACTTTAAGGTTTTTAAAACCTAATGAATTATGAAATTCACTTTTGTATGCACTTTCTTTATGATGTGTGATTTTATTATTAGGTGTCGGGTTGACTTAGCTTTGACCAGTCAGGATGTTTACTAGAGGTTTGGAAGTTTTGTCTGTGTGTCATGATGATGTGTTGTATATGATCTTTTATACTCAACCATGGTAATGTGTCTATTATGCTCTATGAGGTGTTTTGATCTATTGATCATTATTGCTTTCTAGTGTTGAGGTGAATGGTGTGACCTCTTTGATATAACCTTTGAGTCTTCAATTAATTATTTTTGGATTGCTTTCCAGTTGCTTGTATAGGACTGAGGTGTTTGTATGATTTGTTAGTGATATCATGTTATGACATGGTTTGGTTTATGCATTCTTGATTTTGGGATCAGTCCTGTTAGGATGATCATTTTGGTGGAATCAATGATTTTCGATATTTGTCAGTTTCTTGTTTAAGAACTGATGTATGATATATGGTCTTTTGCAATATTTTGATTTTACTGAGCTTAGGGTAGGTTATTTGTATGCCATCTTGGGAAGTGGCTTGCAATGGAGGTCGAGGCCCTAAAGAGGCTGACGGGTAACCCATTGTAGGTTGTTTAATAAGTGATAACATTTCATTAAATGAGTTTTAAATGAATTAATAAGAGTCAATGTTTTCCTTGCCCATGCCTCGAGTGCTAGTATAGGCTAGGATGGGAGTAGAGAGGATGCTTGGTTGCGACCATGCTTCGTTAGTATGCCTTATCAATACAAAAGGATACTAGTGCCACATAGAGTCAATAGGAGGCCAGAGGATAAAAAGACTAGTCAGGTAACCCTAGAATTGGTTCATGCAATGACACTTGGCCACATGCATAATAGATTTCCTATGCGTTTGTGTTGTAATTGGGTTTAGTCGCTACTTGTGTCTTGGTACCCCTTTGAGATAGTTTGGTTTCAAGTGATTCCTTGAACCTAGTAGTTGGTTTTGACTTTTGAGTTTTTTATCCTGTTTGGGACTTGAGTTTATCTCCTGAGCATGGTGGGAGTGGGCCTTTTTGGGTTTTACGAGGTCAGGTGGTAGTGCTTTTTCTTATACCATTGAGATTTGATAGTTCGACACTGTGGTTGAAGTTCCCTATTTTGTACTCTCTTTCATTCAATTTCTTATGTACTATGACGAATGGTTGTATTGTATTGTATTTGATTTCATAGATCCTACAAGATGATGTAATCTATTTTATGTTGTATATTATTTTAAGCCTTTCATACCATATGACATGTACAGTGGATGATTATGCATTCTGATTATTGCCAACTGGCATCCTGTGATTGTATTTTATTTAAATGGATTCATACTTGTGGTTATTCCATGATGTGGAATTGTTATGTGTTAGATTTAGTATTAATTAAACTTAAATGTGATTCAACATCATGGGACCCTTAAAGAGTTGTAACCTATTTATGCGTTGGTGATGTATGAGTGTATGCTAATTAGTTTCGTTATATTATATCTGTTGTTGTTAAGTTATTATCTTTAAAAAAAAAATGTTTGACAAACTTAGTGAAACTTTAGGTTAATTTCTTTTGGGTCACATGGCGGGGTGTTATATGATGATTTTTATGGGTTTTTGATAAGTATCATTTCTTGCATGAAATAACTTGGTTATTCCCTAAGAATAGGAAATGAGAGCATGAAATATTATAATGGTCAATGAAGATATGATTTTATTTGAATTATTTTCTTAAGCATTATGATGTTAATTGTTAGCACTTCTTGTATGTATGATAAACTACCTAGTTCCATTACTCCTCTTAGCTTTACTTGTTTAGACTTCCTTGTTGCCAGGTTAGGTATCTTTCATGTTAGGAATGATTTTGGGGAAGCTTAACAACTTTGTGGTAGGGTGATAAAGCACTCCTATAATATTCTCTCCCTTTTGTGTTCTTGGATACATTATGGAGCCTCTGTCAACTTGTAAGACAAGTTCAGATCATGTTGGTATTCTGGTAACTGGTTATGGTTTCTTTTAGAACTTTCTATTTTATCTCCTATATTCATACTAGTATATATTTATGTATTTCTTTAAATTTAATGGTAATTAAAATTATTGTTGACTGATGTATATTGACCTTGACTCTTATTAAATTTCCCACTTTTTAGGAGATTACTAACATGACTCCTTTTTGTAGGTGGCAGTTCTTACATTTAGTTTGCATGCTTGTGATGATATCAATACTATGGTTTCTAAAAACTATTTCCCATATGGATATCTTTGATCGGCCTTTAAGTACAATTAAGCATTTGCAATATGTCATTTACCACTTCTAACATTGATTACTTTTGCCTTCCATGCATCCTTCATCATTCAATACCTTTATTTAAAGATGAACTACGCTTCAAATTTTGTGGAGTCTAATCAATGACTAGAGTTCAGAGACAAAGTTTGTGTAGTGAGTCTGAGGAGAGAAATGGAGTACCGTTCACTTGAGTTGTATATTTCCTTTCTAGTTTTTCATGACTTGGATCCTTTCATTGAAGTTATTTCAAATGAAAGCTTGAGTAAGTTTTTCAACATCTCTTTCCCTATGTGTTGCAATGCAATCAAAATTATCAAGGGAGGAAGTTCTTTCTCCTGCTACTCTGTGTGCCCTATTTCCTTGACAATTATTGTCTATCTTTGCTTCTAATGTGTACGATTTGACCCTAAACCCAACCCATTTGGTTTCTTTATGTGTCAACTGCATTCTTCCTGGTATTGTTTCTACTGATGAACTTAGATTGACCTTACTAAAATATAAGTTATGACATGCAATAGGTTTTTTTGGTGGTATTTTTTCCCACCATCTCTTGCTAGAAGTCCTTCTTTTCTCCTCCATTTTTGATAAAATCAAGATGTCCTTCAAGTTTTGCAATATTTGGTACACGAGTAAGTGAACTAAGATGGTGTGCAAAAAAGTGGACACCATAGAAAAAAAGTGAAAAGTGTACATAATGTGATCACATTATGTGTACTTTTCTTAAAATTCAAAAATGGGTTTGGCTCATTATGCCAAGCAAAGAATACTTAAAAAAATCATACTAAACATAACATGATTAGATTTTTACTTACCAAAAATGTCATTACATTTCTACTTGTAAAAATAAATTTTTGTTTACCCATGGATTGAGTCATTTTTCATGCCCAAATCTACAAATAGTAGAGGTTAAACTCCAAAAAAACCATAAACGTGACCGGATTTGCCTCCCTCAACGTCAAAATCATCTTGTTTGCCAACAATCTTTGATACCACCTCTACGAAAAGGTTAGTTATCATTTCTTTGAATTTTTGTATTGATTTGTGTTTTTTATAATCATTTAATAATCAGACAAATCTAGACCCAATAAATGCAAAAGAAATCAAAGGATGCCTCTTGTGGAAGAAGAAAAATTAACCCTAAAAAAAAACCTCAAAATGAACCACATAAATTTCAAGAGGCAACCCCAAACACACAAAACCCTCAAATGGATCCCCCTCAACAACCACCACCATGTCTAGGGCCTATACAAATCCCATTAGACCATGTGAACTCTAGTCAAGAAGATCTTGTTAATTATGTCATACAAAATATGTCAGGATAACTAATTTGGTTAGTAGGTTGAGGTTTTCTAGCCTTGGCCATCACTCCACCTTAGGTAACACATTAGAAAGAATGGCCGTTGGTGCCAATGAGGTGACTAAATGGGGTTCATGGAGGGATATGTGTCACACATGTTATGCAGATGGGTTATCCTATAACCAAGTGAAAGATACAAACATAAAAAAAGTGACATATGTGCTATTTTCACCAATCCTAAGACTAGCCTCAACCTATAGGAAACTACCTCTCAATTTATTATTCATTGGTGCACGCATATGGGGATTAAATCAACTTTTTGGGATAGGTGGTATATGGTGTTTGACCAACCACCCTATCATAATAATTAGGTGCCCTTATATTTTTTGAGAAAATTATATTTTGAGTTTATCCTCGGAAAGAAGCCAAATTACTTTGACTTCCACTAGTTCTAGGGTAGAGGGAGGGGATCTACACAAGATAGACCTATGGATCATAGAGTCACCCATCCAGAGCAAAGGAAGCGTATAGAAAAAGCCTTTGATTCATGTTGTACTCTGCACAACCTAGCAGGAGTCTATGGACTTACAAATTCTTCATGCGACAACATCACTAGCTAATGTCATCATTGAGCATGGCACACATCACACCCAAGGAGGGTGTACATCAGCTCCACCATCATCAGTCACTCCACCATAGTTATCCCAACCCATGCCACTAGCTCCTCCACCATTTAGCTCAACCCCCCAGTCCATTGAACATGTATGCGTTAGTGACCATGGTTTGTGTGATGGGGTAGATACTGATGTGAGTAAGGATGGATTGACATCCCATTCATGTATACATTATGGGAGAAGATGCCATGGATCTATTTTTTAGGACATAGCTATTACCAATGATCTAATGAGGATGGTATTTTTTAGAGGGGCAATAAAGGTTTATTTATTTGTGTTTTGACATGTTAAAAAAAAATTTCACCTAAAATTGATAAATTGAGATAGATTTGTATTTAAATAAGAATAGATATTGATACATGATTTATGCATGTACATGGTGAATTGGGTGATAGGAGCACACAACGCAGTGTTCGTTTGAGTAGACGTACACGGGTAGCTTGAACACCCAAGGTAAAGGAAAAAACTATTCACTATATAATAAAATAGTACTTGTTGATTCAAAAATATTAATTCTTAATAAACATGCATATTTAATTGGTGTTTTATAGGAGCTTTATATGAGCTAGGCATCCCAAATTGTTGATGTGACGCTCTCAACCGTTGACTCTGGCTTATTGAGTTTTGTGGTATCATATCTTGCACTCCTCTTGTTTACAATATTAATATAACTCATATAGTATCATATTTGTTTCTCTTATGCTACTTATGATTTTGTTAGGATACCCCACATACCCCAAAGTCATCAGGGAAGAGGAAGAAATCATCGAGGACACCCAAAGAAAAAAAGGTAAATAAGTTCAATTATACTATATTTGTTAAAATATATTATGATTAATGATGTTGAAATTTCTAGTCTATATTGATGAATGCATTTGACTTATTTATTGTAAATGCATCTAGAAACAAATGGGTTTCATAGAGTTGATGAATGCACCAGATGTTGCTAGTGTTTAGGAGAGGGAAGATGCAATATTTTCATAATTTATTTTAGTCACATTCTTGTTTGTTCAAAAATATTAGAAATCAAGTTCCTTTATGACTGGATGTCATATCCTATGATTTTTCACATAGGAAATGGTCATAACTACATCATGATCAGGTTCCTCTTGATACCACAAGATGACCATCAGTGGTATGCATTATAACTCCATATACACACTTTAAACTTATGCATTTAAATATTCAATTACATGTATATATTGCATTTTCCCATTTCATTCAAGTATGTAACTTATATTGTATTTTACCATACATGTAAACATCTTAGCTGCATTTGTGGTATGCATTTGTTCTTTATTCCATGCCTCTTGTATTTTTAGTATGTATTAATTATATTTGATCATGCTTTAATTTTATTAACCTATTATAGCCCACATTAGGAATGGTGGTTTCTCTTCCTATTTACTTTTCTAGGAACCCTACTTTCTTAGTTTGGAGCCCATTACCGTCATCATTCAACCCTAGCATAGAAGAACAAGATGAGGTAATCAATAATTCAACAATCAATGTAAATTACAATCCTCTATTTAGTTAATTTGATATTATTTTTGGATAACATATTTGACTTAGCATTTGAATTATTCTTGCACAGATGTAGAGAGAGCCACACAATGTTGTGAAGAAGCTTCATTTTGATGATCATGCTTCATCATATATTTTCATAGATGCATGTTATGTAGATACATCATTGTGGTCATTGAATGACCAATTTTTTTTACATATTTGACATTTGTAGTGTGCATGTTGACCTTTATATAGGTGACACCACATTTTGTAACTATGCTTTTGATCTAGCATATATGCTATATTTGGACATGTACTCTCAATAGCTGATCATATTTGATTGGACATGAAACTTGATATTTGATACTATTTTCCATGTATTGTTTTCAGTTTTAGATTTGCAATATATTTGTAATAATAATATATATTAAATGTTTGGATGCATAGCAGAGAAGGAATCCTTAAAACATGAACAAGATGAGCTTGATAATGTTGAATAAATGAGCCAATGATAGGATATACACCATAAGGATTTAGTCTTACAAGTGATCTTGATGAGACATATAAAAAACAAAGACAAAATATTGCAAGACTTTTTCCTTTTTAAAGGTTATATATTGTTATGCTCAATGATGAAGATATATGGTTATAAATTTAGTTATTGAAGACAAAGACCTCGATATGTAGAAAGGCTTTATTGTCACAAATAAGCTTGATAATATTGAATTGATGAAAAAATGTCAAATATACTAGATAGATTTAGTCTTACAAATGATCTTGATGGCACAAAGAAAAATCAAAGATAAAATGTTATGAGAGCATTGATTCAATTATTCTAATAGTTTCAGATGGGTGAGTGAACCCTGGGGACACCCTTGTTTCAGCTATAGAGTGTCTAGAACAATCACAACCACCATGCACCAAAGTGTCTCCAAGGTGCACTAAGCATGTTTCAACTGCCATCTTCTAATGGTCATATCTTGGAGCTCATGAGAGATATAGAAAAGATTTTAGATGGTACATGACCATGTTGACAAACCCTACAGTATCCTATCTTAGTTTTGAGAGATTCCAAATGGATTTGATTTGGCACATCATTCTTGCTTGAAATCTTGTAGTGTTACTTAGTGAATTGGATCAACATTGCATATCTTTCCAACCATCCATCATGGCATCAATTTGACTATTATATTAGCTCTATATGGGTGGATGAACCCTTAAAACACCCTTTTTTTGGCCATGGAGTGTCTAGAACAATCATTTCCACCATGCACCAAAGTGTCTCCAAGGTGCACTAAGCATGTTTCAGCTGTCATCTTCTAATGGTCATATCTAAGAACTCAGGAGGGATATAGATAATTATCAGATGGTACATGACCATGTTGACAAACCCTAAAGTAACCTATCTCAGTTATGAGAGATTCAAAATGGATTTGATTTAGAACAACATTTTCACTTGAAGCCAAAACCTATAGTGTTGCTTAGTGAATTGGAGCAACACTACATATCTCTCCAACCATCCATTTTTGCATTAATTTTACTATTATGTTAGCATTGGATGGATGGGTGAACCTTCAAAACAACCTTGTTTCATTTGTGGAGGGTCTAGAACAATTGCGACCACCATGCACCGAAGTGTCTCCAAGCTGCACTAAGCACATTTCATCTGCCATCTTCTAATGGTCATAGCTCAGAGCTTGTGTGGGCTATAAACAAACTGTCAGATGGTACATATTGATGAACCCTATAGTAACTTGTCTTAGTTAGAGATTATAAATGGATTTTATTTGGAACAACATTCTTTCTTGATGCCAAAACTTGCAGTATTGCTTAGTGAATTGGAGCAACACTATATATTAAAGATAATAGATTTCCACAATCCATGATAATAAGATTTATGCTTCTGGGTAAGATTGTGTGAGAGTTTTTTTGCATCAACATTTCAGATCATACTCAATGATCCATCATCAAGATGAGAGTGCTAAGAATGTGATGATGGATCATTGAGTATGATCCGAAACGTTGATGCAAAAAAAACTCTCACACAATCTTACCCAGAAGCATAAATCTTAACACTATATATCTTTCTAAATATCGATCATGGCATCGATTCAACTATTCTATTAGCTTTGGATGGGCTAGTGAACCCTAGGAACACCCTTTTTTCAAATTTTGAGTATCCATAACAATTGCATCTGCCATTCTCTGAAGTGTCTCAAAGGTTCACTAAGCACATTTCAACTACCTTCTTCTAATGGTCATATCTTAGGCTCAGGAGGGCTATAGATAAACTGTCAGATGGTAGAGTCAGATGGTACACAAGTGTGTTGATGAAACCTATAGTAACTTGTCTTAGTTCTAAGAGATTTAAAATCAATTTGATTTGGAACTACATTCTCACTTGATGCCAAAACTTGCAATGTTGATTAGTGAATTGGAGCAACCAATAGTAAATTTGGGCCCATTTTTCGATGAGGGTTGGTCAATTTTTTGATAGCCAAAGGTCAAAATATTATGTTAAAATATTGTTAAAATTTTGATGAAAACCAAGGCTATCTATTTATTGCGGACAACTATCTCTACCAGGAGGCGATGTCAGACCATAACTAGGAGACGTCAAAACTTCAATGATTAGGAATGGTTATCGATGAGCTTTCCATGCCATCGACGATAGGCCTTTTTGAAACATCAACAAAACATCATCGAAATCTTATGAGATTTCAACAACATTGCCATGTTATCGATGATAACAATTATCGATAGATCAACAAATAATCGTCAAAACTTTGATGACAACTATTGTCGATAGATCGAAAAATAGTCGTCAAAACTTCGATGATATCCCTATTTTGTAAAAAAATAAAAAATCATAAAAACCCTCCACATCATGAGATGATGTTCTCTTCCCCAAATTATAAAGGTATGATCCTAGCTCAACTTTCCCCATACACTTGGCTTACACATTGAACTGGTTGGCAATTTCAGATCACTAACAAGACACACATTGAATATTATTGTTATGATTTCTTATTGGATCGTAATTAAAAAAAAAATTCACCTGTGCTAATGCCAAACTAATATTGTGGAACATTTAGTCTCTATTATGACTAGACATACAATATTTTGTAGAGCTTAAGAGCATCATAAGCATCATGTTGGGGTTCATCGTAATACCTCAAAATCTTGAAAATAAATAATACTCCTAAGTATTAGCTCTGACTACCTATATTTGACAAAAGATTGACTAGTTTTATAAGATTGTGGATTTTGTTGATTTCAAAAAGATAGGACAAATAGGTGATAACAATATTAGTCAAAGACAAATGTAAGGTGCCTAGTCCAAGGTGAGTGAATATAAATGATGTTTGAGAAATCAAGACAATATGTATGATCACTGATGGTCTATTTGGTTTGTGGAAGATGATGGGAATTGGCAGCTCCATAATTGCGATTTGATTTTTTTTTTGTTTGTTTCAAAATTGGCAAAATGGAATTAGAATATTGGACTTCTAATTTTTCCTCAAAACTAGGTTATCATACTTCCCTCTCTGGACCAAGAATTAAAATTTAAAACCCGATTACACTTTTTAGGAAGCTAATGAAAATGAAAATAATTTTTTGTCCATTTCTATGGATGTAATTATGGAGGAAGTATGACTCTTTTTTGGAGTCTTTGTGTGTAATTGAAGTATTGAGGAATTGCAAGAATCAAAGCAAGATTCAGGTGTCCAAATGTTGGTACATGCTTGATCGAGAATCAATTCACGTTGAAAATAATTTAATGGTTATTGCACTATAGTGTAATCTCCTCAAATAAGCATTTATTATTGTTGCAGATTATTGAAATCTAATAAACTATAGTCTGAATCAAATGAGGAGGGTCCCATCATTAGTCTGTTAAGAAACTAGTTGTGCATTAGATTTTGTTGATACCAAATAGACGACAAAGGGAGTTGTTGAAATGATAATGGAAGTGGAGCATAATGCCTAATTGGATAATTTGGAAGAAATTAAGTGTATGGTGTTGGAGTTGTGGACATTGCTATCTTCCCATCCAGATCTATTTTGGGAATTATAAATGGTTCTTCGACTGTAGTCTTTAATTGTTCATTGTATACAAGATATGTCTATTAGTTTCCCTAGGTGTTGTTGCCTTCTGGATTTCATACAAGAATGATAAGTTAAATATAGTTCCTCCTACTTTGTCAATCCAATATTTTTGGTTTGTTCAAATTCCAATTCTAATTTGAAGAACCAAATCGATAAAAATGTATCTTCCCACTTATCTTCCAAGTGAAACAAACAATTCAAGTAAAATCCCCAAAATAGGAATCAAGATTTGTAAAACCTAGATTTGGCTAAACCTGGAATTGTAGAAATCTTAATTTCTTCAATTCCACTAACAAAATGGATCCTAAAGGAATGACCTATAAAAAATGTTCTTCTAATTTGGAAAATAACTCTCCCTAAGATATGAAAGCTATGGTTTTGTATTTTTCTAGGTTAAAATGATGACTATGAAAATCAAATAAAGGTTCTAAATGCAAGATATCAATTACCTTTGTATGCTAGCCACTAGAGAGGTACAGGTTCTAAAAAGAGAATGGTTGGGATATGGTTTAGAAATACAAAAATAAATTACAAAAATAGAAATTCATGAGCAAGAGAGGTACATGTACATAACGTCCCTCATCATCACCAAATATGTAACAAAACAACATTATGTAGGAAAATTAAAAAAAATTGTCATTGATACTTTTCTTCTCGATTCAAACCATAAATAGATTCAATCCTTACCTATAATTACCCTCAAATGATGGAGAGATGATTTCTTTACCCTACAACCTAAATTTCTCATTTAGTCTTACTGTTTGGTACCTTGGAACCAAATATAACGAAATCATGATCAATTAGCATAACAAAAGATGTTGAAAAGTTTCAAGATATGTTCTAGTTTTGTTGCATTGGTGAGTGTGCTATATGCTTATTAGGATCTATAGTGTTATAAAAAAAACTTTAAGAAGACTAAGATCATCATGTTTCCAATATGGTTGTAATTAGAAAAGATCAATTTTAGTGAATGAAGGCGTGACACATTTCAACAAAGGAAACAAAACATTACTTTTAATAACTTCACAATGTAGAATGTACCAATAGTCAAGTAAGGAACTTAGGGATAGAACTGTAATGTAAATAATGAAGAATCATTTTATGTATCCACTAAAGCATCCATATATCTTTGGCCTCTGTCCCTGCCATCCAAAATAAGATTCAACTACTATGAATTGAGAATGCACATGTAGCTGCATTCCATATGTATGGATAGTAGGTGGAGCTGAAAAATGCACCACATTTACCTTAATGACCTGTAACAAAAATGAAAACATGTTGCATTTTTCATCTCCACCTTATGTCCTATGCATATCAATTGAGATTTCATATTGAACTAGGGCCTCCTTCTACTTTTCCTAAAACCAAGAGATTGACACAGTTAACATCTAATACCGTCTCCATTAATTTGGTCCACTCAAGCATAATATTTTAAATTTTCTTTGAAACATAAATAGAAAAGGATATCCAACATATTAATTGCTAATTTCTCTTGAATATGTTCACTAACTGGACCAACTCATAGATAGAAAAAAAAGTATCTGATGCAAATGCAATAAAGAGTTTAAGTGTTGCTTCAATTAATTTAGATACTTACAAAATAGAAATAGAAGACAAAAACATTATCAGTATACACATAATATTTTGAGAGTATTACCAAGTGTGTAATGTGTTCATATGTTGTTGTTTTATTCTTAAAATATATACAAGGGAGTTTCGCCTCCTAAATGCAGAGGAATATCACACTATGAAGTGGTTTATCCTATAGCTATATTTAGTTTTTCACACTTCCATTGGGCACATTGTCAAGAGTTTCAAAGTGATAAGTCTATTTACTAGTAGATAATATTTATCACAGAAGAGATGAATGTGATTCATTATGAAAATATAAAAATAATAACTAATAGTATAAACATGTGATGAACTATAGTGGCAATTAATATGGAGTCTATAGCAACAAACATCATAGACACGTCTCTATCAACATGGAAGAAATGATAGTTGTTAGTGTGTAATGCCTTACCCAGAGATCCTTGGAACAAGGATTCAATACAAGCCAAGATTTCTAAAAAAATAAGTATGGATGCACACAACAATCAACATACGAGGATCACAAAGATTGTAACTAAAGACTAAATAAACATCCAAACACCAATAGATCTCCAAATGCCACTACTGACCAAAAATGACAAACTACGAAAGACACAAATGATTTCAAATTTGAAACATTCCAAATTCAAAATCCAATTCCAGGGGATTCAAGAACACCATAGAGGGTAGTCAAAACACCTATCAAAAAATTTCAAACAAATTGAAAAGCATCTATTGCCTGTGTGAACATGTTTTCCCAAAGACCCAAGCAACACTTTCATACAACACTGTGTGATACTTTCTAGTATCATACAATATTTCTACAATGGGCGTACGATACTTTCAGGGGCAATACTTCCCTAAAGTCATGTGGCACTCTTCCAATGTCCTACGATATTTTCTGAAAGAGTGTGTAATACTTTCCAATATCACAAGACATTTTTCCTTTGGGTGTGTGATACTTTCTAGTATCACATGATACTTCTTCTTTGGGCATGCAATACTTTATAAGTATAATTCTGGAACATTGTCACCCAGGAAAAGAAAGAAATGCGGATAAAATAGAGAGCCAGAACCTCCACATCGGGGAGTACCAGATCCACAAGTTGAGTCTTGGACACTTGACACAAAGTAGCAAGATGGAAAAATACAACTAACCATCTAATATGAAATAGTGAAGGAAACATATTGAAAGTAACATCACAATGTACACAAAAAACTAACTCTTGTGCAATTCCTCCTAACCATAATAGCATCATGAAACCTCAAAGGTCCTAGCCATCATCCACGTGTAATATCCCAAACTGCCAAATAGATAGTTGGAGTTGTGTTATGAAAGCGTCACTACTAAAGTGTAATAACACTATAAGAAAAAGGAAATCTAACATGTTAACAAGTAAAACAATAAATATTCCAACTAATCAAAACACATCATCTAATCATATACTAAACATAATAATACAAGAATGTGTCAAATAAACTAACATCACCTAAACATGATATCTAAGCATTCCAATGAAAGCATAAATCACAAGGAAACATACTTTGAATAAACTAAAATACCAAGTGAACATCAAGGATTGCTCGTACTGGAATAATAGACCATCTCTATACATTGGTATCCATCAATGGTATAGGTAGCTATGCCTCCCAATCGCATGGAACTATAGGTCCACTCCCACCATGCTAATGGAGATAATGATCCAACCATAAACACACATAAAGCAAAAGTCCATGGCTAACACTCATGCCAAATAGTAAAGATGACTGAAAACAAGATCATGAGATAATGCAAGTACAATAGGTCACTGACCAGATCCTCTATGGATAACTATGTAGGGACTCTATTGGAATGCCATTACTTGTCATCAGGTAGCGCAAGTACTTGAAGCCTTCGATTAACTCCCTTAGGAAGCCAAACTCAGAAAGTACCTTTGATAAACTCCTGTAGGAGGCTAGATATTGTCCCTTCAATCAACTCCCTTAGGAGGCCATGTGTTCAAAATATTATCTTTTTCATTAAGTTATAGTACCCATTTATTAATTTAGTTATCACTTGTTAGAACCTCTTCACATTACCTTGTTGGCCACTTTCAGGTTGCAGTACATAAGAGAAGCCACTCCACACATCTACCCTACATACCCATGCTCATCACATAATGAGTTCCAAAAGGCAAATCAAGTTCCCAACCCAAACCTAATGAACATAACTCCATTAAATACAACTGTGAGTTCGAGCCTCACAAGTCACCCAAAAAATGCATGCGCACATGCTCATATTTGGGTGCACCACCATCATGAAGATCATAAAATAAGGGCTTGATAAGAACATAAGAAAAATAACACTCAATCGAATACTAGCTCGAGAGTACAGATTCTACATGAATCCCAATGATGCAACCAAACCAAAGATCGGATATAAAATCACTCAACCGAACACAAGGTCAGGAGTACAGATGAAATACACATCCCAATACAACATAAAAGTGAAACAATGGTCTAACTAACATCTTACGAATAATCCAAGTCCATGACCAACATCATGCCAAGAAAACTTGAGAAAACTAGGTGACACACAAATCAAGCTAAAAACCCCAAAACTCAAAAACTTCAAAAATAAAACCCATTTGGTATTTGGGCACAAAAGCCATGAAAATCCAATAAAAATTAGGTTTAGACATCATATGCAAAAAGGGCTAGCATAATGGTGTAAAACCCCAAACCCTCTTGAAAATAGGGAAAACGTTCATACCCATCCAACTAGGTGGAACTAGTAATTAGAAATGGAGGGGACCACTAGTTCTTAGCCTCCTAACACACATCTACCATAAAAAAATTATAAACAAAGCTAAAAAAAAAAAATGGGAGAGCCCTACCTGATAGCCATAAGGGCTAAAATGGGAATCAACTAGATAAAATAAATATCTCGCAGAAGCTACCGAAAGTCATGGCAAACCAAGGTCTCCTTTAGATGGATCCAATAAGACCAATCTCATGAAGATCCCATACCCATAAATCTCACAATAAACAAAAACAATATCTTCAAAAGAGGATTTTGGAAAAATCTCTCAAATTTGTAATTTTCAAATGTGAGAAGTGAGGAATTAATTTCCTCTTTGGATACTTATTCACTTTTCAAGTGAATAATCAATTAGGGTAAATAACCAAGAAACCTACTTAAATTCTGAATCAACCCAAATAAAAATAGGCTATTTCAAGTAATTGGAATTCACTTATGGAAAAGTTGCTAGAAATTAAAAATCAATTAAAATAAAGCCCAAAGCCTAAAATCACAATAATTTCCTTAACAACTTCCATGACAATACAAATCTCTAATGCACAGACATGTTCACAGGTCTAATCACATAATACAAGTGAGTTTGAATTTATCAAATCACCAGAAGGTTTTAATTAAACACTTAAATAAGATATATCGACCATACAGGGATGACATTGGTAAAATATGAACAATTGAATCACTAACTCCATGTGCCACTGCTAGGGATATAAATCCTGTACACTAAAACAAATGATCAAGTGTAATCGCATAAAATAATATAGCCAAAGAAATAAATGCATTAAATAACCTAATTTAACCATTTATTCCCTTATACTAAAATAATCCATTTACATCACTCATGTTCGCATAAAGTATCACAAAGCAAGAATGAAGTGAATAACATAATATTAAAACCAACATATAACATAATTAGAGATATGTCCAAATACTAGATAACCAAATATCATCATAAAACATACTGTCATCTCAAAATGGCATCATCATACAAATATGATCAACTGAACAACATAGTAATCTAACATCTATGATACTGGAAATCAAAGTATAAAATTTGACCCTTAGGTCATCTCAAAATATAAATATAAGATGAGTAACAAGCATCTCTCTGATCAAAATAAAATAAGGTACATACTACAAACATGAGAGACACTACATAGTGACTATGGCAAAGTTCTCTAGCCCCTCAATCATGGGACCATATATTGGTATTTAGTTTTGATAGGTTTAGTTTGAGCTTCACTTGGTTTTGAGAATCCTTTAATATTATCTACTTAACAAGGCCAACCATGTGAAGGTGGTAGCTCATTTGGCCTATCCCCCCTATAATCATTCTAAATTCCCCATTAACATCTAAGTAAATATTTCATTCATTCATTTAAGAACTATAACATTGAATCATTATAATCACATAAGATTCATTAACCTGACATACAATTCATTAATATGTATAAATATTCATCAACACATCAATCATTATAATCACATAACATTCATTATTCATTAATACGTATAAACATTCATCAATAATTTGTGAACACATCAATTATTATAATGACATAACATTCATTAACACAACTTAAAATTAATTAATATGTATAAGCATTCATCAATAATTCATCAATAATTCGTGAACACATCAATCATTATAATCTCATAAAAATATTCAATAACATGACATAAAATTCATTAATAAGAAACATTCATAAAAAAATCAACACATTCATCATCAAACACGATTTTTAACATTCATTTCCTCTTTTGTTTTTTCTTTGATGTTTGTCGAAGATAAAGGCTAAAAGTCACATTATGACTATCTTTGGTAATCTCCTCTGGCTCTTGTGGTTCTGATTTTATGACATGATGCTTCCCCTTCCTTTTTTGAGCACAAGGCTAATGCACCCCTGCAATAAGAAATAAATGGGTTTAATTCTAAACATTTTAAAAAATGTTATAAGTATTTCATTAATCCAAAGAACATAATAATAATTTTTCTTTACTTGATAGTGCCATATCATCTACTATCACATTTTGTGTAGCCCCAACCTCAACATGCTCAACACTAACACCATGCTTGACTCTGTCACCATGACATTTTGCATACTAAAAAAAATCACATAAAGGTTATACCAATTATAATTTAAGATGTTAAATTTTATTAATAATTACATAGTTAATTTTCAATAGAAATTGAATATGTATCTCTATCATCGTAATACAAATTAGGGCCTTCATCATGTGTAGGATCTATTCCTTCGTCATGAGTAGGATATACGTCGGGAATAGAAGGCTACAGTGACATGTTATGCATATTGTTATCATTGTTTGAAATTAACAACAAATAGATTATTTCTCATGAAGTTCTTGATTTTAATTATTATTCATTAGGCCTATTCACCTGTGTGTGAACAAATGCATTAGAATCATTTACATCTCTTTGGCCACTAGAATCTATTTAGTGGTGGGCTACCACTGCTTTATAGCCTTACTTGCAGCTAATTTGTTTGTCCTCTTCTGTGAGCACTGATTATATTCAATGCCCTATATTTTTTGCATTATATCGTCAATATTGAATGTATTGCTTATTTTTAATTTCATGTAAAAAAATTGATACAAAATTTCATTTACTACTACTTACAAGTCATGAATGAATTTTCATCTATCCACTAGAGCCAAGATGGTGTTGACCAACCGTATCTTTTCTAGCTTGTGTAGCCTTTGATGTATCTTGCAGCCTATATATGTAAACTTTGAAATATGTTAGAAATATGTTGGATTATATAAATATAAAGATCACTAATTTGTGCATAATTACATTAATACTACCACATATCTATTTTTGTCGGGTGGTGGTTTAATTTCTTTATCTTTTAGCCTTATCTCTTTTGTATCTTCAACAATTTCATTCTACTCTAGCTATGGAACCATAGGAGGATGCTCATACTTTATGTTGACCTTTAGAGCCTTTCTATATTGGTCTCTCATAGTCTTTAGATGTTTGTAAGCTTTTTTAAGAATTTGGACTTTGTTAAAAATATTTTGACCAAAGAGATCCTCTAGAGATTTTATGAGCTAATCTTTTAATTTAGGGCCTTGGTCATTCCACCTTTTAACAAAAATAAAATTGTTAGATAAAAAAATTAGTTCAAGCTATGTACCTTGAATATATCACAACAAATTTATGAATGGAAAAATATTCTACCAATTATATGAAGCTTCATACCTTTTATGTTGTGGGCCTAAATATCTTCAATGTTAAATAAAAAAAAGTTTCATTGAAAAAATTGTTTCCTACAAAATCATTAGTCAAAAGTGAGTTATGAATAAGTAAACTACAATTAAATTCTAAATAATTACAATTTTAAAGTACTCAAAAGCTTAGGAAATTTTAAGGGAATTGTATCTTTCTCGACCATCAACAATGATGCCTCCAATGATCCAGTAGAAGTAACATGAGTTTCTCTAGGAAAGGATAGAAAATTATCACCAGTACTAGTATCTGTTCTATCATCATGAGAAGGTGTACCTATTACTAGAAAAAGTTAATCAATTCCATACTATGATCAAATGAACAAGAAAGTACAAATCAAATCATATTTAACACATAAAAAAATGTAAAAAAATAAGGATTTACCAACTCTAGTTGCAACAGACATGGATATTTGCATGCTCCTTATTGCCGATCCTGTAGTCACCAATCTTTGAGTGCTGGCCGACCTCATCAAGGAGGTGTATAAACATCATCAGGGCCTAAAAAATAGCTATCTATAAATGTATTATCTTTTTAAAATATAGATTACAAAAACATTACAGGAGCAATATAAAATTGCCAATAATAACCATGAAGAAAATAATGGTGCAGTTTTGACTATTAATGGACTATAACAGAGAAGCATTGGTGATTTTGATGATGTCCCTTCTGATAGTTGAAAATTGAAATCACATACATGTAGGAGCTGCACTGATACCCTCGTCAGGTGGAACAATTCAGTGAGGTCTCAAAAAATGTTGTAACAATACATACATATTTTGGTCTATGATCCATAAATTAGCATACAACATAAAAATTTATTGAACTATTATCCCAGCTAAAGATTCATTGTTTCTTACTTCCACATAACATGCTCTCTAACACAATTCATTTCTCATCACCTCTTTCTCTTTGATTGGATTTGGATCCATCACAAGCACACAAATTTGTAGATTGATGCTTTTTAGGCTCTTTTTACACATTCTTATAGGGTCAATGGTATATGTGATGTCATCATTACATAATACTATAATACTGTAGCTGCCATATCAACAACTAATTGCTCTTTTGTAATTGGTTCATTTCCCTTTCCCTAAGCATCAAATTAACAAAAACCTCAGTAAAAAAATCAAAACAAGTCCAAAACCTTAAGGAAAATTACATAATAATATGACATTTTCTAAAATTACAATTACACCAATTTTTATACAAAATGTTTACCTATGTTGAAGAAGGGTTGTGAGGAACATCCCTGATCTCTTTGAACAATGACACTGTGGGTTGTATGGGGATGGGAGCAAGGACTTGTGGAAATGGACCTTGCTTCATGTCTGCTGGGGAGTGTGGAAAGAGCGGAACAACAAATTTTTTAGGGAGAAAGAAACAAATACTAAAATTGTCTTCCACAAAAGCCTTAACGCTTTGTTAGAAAACTACTCTACTATTAAAGGTCCTAACCCCCTTCTCAACACAAATGTTATGGATACTAATAAGAGGAAAGAATGCATATGCACTCTCCCACCTAAGGGTTGACACAAAGAAAATTTTGATGGGGTGGCCAAAGGTAACCTAGGAATGGTTGGGGTGGGAGGTATCATTATAAATGCAGATGGAAAAGGGATTTACACTATGTCATCTCCTTTGGGCATACAAAATAATCATTATGTGGAGGCAATTGCTGCTCATCAAACAATCAAATTGGCTTGAGACATGGGAGTCAAAAATCATTGACTGGAAGGAGACTCAAAGAATATTATAGATTGTCTTAATGAGAAGAATGAGCCTACATGGATGATCATGAATATCATTGAAGAATACAATCAATACCTTAATACTTTTGAAAATACTTATGTGGCTCACAAGTATAGGGAAGCCAATCAAGTGGCTGATAGGTTGGCCAATTGGCCAATCAAGAATAATGAAGTGGCAAAGTGGATAGATGGGCATACTTTTCCACTGGAAATTCTTGAGTTGATAGAAAGGGAAAGGATCCTAGGTAGATTGGGAATTATAAAAGGCACATTATGATTGTTTATGAGTTATGGGAAATGTGCAAAAACATGATCTATAAGTATGAAATAAATTGTACTTTTCACATCAATAATATCCATCATCTCACTTTGAGGACTGATTTTGGGCATAAAGTACACAATATGAAAAGAAGTTTCACAAAAATGACTAGTGTTAATGATAATCTTGCTTTGAAGATTATTAATACTAGAAGAAAATTTTGCAGAGAGGAAGAAATAATGGTGGGAGAAAGACACAAGAGGTAACCTGAGGACGAAGTTCATAAGTGGCATAGTCACTCTAAGGTGTGGAGTATTTTGAAAAAGAGGAAAAGTTACCAATTTCATTGAACAACTTCATGGGTGGAAATCCTCTGTTACGTGAAGCATGGTTAGGAGATGGAATGAGGGAATTGTAAAGGCTTATGGTGTGGATTTCATAGTGATGAAGGACGTTATCTCTGTAGTGACTAGCATACCCATCATGGGGAATAAATTCTACAGAGATTGAAAGATTTTTGGGTGGGTTGTGGTTGAATTCACCAAAGATTTGGAGGAAAAGAAGGCCTTGGTGAAGAAAGGTACCTACTACTTGCCGAGCTCTATTAAGCCACTATGGAGGTTTGTGCTAAGGGTTATAATCAAGTACATTTCCCTCGACATGAGATTTGACCACCTCTACACCCACCATTTCATGCTTCTTAACCATTTTAGGTATGGGGTGAAGATATCTATTCCTTGTTGATATCTGATTGAAAAGATCATTTGAAAAGAGTATTGTTAAGAAGGAGATTGTTGAAGAAGATTATGTGTTTTAATCATTACTTTTTCACTAATGTTAACCCTACTATTTCCTAGCAAGACAATTTCTTACAAGATTCAAGTACTATCACTTAGTTGATTGATGAGGAGGATTTGATCAATAAGATGTAATAAAAGAACCTAGAGGAAAGGTTGAGTTATGATTATGTAATGAAGTACAAAGATCAGTTAAGATAGTGATAACATGATGTATTAATGATCTACTTAAGGTTACAAAATGGCTAGCTACACTTAGAAAGTTTAGAAGAATAAATTAAATAAAGTTTTTTTGCCAAGCTTGACTAAGTGGATAGTAGGTGCCAAGCAAAGTTAGTACAAGCCAAGAAGAAAGTCAGTTGGAGCTAAGTGAAAGAAAATTTTAGTAGATTTCAAGCAAGACAATTGATGCCAAGTTAATTTTAGTTGATGGCAAGCACTAGTAAAATCTAGTTGATGATGAGTGATTTTACAGTTGATGCCGATGATGCAATATGTGTTGAGCATAAAAAAATTGATAATGCCAAGCTACTGCATTATGAAAAAGATCAAAGATTTGCCAAATATAAGCCAAAAAGTTTGTTTTCTTGGAACTTGTAAACTAGGAGGAAGATAAGATTGATGAGTTGGTGACATAGAACTTGATGTAAACCATTTTTAGGCAAATTCAAATGGATTTTAAGAGAAGTTTATAGAAAAGACAAGATATGAGGTAGATACATTGTATCCTACCTAATCCATCCAAAAACCTAATTTAGATGATGGATAATGAGTAGGAAAATAGTCTACTTTACTTTATATAGGAATTTCTAGTCATGAAGCAAAGAAGTTAGAGAGGTTGGTGTCATGTGCGAGAACTTTAGGAGGAGAAGGAATTAAGGGTTTTTGCTTCATCAAGTGACCCAAGAGAAGTGTCTGCAATGGCATACCAATCAAGAAGGCTTAAGGAGATAAATTCCTGAAGGGTGAACAAGCTGTCAGAGCTACAAAGTATGAAAGGCAAGTAGAATTAAGGACTGAATAGAGATTTGTAATTTGCAAGTGAAGTTGTAAGTTGTATCATATCAAAGCTCTACTATTACTCTCTAACAATTGTATCAGTCTAGGTAAATTCTTTGGATTAAGGTTGACCTAATAATAATTGGAAAATCTTTTAATAGGGTGGCATTCCAAGTGAATGACCTATAGTCATCTAACAAGGCTCACTTTTAACAGGGTGATTGAAATCCCTTAACGGGGTCACATTTAACAGTGTGTATTGTAACCTTTAACAGGGTTGGCCTTTCATAGGGCATCACTTAAGAAGAGTGAAAAGGAGTAACATGTTACTAGTAGTTTTTCCCAAATTGGGTTTCCACGTTAAATCATTGTGTCAAATGTGTTGATGAATGTGTTGTGTTTCATGTTTTACATTTCTACAATTTGATTAGATAATAACCTGCAAGTTTCAAGTATTCACATATTCATTTGGATGTATGCATGAATATGAATGTTCTATGGGTTTACTAAGATAATAAAAGTTTTATTTGTATATCTAGACCTTGAATAATTGATTCACCCCCACCTCTTAGTTACTCTAAAAGAATTCCAACAATTGGTATCAAAGCCATTTGCTTAAGAGGACTAGTTTTAAGGTACTGGAAGCATAAAGCTCAAGATGTCTAAAAGAGAAGTACCCAAGTTCAACAGAGATAATTTTATTGCATGGAAAAGTTTGATGAAGCTATAGCTTGGAGGACTTGGAGATCATGCACAATCTACCATTACAGTGGAACATGTTGATCCAGCAGGAGCCCTAACTGCTGAAGATATGAAGAAGAAAAAGGAACACAATCAGGTGATGTTGGAAATTGCCTCTACTCTAACCTATGCCAAATTTGATAATACCAAAAGCTACAACACTAAAAAGAAGATGTGGGATGCTTTGGCCACCATCTATGGAGGAGACAAAAATGTTCAAAGAGCCAAGTTTGAAAGCCTTAGAGGTAAGTTTGATGACATGAGAATGGAAGTATTGCTCAATATATTGCTAGGATAAAAGAATCTGTTAGTGCAATAAGAGGAGCTACTGGTCATATAGATGATGATACTATGTTAAGTAAAGTCTTGAGAACATTGCTACCTATCTATGCTATTAGAGTTTCTATAATCCAAGAGTTGAGATGTATTCTAGGAAATGATCTAACCCTTAAAGGTCTAGTAGGTAGACTCATTGCTTTTGAGCTATCTAAATTTGACAACTACAAGCCAGAGAGTCTTGAATTTGCTTTCAAAGCTAAGTTGTTATTGAAGGATTCTGAGGAGGTAAAGTAGAAGAAGAAGAAAAGAAAGATAAAATATGCATCTAGTGACAGTAATACATATGAGGAAGAAATTAAACAATTGGAAGCACTACAGGCAAGGAGATTTCATAGAGGTAAAGGCAAGTTCAAAGATAAGTTACCCATCATTTGTTTCAATTGCAATGAAGTTGGTCATATTGCTGCAAGATGTAAATAGAAGAAGAACTACAGAGAAGGAGACAAGTATAAAAACATAAGAGAAGATGACAACAAAGATTACAAAAACAAATGCAAGAAGTCATGCTACATTTCTAATGAACATGATGAACATGATGATGAAGTGGTATATGTTGCAATGAAGGATGAATTTGATGAAGATGAGGCAACTACACTTGTGACTTGTGTGAAAAAGAATTATAGATGGATCATTAATAGTGGATGCTCACATCACATGACTGGAGGCAAAAGTAAGTTCATTACCTTAACTTGTTATGATGGAAATAGTGTAAGATTTGGTAATGATGCACCATGTTTAATAAAAGGAAAAGAGTCTATCAAACTCACAGACAAGATTTCATGTGACAATGCTTACTATGTTGAAGGATTAAATTATAACTTGTTAAGTGTGTCACAATTGAATAATCTAGGATGCCAGGTTGAATTTGAAAACAAATCTGCCAAGATATATGACACAAATTGGAAGATGATTGGAAAAGGTGATCAAACTAGAAGTAATCTGTTCTATTTGGATATAGAGGATGCTACTTCTCTTATTGCAAAACTTGATAATGTATGGCTTTGGTACAAGATATTATGTCATGTTAATTTTGATAATTTGGTTAGCATTAGTAACATGAAAAGAATTAGAGGTTTTCCTAAGTTGAAGAAACTTGATAATATAGTATGCAAACAATGTTAGCTAGGCAAAATGTCAAAGCCAAGCTTTAAGAGTAAAGCTTATACCTCTAAAGAAATACTAGAGATTGTTCAGATTGACTTGTGTGGACCTATTGAAGTGCAAAGATATAGAGGAGAAAAGTACATAATGCTATTTGTTGATGATTACTCTAGGATGATGACAATCATGTTCCTAAAATAGAAATATGATGCTTTTCAAATGTTTAAGTGGTACTTGGCAAGAGTTGGAAAAGAAACAAGTAAGAGTCTAAAATACTTGAGATTAGATAGAGGAGGAGAATTCACTTCAAATGAGTTTGAGATGTTTTGTAATGATAGATGAATCAGAAGATAGACATCTGCACCTAGGACCCCTCCAAAAAATGGAATTGCTAAAAGAAGAAATACGTCTTTAATGGACTATGCTAGAATACTTATGATGGAGAAGAGTGTTGCTCTGAAATATTGGAGATAAGCTATAAGTAATGTTGTATATACCTTGAACCCTATGCAAGTCAAAAAAAGGTACTCATTCAACACCTTTTGAACTATGGTATGGATATCAACCTAATGTGAAATACTTTAAGGTATTTGAAAGTAAGTGTTATATTCTTAAAGATGTTAGGAATGGAAAGTTTGATACAAAAAGTGAAGAAGGTATATTCCTTAGATACTCCACAAGAATCAAAGCCTATAAGTGTTTAAATACTAACACTAACAAAATTGTGGAAAGTGCAAATGTGAATTTTGATGAATTTACAGAAGTGCATGAGGCTAAACCTATGAAAGAATAGGAAGAATACATATCATTTGTATACTTCTATGAATGAATGCCTACTAAAGAAGATGCTACAAATCAAGTTACAAACCAACATCAAGTCTGAGTAACTACCGAGTCACATCCTGTGAATGCCGAGTTGTATTTAGGAACCAAGCTGCATTCAGATGCCAAGTTGTAGATTGAAGAAAATGCACATTCTGATTCTAAGATCAATATACATCAAAGAGATGCTAAGATACCTAAAAGAGATGCACATAATGACTTTGAAGCTAAAAGACAAAATGTAGAAAAAAGAGTTGAGCCAAGATTGTCTAAATATGTCAAAAGACATCATCTTGCTGATCAAATCATTAGAAATAAAGATGCCATGCCAATGACAAGAAATAGATTGAGAAGTGAATCATGTTTGTTAAGCATAAAGGAGCCCAAAATAGTGAAATATGCATTGGAAGATGCTGACTGGTACAAGGCTGTGGAATAAGAGATTCAACAGATAGAGAAGAACAAAATATGGAGTCTAGTTCCTAGACAAGAAGACAATAATGTGATTGGCACCAAGTGGGTATTTAGAAGCAAGATAGATGAGAATGGTGAAGTGACAAGAAAAAAAGAAAGATTAGTTTGTACAGGATATGCACAAGAAGAAGGAATTGACTACGGTGAGAAATTTTACCCTATTGCAAGAATGGAAGGAGTAAGAACTCTACTTTCTTATGTTGCATACAAAGGTTTCAAAATTTATCAGATGGATGTTCAATCTGCATTTTTGAATGGCATATTAGAAGAGGAAGTCTACATAAGATAACCAGAAGGATTTGTTGATGATAATAATAAGAACATGGTATGTAGATTGCACAAAGCCCTATATAGGTTGAAGCAAGCACCAAGAGCATGGTATGAGAGTCTTCATACTTATCTTGTGAAGATTGGATTTCAAAGGACTGATGATAACAACAATCTATACATAAAGTCAAAGAAAGAGAAAAGTATTTTGTTATTTGAAATATTTGTTGATGATATCATATTTGGAGGACAAGATGCTTTGCGTAAGGATTTTGCAAATTAGATGAAGTAAGAATTTGAAATTTCTATGTTTGGAGAGATCAAATTCTTTGTGGGATTGCAAGTATATTAGATGAAGTATGGTATATACATCACTTAGTCAAAATATGTTAGAGAGATATTAAAGACATTCGGACGGTAGGATTCCAAACTAGTAAGTACGCCTATGGTGATAGGACACAAGTTGTCAAAGAATGATGATTTATTTGAGGTGAATCAGACACTGTACAGGTCTATGACTGGAAAATTGCAATATGTAGTACATAGCAAACCTGATATTGCATTAGCTATGGGGATAGTTGCAAGATTCTCTACTAATCCCAGAGAGAATCACTCGATGGATGTGAAGAGAATAATGAGATATCTAAAGGGAATAGAAGAGTTTGGTTTATACTACAAGAAGAATGAAAAGGTTGAACTAAGAGCCTACACTGACGCTGATTGGGCTGGACCATTGATGACAAAAAAAACACTAGTGGAGGAGCATTCTTCTTAGGCAAAAGACTAGTTACATGGACTAGCAAGAAATAAAGTTGTACTTCCCTATCTACTATTGAAGCATAATATGTTGCTGCTACTATAAATTGCACAAACAATGTATGGATCAAATAGCTACTCAAAGAAATAAAGGAAGAAATCACATAACTAGTGATACTTTATTGTGACAATACAAGTGCTATCAATATATCAAAGAATCCAATGATGCACACAAAGACAAAGCACATTGCAATCAAGTATCACTCAAGACAAAGAGGTGAAGATGGAATATGTTAACTCAAAGGAGAAAATTGCTGATATCTTCACAAAACCATTACCTAAGGATGCTCATGAGTATCTAAGAGGTAAACTAGGGGTGATACTCATATCAAAGGCTATGTAAGAAATAGAGGAAGTGCCCCACATCAAACAAGCTGATGTTCATATAATACAAATTGATGCTGTGAATCTTACTTTAGGAACTACCTAAAGTAATCATAGAACTGGAACTACAAATTAGTCACAAGCAAGGTGACAAAGGGAGAAATTGAAGAACTTGCAAAAGCCCATATCTGCATGTATTAAAGATGCCAAGTGTTTGGTATATGTCTTTGGCATTGTTGTCAAAGATGGATAAAGTACATTAAACTGATCATCATCAGTAGAAGAGTTTTACTGATCAAGTGCAAGAGATAAGAGGGAGAAAGTCCTGAATTGATTTGTTGATCAAAGAGGAAGAAAGTGATCAAAGAGGGAGAAAGCATATCAGAGAAAGGATCACAATAGAGGGAGAATTTATCATCATCAGAGGGAGTTATAAGAAAGAGTTTTTGTATCCTAATTAGAAGATGGAAGTTGCTGATAGAAGGAATACAAGTTTTCTTTTTGGTATTGTCTTACTGTTTTATCCTAGTTAGTTTGGTTGAACAAGATGTTCATCATTTGATAGACTTGGTTGTGTTGGTGTTTTTCAACAACTAAAAAACAAAAGCTCAATACCAATATAATAATACTCATAAATCTAGGAATTAGCTACATCCCTTTAACAATTATGTATGCATATTATTTGGATCCAGCTTCAAAAAAACTAGGATTGGTGTTCTACTCTCTAGGCTTTGCAGAACCAAGGTGGGTACACCTAGCGGATAATTCAAATGAATGCTATTGTATGGGAATCCTTTTAGTTTCATTCTGATTCTCATCTCCTATCTCTAACATATACATAGTTTATCCATTCCTTGACATTTTTAGATGATATACATCCCTTATAAGCATATTTGGTCACAATTCTCCTTAGGTTTACAAATATTTTGAAAATAGTAGCTATCTAAGACTCAAAAATCAGATGTAAATGAGTGCTGACCCTCTTTGAAACTCTTCAAATGGTAAAATAAAATAGATTTTGATTTTAGAATTGGTCCTCATTCAGTGCTTTATCCATTGGGATTCAGAGTCTACTTCAATTTATAGATCTAATTGATTGCATTACAACCAATACTATCAACAATTCTTATTGGAATTCATTCTTATAGACATCCTTCCTATTACCTTAGCAACCCTATCAAACTAACTAGAGCATTTACTTAATTCATTGAATCAATAGGAATAATGAATTGACATACAATCTAAATGAATTGCATTCAATTGGACAAGCTTTTCTCACACAACATTAGAATGACCAAGTAATAACAATGGAGACAAAATTCAGCAAGAACAAATATGGGGACAATTCAACTTTGTATTAATCTTCTTTGAAAATTGTATACAATTGTAATAAAACTCAGACTGATTCTAGAAAAAACATTAGACCCCTATAACATCAATATATTCCCAAGTATTTGTAGAGAAAATACATCACAAGTTTGGCACTAATAAACTGGACCAAACCATTTCCAGTATAGATCAAAACTATCAATGAAATCAAACCCTTTTCTAGCCTTGGAATCTCACTTAAATAGAGTGAGATGCAACAAGCTTCAGGCATAGAGAACTAATAGATGTCAACTAGAAAAAAGATATTTACATTTAGTTGTCACAAAAAGACAAAAAACTATTTAACAAAAAAACTTATATATTAGATTATTCCTTTGGTAGGCCCCTTTTTTGTTACATTTTCAAATGCTACAAATACCATGATTGAATTTTAGTTATTATGAGTCCTAAACATATGTAGCTATCAAGTTCACCAATGATGTGTTAGACTTTGATTCCTACAAATTCACCTCTACTCTAGCATCTCCACTTGCATCATCATGTACTACCAAGGTGATAGTTATATTTGGTTTCATTTCTACCACATCATCCATCTGGCCCAAGGTACTTTCCACATGAGATGACTTCCCTTCTTTGTCTTCTTCTCTCCTCTGATCTTCCAAAGGTGTATCAATGCTCTGTATTTCATCTAGATTCATCTCATCGTCATTATTCTCAACCTCTTCCCATTGTTCATCATAAGAAACATCAGCCATCCACTTGTCAAAGAGGGTGTCATTTGGCCAATTAAACTGCAAAATATCACTTTGCTTTTTGATCAAATATTCTGTCTCTTTATCAATACTAACAAAATATTGCTTTAAAGAATTAAAGAATAATTGGGCCTTCACTATTTCTTCTGTTGTAGCTGCCCACCATGCATTTCCTTTTTCATTTATGACTTCATTCATCCTTAAACAAAATAAATCATCTGATTCTTTAGCCGATTCATCTTTATTTTTCAATTTATTTTTCTTATTCAAAGCAAGTGGGAATAAATCAAATTTCTTAATCTTGTACTTATCCAAATATCTAACAATTCTTCTTTGTAGCTCAACTCTCTTATCATCAAATTCTAGGAGATCATGAGCAAGATCATAAGTTATTTCAATGTGATCATGTGAAGACCTTATGACAGAGTAGCACAAGAATGTGATTTCCTTTCTCCTCTTACCCCACTTATTGTCAATAGGTTTCAAGGCCTCATCACTTGCTTTTATTACATCCAATATGTTTATTAATTTTTCTAAATTATCATAAAAAAATGGCCATTTAATATCAACCAGATACATGAGAGCCTTTCTTAGCTTGTCTTCATATTGCACATTCAACAGTGCATTCAGCTCTACATGTAGTGCCCATAGTTTGCTCTACATTCAATTCTACAATCAAAAGTCTTGCCTCTACATTGGGAGTAAATGCCAATCTCCTCATAACCTCTTCGGCCTTATTTGGATAAGCATTAATAAAAAAATGTTTTTTTCTCATTCATAGTTTCCATTATTTCAAGAAAAGTAATCATGAGTTTATTAATTCTATTTGCCTCTGTGCTGGCATTATCTAGAGGACTATAATCTTCATCAAAACAATGGATAAACTCCAAAACCCTTGAGAAAACCCTCTATTTTTCTTTCTTGGTTTCTTGCTCTTGCAAGGAGAACTCATTTCTTATTATGTCCTTAGGGTAATATGGCTCATGTTTTATTTTACCAATCTTAGCTCTATGCCTAAAAGTGAAGTCATAGAATCTCTTAGTGTCACAAAAATGGGAATGAGACATAGCCATCTTATATTGGTCTAGTATTTTATAAAGGGATAGCCAACCACCTTTTGTAATCACAAATTGGTGAGCTGCAATGTAGGTTGGGAAAATTGACCCTCTTCCCCTTTTCACCAAATAATTTTCCTCCAATCCTCTTAGTTGCCACAAAAACTCAGCTACCCCTACCTTTAACTACAACTGGTAGGGCAATACATGTGGAGTTCCTTTGAAACCATAAATACTAAAAATGGTTGAAATAGAGAATGAGATAATGTCTCCACAATTATGTGATACTTTCAAACCAATAGGATTATCCATGGGCCTGATAAGATTTACTAGTGCCTTAGGCACTCTGGGATTGTCACTTAATAAAAGGCACCTCAATTTTGAAGTAAAGTACCTACCAAATCTGACAAAACTAGCTTTTTCTGTATCCCATGTCATATCTGCACTCCATAATTGGACCAACAGTGCTTCTCCATCTTGTTCTATATTCAACTTCATTTCCTTACCAAAATATGCTACTCCTTTGAACAAAAACATATGCATCAACAAAGAATAGTGACTAAAAGTTTTATCTACCTTGCTTTTTGAAATCCCCACCAGACCTATATGAATTTCTTCTGCTATATAGGAGGCAAAATAAAAAATAACATCAACACCAAAAGAAGAAATTTGAGTTATCATATACATAAAACTTATGGGCATAACATTGTATTCATCTTAACCAAAAACTCTACACAGAGTCGTGTATGCCTCCACAACTTAGGTAGTGAAATACCCCTTTTGAAAGGTTCCCTAGAGGATGTTGCAATCACTGGAAAGTTTGCAATTGTGCTTATATGTGCCTTCAGTGCACCCAGCCTAATTACATCCTTCTTTGATAAATATTCTTTTTCTAACTCTTGCAGGTCAATGGGTACATGATATTCTATCAATGGCTCTATCCCAAATATAGCTCAAATTTCCTTAGGGCTGATTGTGATCATAATATCACCATCAATTCTTCTCACTACTTTGATTCCTAAATCATATTTTTTTGCAAGAACCTCTAAGAGGTCATAGTCCATAAAAACACTATGAACCACTTGCTTTCCCAAATCAAAATTCCAGACATTTGCATGAGGGGCAAATAAATTCCTTTTCAAAAATAATTTTTTAAACAAAGAAAGCCCATTTTGAGAAGTTTTGGCATCCCTAACCCAATTCCCCTTATTGTATAACCCACCTGCAATTTTGAGTCTAGGGTTTAATGAGGTTAACTTTTTCACTTTCATAGTTTCATTTGTGGATTTAGGTAGTAATTCAAGAAGATCATCATGGATATTCCCCTCCATATAGTCTTTCTGACCAAAGAAAACCTTCTTTGGAGGTATAATGAATACAATTTACAAAAAACTAGACTACTTTGACAAGTATAGTGCACAGGAACTTACTTGATTCTCTAATTATCTTTCTCTGCAATTCTATAATGTTTTGCGAACAAAGGGAAATTGTTTCACGTTTAGATCACAAATTCTCAATGACTTCTTCTTTGGATACTTAAAATTTTGTTCATGTAAGATGAAAATGGCAAGACTTTATGTAATATACTCTATTTTCCACTCACACAAGAAGCTTTCATTTCTCATTAATAAATAATAAAGAAAATAGAGTGGCACCATCTTCTACCTTCAAACTTACACTATTGATCCTAGAAAATCTGATGATCTAGGAGTGAAAACAGGAATGACTCATTTTCCACTCGCCATGCTAGAAGTTAATCCAATGAAATTTCTCCACATGTGCTTTTGCTTTACTACTGGCGATATAAACTAGACCCACTAGTTCTCGAGGACACATGTTGCCAAGTTGCTACATCGATATGCATAAAAGTGAGCATGTTGTCTATGCGACATAGTGATAAGCATTGATTTCATTTCAATCTAACAACAGGCATTTGATTTATGGTTTAATAAAACTATGCTGGGTCCCTCCTTTTCTTCCTTTGGTCTCCATGTCGCTACCCTTTAAAAATGAGCAATTCCCTATAACGACTTGGTGACAACCATCAATCCATCTTTAATCCAACAATCATGGTTTTTATCTGCTCTTTCCATTTGGGTGTTGGTCCATGTCACTATTTGACTTGGAAATATCCTAACAAGCTGGCAAATAATTCAATATTTTAATTCCTTTTGTGACATCATAGGACTGGGCTCCATTGTGTTTCATATTTTCAGGTTAGGACTATGTTACTACTGGCCAAAAGCAAGGACTTTCCAGTCGCGAAATAGCGACCTCCCGTGTTCTTGAAAATTTTGGTGCATAGATGTTTCTTTTCAAGATGCTAATGTGTTAAGGTGATTACGTGGCTTATTTTTGATGAAAGGATTGTTGAGACCCACCTTTTAAATTGTTGCCACAAATCCACTTTCTGTCAAGGTGCTATGTCACTACCAGTGGGATTCCTTATTTTCTTGATCGCGATATAGCAACCTCCAAGTAATACTATTGAAAATTTAGTGCTAGGAAAATCTCCATGTTTCCATCATGATTACCATGATCAATTCCTCTGACAAAGTAATGAAGGTGCACAATGATATTACAACTGAGAATGTTACAGTGCGATCTGCCATCCTTTCTATTTTCTAGTAAGGTGCTATATTGCTACCAGTAGGGTGCTTACATTTTTTTGTTGCGACATAGCAACCTGCCAAAAAATAGTAAAACCTGGTGACACAACTTGAATAAAACTCTAGCTGTTCCATTCTTTGACACTGACAATTTTGACATCAAACACGTCACAAAAAAGTTTGAATCAATCAAGATTTTGGCACCCACTTTCCACTTCCTAACACTGTCCTTATATTTCACGATAGTTGCTATGTCATGTAGGTTAAAAACCTTGCACTTCCTCTATGTGACATAACAACCACTATAGATCTTATAAAGATTGGATGGTGGAAACAACTTCAATAACAAGCATTAGAAAAATGGTAATTTAAATGAATCCCGAAGGAATATTTGAAACTCAAAATAACTTTGTGGCCTATTAAAATTTAAAAAGCACAAGACCTAACAAGCATAACTGGGCACAAAGATTAGGGTTTAATAGGGTTTTTCATAGGGTTTTAAAATTGCAAAGATAGAAAACCAAAGCCCTAGCATGCAAGACATAGAATTCATTCAAACTTTATACCTAGAACTTTACAAAATTTTATTTTGTAAAAATTAGACCAACAGTGGGTTTGTTTGGGGACATTGAAAATACTAGATTCAAATGAGAGCTCATAATCCCTGGGAAAAGCAGACCACAAACTTGACTTCCTTTGAACCTAACAACTCTAAGAGAGCAACAACATGGACAAAAACTATGCACAAGAAACCGTACAAAGACCAAAGGATATACAAATGTACAAGAAACCTAAAACTACTGCTCATGGATAAAACAAGTATTTTAGCAAAAATATCTCTTCAAGAACTATCCATGAACTAGCAATTCAAGAATGTTACCTAATAAATTCTTTAGAAAATAAGAATCTTCTCCCCATAAAACTTCAATTTGATAGGGACCCAACCATATAGGGTCAAATTTGCCATGTTTTCCCTTATCTTCAATTCATGCATTCCACATGAAGACCAATTCTTCAAGTTCAAACTTTTTACTAATTGTTCTTCTATCATACAATGTCTTGACTTGTAGTTGCAACTTTTGGTTTCGGAGAGATGCTTCTCTCTTGGTTTCTACCAATCCTACAAGCTCATCCAACCTTTCTTGCATATTAATGGTAATATCTTCATCATACAACTGGATGTAACTATAGAGCCCTACTAGGTTATTCAAAGGTATCCTTACTTGAATTCTATACTAATGTAGGTACACTCTGATACCACTTGATGAAGGGCCACTACACCACCCTACCAACTCATAACCAAAGATGCAACAATATGGAGACAAGAAATGAAAAAATGCTTCCTAAGAAATTTTATTAAACTTGAAAATCCTTAGCAATTACAATAACCCTTCTGCAAGATCTCTCAAGATCCAATCCAAACTGAAGCTAGTCCAGATCCACACTCTAGTAGAAACCTCTGAGATCTCAACTTGTGCTCACAAGCCACCAAGCAACCTCCTTGATTCTAAACCGTAGTCACTAGCTCTTCTCCAACCTTATCCAAGATCCAAGTTTAAATTACCTCACATTCGACGCTCTGTCTACACACTCACAAGTCCATCACAATCCTGTTGTAAACTACCTCACATTCAGCGCTCTGCCCACAGACTTAGGAAAACTCACTCTTCACTTCCTCCTTCTCTTTCACACTTTGAAGCCTTTTCCTTCAAAAGCTTTCCAAGCTTCACCTTCCACAACTTCTACTTCCAAAGCTACTCCTTGAGCTTTCCTTCCAAAAGCTTCTACTTCCCAAGCTTCTCCTTCTTGAGCTTCCACTTCTCAAGCTTCCACTTCTCAAGCTTCTACTTCTCAAGATTTCACTTCTCAAGCTTGATTAGAAATACTCATATGCCTTGCTGAAATAGGCATTTACCACCCAATGCATGACTTATCCACAACCTTCTAGAATTCCTCCACAACCTTCTACAACTTCCATAACCTTCTACAATATCCACAACTTTCTACAATATTCATAACTTTCTAGAATTCTTCCCACACACCTTGATAAATGGAATGACAACCATTTATTTTTTATTTTTTCTATTATGCCACCTATGCACCTCGAAAATAGAAATCCCCCTTTCCTTTCTTTTCTTCTTTTTTCCCCTTTTTAAATTTATTTTATTATTTCTCCTTTAATTTTCATCACTTTCTCTCTCCTCTAGAATTTTTATTTTTTTTCAATAATTTTCAGATGCAAGATGCTCCTACATCAGACTCCCCTTGTAGATAGAAAAGTGTGTCCCACACTTTGATGCCAAAAAGAAAGATCTACAACCATCTTTATCTTCACCAAAGGTTTCCACCTCAACGGGGACAAGAAAACCACCATGCAAATCTTCCACACCTGTATTACTCTATCAAACATCAGAATCTCAACCATTCGATTAGCATGCTCACTCCTAGGAAAAAACTAAACATAATGCTTCAACAGAAAACTCTCATCCACATCAGCAACTAGTGAATTCATACCCGCAACAAAAAAATTTGCATTAGCAACAACAAACTCCATATTAGTACCAACATGTAGATCTCCATCAATACATGCCAAACCAACAATCTCATTGCTCACAACAAGATGCTCTGCAATACATAACTCACCTCCAAGAACAACTGGATCATCCATGATCGAGTGCTCCACAATCTCCATGTCAGACTCAACCAACTGATCATGAAAACCTATCTCCATCCCAACATCAACAAGGTTAGGAATATCCTCAACAACAACCTCTATTTTCTCTACAAGTTCTGCATAAGGCTCCACAAACTGATCAACAAAACCATCCTCTTCCACCTTGACCTTCTTAGCTTGATCAGCCAATCTAGCATCCAACTAAGAAAACATCTTAGAAAAATTCCTCTCCACTATATCATGGATTTTTGCAATTATCCTAGGGTCTAATCCTCTTGGAGCCATCTCCCAAGATCTTCGCAAACCCTCTACAACAAATCCTTCCCACACTCCTGGTGACAACCAAATTGTTTGAAAGTCAGATCGCAACCTACCACCTCACACGAATAATTAGGAACCACATCATAAGTCTAGGACAACGGATTTGCAATCCACTAGCTCTCCACAATCATGCCTCAACAAGCTCAGTTTGCCATCCCCGCATCAATCCATCAATCTGCATGTCCTCCTAGGTCCTAGTGCAAACTACCTTAGCTTCGATGATCTGTTTACATGCTCAGGAACTCCCACTCTAATAAAATTCACCCAACCAAGGTCCTGGTACAAACTACCTCACACTTCGGTGATTTGCTTGTACACTCAGGAACTCCTACTCTGATAAACTTTACCCAACCAAGGTCTTGGTACAAACTGCCTCACACTTTGGCAATCTGCTTGTACACTCAGGAACTCCTTCTCTGATACCACTAATGTAGGTACGCTCTGATACCACTTGATGAAGGGCCACTACACCACCCTACCAACTCATAACCAAAGATGCAATAATATGGAGACAAGAAATGACAAAAAGCTTCCCAAGAAATTTTATTAAACTTGAAAATCCTTAGCAATTACAATAACCTTTCTCCAAAATCTCTCAAGATCCAATCCAAACCTAAGCTAGTCCAGATCCACACTCTAGTAGAAACCTTTGAGATCTCATCTTGTGCTTGCAAGCCACCAAGCAACCTCCTTGATTCTAAACCATAGTCACTAGCTCTTCTCCAACCTTATCCAAGATCCAAGTGTAAACTGCCTCACATTCGATGCTCTGTCTACACACTCACAAGTCCATCACAATCCTGTTTTAAATTGCCTCACATTCGATGCTCTGTCTATAGAATCAAGAAAATTCACTCTTCACTTGCTCCTTCTCTTTCACACTTTGAAGTCTTTTCCTTCAAAATCTTTCCAAGCTTCACCTTCCACAACTTCTACTTCCCAAGCTACTCCTTGAACTTTCCTTCCAAAAGCTTCTACTTCCCAAGCTTCTCCTTCTCGAGCTTCCACTTCTCAAGCTTCTACTTCTCAAGCTTCCACTTCTCAAGCTTGATTAAAAATGCTCATATGCCTTGCTTAAATAGGCACTTACCACCCAATGCATGACTTATCCACAACCTTCTAGAATTCCTCCACAACCTTCTACAACTTCCATAACCTTCTAAAATATCCACAACTTTTTACAATATTCACAACTTTCTAGAATTCTTCCCACACACCTCGATAAATGGAATGACAACCATTTTTTTTTTCTTTCTATTATGCCACCTATGCACCTTGAAAATAGAAATCCCCTTTTCCTTTCTTTTCTCCTTTTTCCCCCTTTTTAAATTTATTTTATTATTTCTCCTTTAATTTTCGTCACTTTCTCTCTCCCCCAATTTTTTTTTTTTTTTTTCAATAATTTTCCCATGCAAGATTCTCCTGCATCACATACACAATATCAAAGGGTGCTACACTAGTGGCTTTCTTCATAGTCACCCTATCAGCCCATATTGCTAATTGCAACTTGGAATCCCATGCCTTCTTGTTATCATCCAGGGTTCTCTTAATAATTTTTAACAAGCTTTTGTTTATAGATTCAGCTTGTCCATTTCCTTGTGGGTAGTAAGGAGAATATATTGATCTTGTTATCCCATAATTATCACAAAATTTTATAAATTCCTTAGATTTGAAGCACATTGCATTATCTATCACAATTTTCTAGTGGGCAACCAAATCTTGAAATGATGTTATTGAGAAGAAAATTGTTTACAACCTTACTAGTTGCATTTCTTGTTGGGATCGCCTCTACCCACTTTGTGAAATAATTAGTAGCAACAAAATTCCATGAATGACCAGTGCTAGACTTAGGAGAAATTTCTCGTATAAAATCCATTCCCCATTGCTGAAATGGTGCTTGAACTTCAACTAGCTTTAATGGAGTATTACCTAAAATTTTTAATTTACCTGCAAACCTTTGATAGGAATCACACTTTCTAACCATTACCTGAGCATCTTTAAAAAGGGATGGCCACCAAAATCTAGCTCTCATTACCTTGTATTTAGTGTTCTTGGCCATATAATGTCCTCCACAAACTCCAATATGCACCTCATTCAATATGTCTATTGATTTCTTCTGATCAACACACTTTACCAATACTCCAAAATTTCTCCACCATAAGCTATTCTGGACAATAAGATATCTGATGGCTTGTAACTTGGTGCTTCTTTTTTCATTTTTAGTCAAATCAAGAGGAGCTTCCATGTATTGTAGATAATGGATAACATTAGTATACCATTCATAGTGGTCCAAATCACACAAACCTAACTTTAAGTCATCTGTCACCAAGTTTATTTGATTAGCATCCAAATTGGATTGAGCCATAAGCTTAGCTAATCCTTGGCCTCTCACCAATTTTGTTATCTATATTTCAATGTTAAATTCTTGGATCTTGTTGATCCATCTGCATCTTCTACCTGATACTTCTTGTTGAGAAAATATATCTTTTACAATAACACTGGGTACAAATGCAATGACAATGGCACCTATCAAATAGCATCTAAAAGCCTTAACAACTTTTACCAAGGCATAAGCCCGTTTCTCATTAATCTCATATTTCAATTCAGCAGGCTACAATGATTTGCTAAAAAATGCAATTGGCTATTCATATCCTTCCTCATTCTTTTGCAACAAGACTGCAACTATAGTATAGAAATATACAAAAGAGAATATGTGCATTGGTTTTGTGTAATCTAGAGTCCTAAGGACTGGAGCATTCTTTATGGTAGTTTTAATTTCCTAAAATGCCTGTGAAGGTTCACCAACCCAATTGATAGTAGCTCCTTTCTTACACATTTTTGAAATAGGTCTGCTAATCTTAGCAAAGTTAGTAACAAACCTCTTAAAAAAGTTAACTTGCCCAAAGAAAGATTGTATTCCCTTCACATTCTTTGGCCTAGGAACCTTATCAATGGCTACCACTCTCTCAAGATCTATCTTTAGACCATCTTTTGATACTATGTATCCTAGTAACCTACCTTCTATCACCCCAAATGTACATTTTTTTGGGTTTAATGATACTCCATATTTTAAGGCTTTGATAAAAATCTTCTCCAAATGTCTACAATGGTCTTCAACCCTTTTGGAATAAGCTATAATATCATCTTGGTATACAACCATAAACTTATTGATGTACTCATGGAAAGCTACATCCATAACCCTTTGAAATGTGGCACCAACATTAATCAATCCAAATGATATTCTCACATATACATAAGTTCCCCATGGAGTTCTAAATGCTATCTTAAAATACTCTTCTTCTTTCACTAGGACCTGGTTATACCCCTAAGAACCCATCCATCATGGACATAAGTTCAGAACCAGTTACCTACTACAACATAGCCTCCATGTTTGGCAACCCATAATTATCTTTTAGGGGAGCAATGTTTAGATTTATGAAATCCACACACAATCTGATGTCTCCATTCTTTTTCCTATTAGGTACTATATTTGAGACCCAAGTGGAATGTTTAATAGGTTTAATTATCCCTCCATCTCTTAATTTCATCAATTCTTCTTGCATTTTGGGGGCTAGAGTGGGATTGACTAGTCTCTGCTTTTGTCTAAAAGGTTTTACATTATTCTTTAATGGTATGACATATTGAAAAAAATCTTCTCTATAAGCCTTTAGGTCATCATAAGACCATGAAAAAACATGTCTATATTTTCTCAGTAGGTTAATCAAAGGCTTTCTAATTTTAGCTGACAAATTCTAACCAATATAAACTTTCTTGGGGGCCTCATTAGTTCCAAGGTTTATTTCTTGTAGCTCTTGAGGTTTATAATCTATAGCCCCAGGTCTTACCCTATCTTGGTTGTCAAACTTGTTCTCTAAAACAACCAAACCCTTAGTTATTTTATTAGTCTTTACTTGTATGAGCTCTTGACCAAAAATTGTTTCCTTACCATCTATAGTTTCAACCAAATCACTATAGTCCAACTCCTGACTATGATATTTATCTTCATTCAACAAGAAATTTATAATGTCTTTGTCATCTTCAAATACTTACCAATATTCAATATTGTCAAGTATTGAAAGTCTATTTTGGACCTCAATCTATGAAATTCTTGCAAATGATACATCCTTTGGTTTAATTGCTACATTTTCTAATAGGTCGGCTATCTTATTCTAAGTTCTGTCTCTCCATGAAATACCAAATGCATCAAAGAACTCTATATGATCCCAGACAACATTTCTATACTATTTTAGTCTTTTATTTTTAGAGGCATATGTTTCCCTTATCTATGAGATAACCAACTCAAAATCACCTATAGTATGCAACTTTCAATCCTAACAATAGAGCTTCATATTCAACTATATTTTTGGTGCATGAAAAATTTAGGGTGGAGTATCTAAAAGTATTCTTTTCAGGAGAAATGAAAACCACCCCTACCCCCAAACCTTTCTTAGAGCTGGCCCCATCAAAATACATGGTCTATAATACTGGTGAATCCATACAACACTTAACTTCATGCTCAATCATAGCAAACAACTTCTCAACTTCTTGGATAATTAACTCAGCTTTGAATGCATTCACATCCATGAAGAAACAAGTAGAATCTTTGTTAATTTCCTCTCCCAAAATATGATTGACCCTTGGCTCTCTATCTACTTTAACAACCTTATCTCCTATATGAAAAGTTGCATAGATTAGGTCACATTGTAGGCTACCTCCCATAGTAGCACTCCATTTTCTAGAGAGCAACATTCGATAGTGTGGAGGAATATCAACTACAAGGATTGACATAGTCAATTCTACCTCAAGGTATGCAACTAGCTTAAATGGTAGAGCATTGATAGTACCTATAATTGGAACTTCTCTAGCATCCATACCTCTACATTTTCCTTGCTTAGTGTCTACTTTCAACCCTAGGGCTTCCATTACTTTGAATGGCATGATGGTATTAGAGGCTCCTAAATCTATCATGCAATTTTTTAGGGTTTTTTCCTTTATAATTAGATTGAGAAATAAGGGGTCAATATCTTCTATATATGCTACTAATGAATCATCCAATAACATTTGAGGAATTTGGGATATAATACCACTATCTTCTACTACCAATGGGTTTTTTTGAATGGCATTTTTCTCTACAATATTTTTATTATTTCCTATCCCTCCCAACCATGACAAGGCTTTGCTTTTATGCTCTTCAATTCTAAATAGTTCAGATAATGGTACCTTTAACATTATTTGGGACAACATAGATATCATATCAATAGGTTCAGATATAGTGGGTTTCACAAGAATACTTGGAGTTGAAACTTTTTGAATAACAGACACTATTATTTGCTTGACAGTATCAAATCCTAATTTCTTTTCTTGTATAATTGCTTTTGCTATCTCATTTGTTTGGAATTGAACCTTTTTCTTGGGTTCCCACTTCTTGATTTTGATGTCTTTAACTTTAACTATATCTACATTAGCCTTCTTGTTTTCATCTTTCATCTTGTGTGTAATATCCTTTATGAATATACTAGAAGGCTTCCCAACATCATTGTTAACTATTTTATTTCTCAAATTGTAATTGCTATGCACTTGGAAAATCATCTCTACAGTGATCCTATCAATCCTCTCTTTAGAGGGCATTCTCAAGTTTACATGGCCAACTTTAGAAGATGTAACACATCCCTGATCTTCATCATAACCTTCATCGTCTGCAAATATTTGTTGATGATGTAACTAATAGGCAACTCTCCTATTTGCAAGATCACTTTCAGTTTCTTCCAAATTAGAATCCAAACAATCATCACACATTTTGACCATATTATAGCTTAGATTTTTGTGGCTTTTTTCTTCTTCCTCCTCATTTTGTGCATTTTGACTTGAAGCAAATGATTAAGAAACTATACAATAATCTGAAGAGTGAGGTGATTGATATATGATGCACCATGGCACACCATCATTCATATTAATAGAGTTTCTTTACAGAGGATCTGGTGTACCCTTATCTTTTACATTTTGGACCTAGTTAGGAATGGTTTACCATCCTTCCATTGAGTGGTATAAGGATATTTTTGCATTCTGGGTTTTCTATTGAAATTGTTGTTGCTCATCGGGGCTTTCTCACCCACATTAGGCTTATGTGTATTGAAAGTAGTTGGGTTCATCTTTTTCAACAAATCCAATACCTAACCTATTGTGGGGTCTTCTGGTTTCTTACCTATAGGAGTTTTATCAACTTCTTTCTTATTGTTATTCTTGGGATTGAACAAATTTGGTTCATCTCTCCTACCAAGCTTTCAAAATGCTTTCCTATTATTTTCAATATTTATTTCAATCTTATAAGCATCTCTCAAAGTTTTAGGATCTTTATCCCTCAACTGGTAAGCCATCTTGCTATTGAAAGCATTAAAATAGGTTGTAAGACAAACATGCTCATTCAACCTCATAACCTGGAAAAATTTATATATCCCCTTTTGGAATCTCACATTGAAATAAAATGTAGACTCATTATGGTTCTTCTTAATGATATTGAAATCATTCAACATAAAACTAGCATTAGTATTATCTCCATATCGTTCTTTAAACAATTTTTCCAAATCACTCCATGAACTAATGTTGTCATCAGGTAATCTTCTGAACCAATCCTTTGCATCTTCAGTTAGTGAATGAACTAACTTCATCACCACATCCTTATGTTCAAATTCAAAGTCATTTAGCATATCTATGAAAATTCTCAAGTGCTCTTCACTAGTAATAACATTATTTCTAGAGAACTTGAAAACTTTATCTCTTAAATGAAAAGATATAGGGTGTAGAGAGCTAGGAATACCTACAAATGACATTTGTCTATATTTTTCCATTTATATGGGATTCTTTTGAAAACCAACAACATTTGAGGTGATTGCTACATTGGCTTGGTTGAGAACAACACTTTGAGATTATTGAGGCTGGATGACAGGGACTTTAGTACTAATTATGGATGATGAGGCAGGGGCAGATTGAGATATTCCCTGATTTGAAATTATTGGTCCACAAGCAGGTACAAAAATTGCAACTAGGGTAGACAAGTTTGGCCATGAAGCCAATGCAGAATTAGACTTTATGAACTAAATTTTTCTCCTAGTTTTTGTAGCCTAGGCTTCATTTTCAACCTTTTCAAATTCCTTTGCAAGATCTTTATTCTCTTTCCTAGCCTTTTCTAGATTTAGATCTAACTTTGACATAGGGGGGTTTACAGATTTACTTGCTGCTACTTGAGGCTCATTTATCTGGATTCCTAAAACTTTCCCTTTTCCTTTATTTGTCTATTTGATAGTAGGTTCTACTTGTTTATTTTGGATAAGCTTGTAGGGTTAAACTTGGGAAATAACAAGTTCTTGTCTTTCGCTTAGAAGCTTTTCTTCTTCCTAAACTTTGGTTCTCAAATTATCTACATCTCCAAAGACATCAACATGAAGGATTGAAGTTCTTTCTTCTAAATTTTTGTTTTGTTCTTATAAGACAACCATCCTTCTATGCAAATTATCTCTTTCGACAATGGCATCTAGGGTGGCTTGCTCTCTTTCCTTTTCTAGATGAGCATGTTTAGCTTCTTCCTCAACAACCCATTTCTTCAAAACTCTTATCTCTCATCATACTTCTTCAGGATCTATAGAAGTGGCTTCTAAATTAGTAGGATCATCCAGATCTATAAGATTAGTTTCCATGTATGAGACCACTCAAGGATTAAAAGGATCTTCAAATGCACTCCTAAATCCTAACCTATGATTCATCTCAACTATAAAATCTAGCCTAGGGGATGCATTCCCTACTGATGACATATTCTTGTCCCGATAGATTCTTTCATCTAGTAATGGAGTACTAAATATTCCTCCTAAGAGTCTTGTGGTTTCTAATTCAGAGCTAAGTGAAGAAGACTCTCTCCCTACCATTGGTTGGTATTGAGAATTAACTGATACACTACCTCTTGGTTTCCAGGTGGGGTTTGGATCTGCCTTTTTCTTATTTAGGTTCTTCCTACCACCTTGAGGTAAGTCAATATACATTGGTACATCAGGATTGGCTCTTGTGTAAGCTCTTGTGTTGTTCCTTTTGTCAGCCATATTTAGTACTTATCAAATAAGCACTAGCTCCAAAACGTTGACTGAGTTGCCACCCTATTCTTAGGGAAAAGTAACAATAAAATAACTCCTAGCTTTTAGGGAAAGGGAATAAGAAAATAGAAACATATATCACACACAGAGGAACCAATCACAAAAATCATAAGACTGCAACTCTGGCTTGACAAATAAGACACTTGAAAGGGCTATATACATTAGTGTACACATGTGGCATTTGGGTTTCCTTTTCTTTTTAAATTCTCAAGGTTTGTCAGTAAAAAAAGTCCACCATAACCATAAACAATACTAAAATGATCTGACAAACACATAAACAACACGACAAAAGAAACTGCAGTACTTCTCACACATGTGTTGAACAACTTCTAGTAGAGTCAATATTTTGTTGATGTTTTTGAAATACTAAACAACAAAAGCTCAATACCAAGATAATAATGCCCACAAATCTAGGAATTAGCTACATCTCTTTAACAATTATGTATGTATATTATTTGGATCCAACTTCAACAAAACTAGGACTGGTTTTCTACTCTCTAGGCTCTGTAGAACCAAGGTAGGTATACCTAGGGGATGATTCAAATGAATGTCATTGTATGAGAATCTTTTTAGTTTCATTCTAAATCTCATCTCCTATCTCTGACATATACATAGTTTATCCATTGCTTGACATTTTTAGATGATATACATCCCTTATAAGTAGATTTGGTCACAATTCTCCTTAGGTTTACAAATATTTTTGAAAATAGTAGCTATCTAAGACTTAGAAATCAGATGTAAATGAGTGTTGAACCTCTTTGAAACTCTTCAAATGGTAAAATAAGATTGATTTTGATTTTAGAATTGGTGCTTATTCATGATCTATTTATCTGCAGACTGGATTAACTAGATCAATGCTTTATCCATTGGGATTTAGAGTCTACTTCAATTTACAAATCTAATTTATTGTATTACAACCAATACTATCACAAATTCTTATTAGAATTCATTCTTATATACATCCTTCCTATTACCTTAGAAACCCTATCAAATTCACTAGAGCATTTACTTAATTCATTGAATCAATAGGAATACTGAATTGGCATACAATCTAAATGAATTGCATTCAATTGGACAAGCTTTGCTCACACACCATTAGAATGACCAAGTAATAACAATGGAGACAAAACTCATCAATAATAGATATGGGGAAAATTCAATTTTGTATTAATCTTCTTTGAAAATTGTATAAAATTGTAATAAAACTTAGAATGACTCTACAAAAAACATTAGACCCCTTTAACATCAATATATTCCCAAGTATTTGTAGAGAAAATACATCATAAGTTTTGCACTAATAAACTAGACCAAACCATATTCAGTATAGATCAAAATTATCAATGAAATTAGAACCTACTCTAGCCTTGGAATCTCACTTAAATAGAGTGAGATGCAACAAGCTTCAGGCATAGAGAATTGACAGATGTCAACTAGACAAAAGATATTTGCATTTAGCTGTCACAAAAAGACAAAAAATTGCGTAACAAAAAAACATATATATCAGATTATTCCTTTGGTAGGCCCCTCTTCTGTTACATTTTCAAATGCTACAAATCCCATGATTGACTTTTTTTTATATAGAGTCCTCGACATATGTAGCTATCAAGTTTTCCAATGATGTGTTATGCTCTAATTCCTGCAAATTCACCTCTACTCTAGCACCTCCACTTGCATCATTGTGTACTACCAAGGTGACAGTTATATTTGGTTTCATTTTCGCCACATCATCCATTTGGCCCAAGGTATTTTCCACATGAGATGACTGCCCTTCTTTGTCTTCTTCTCTCCTTTGATGTTCTAAAGGTGTATAAATGATTTGTATTTCATCTGGATTCATCTCATCATCATCATTCTCAATCTCTTCCCACTGCTCATCAGAAGCAACATCAGCCATCCACTTGTCAAAGAGGGTGTCATTTGGCCAATTGAACTACAAAATATCACTTTGCTTTTTGATCACATATTCTACCTCTTTATCAATACTAAAAAAATCTTGCTTTAAAGAGTCAAAGAATAATTGGGCCTTCACTATTTGTTCTGTTGTAGCTGCCCACCACGCATGTCCTTTTTCATTTATGAATTCGTTCATCCTTAAACAAAATAAATTATTTGATCCTTTAGCCCATTCATCTTTATTTTTCAATTTATTTTTCTTATTAAAAGCAAGTGAGAATCAATCAAATTTCTTTCTCTTGTACTTATCCAAATAGCTAACAATTCTTCTTTGTAGCTCAACTCTCTTATCATCAAATTCTAGGAGATCATGAGCAAGATCATAAGTTATTTCAATGTGATCATGTGAAGACCTAATGATAGAGTAGCATAAGAATGCAATTTCCTTTCTCCTCTTACTCCACTTATTGACAATAGGTTTCAAGGCCTCATCACTTGCTTTTATTTCATCCCATATGTTTATTACTTTTGCTAATTAACCATAGAACAATGGTCATTCAATTTTATCAACTAGATACATGAGAGCCTTTCTCAGTATGTCTTTATATTGCACATTCAACTCTACATGTAGTGCCCATAGTTTTCTCTTTTCTTCTTCAAAATCTTCAGCTGTGTAATATTGTGGCCTTTGTGGAGTATCTGGCATTTCTATGAGATGAGTGGATTTAAAAGGTCCCTGTGATGGGTGAGGGTATGTGATCCTAGGCCTAGTAGACCATCCCAACACCTTAGTCTCAAGTTCAATTCTCTTTTGAACTTCTTTATTATAGGCTTCTAAAACCTTTTCATATTTATTAAATAGTTCAAACATTGCCTTCTTTTCTTTCTCTACAGTAGCCAAAACTAAGTGAGATGTTCCAACATTCATATTGTAAGGAAAATTGCAATAAAGAATATAACCGTTACCATATAACCCATAATAGATTTGAAATAAACATGCAATTTAAATCCACATGCAAGAGAATAGACAACATACCCACAAAATTGTGACACAAGATATACCCTAGGAAACCCTCATTGAGGAAAAAAACTCAGTCTCCAAAAGCATCCATGACCATGTATTATTCAACAAAAATACCATTGCAATACAACCATGGAAGCCTTCAAAGCCATAGCCAAAACCAAGCAATCTATGTGAACAAGCATGAATCCACACATCCCATGCCATGCTTCCAACCTTCACAAATGCTCCCTTGGCTAACCTGTCAAGCCTTGTCCCACTTGACTCTTGCCTTCTCTTCTCCTTGTCACATTACAACAACTACCCTTGTGGCTTCTTATATAGTAGCAAGTCCCACAAACCACTAAGTGGTATTAGATAAACCATGTGTTACCTAACCCACTGAGCCCACCTTTAATATTGGGCATTTAATTCTTTTCCCCAATATTAAATAATTACATGAAATATTATCACAATGTTACAATACAACTCATTAAGCACATCCCATGGGAATCTTTTCATGTTGCACATCCATCTAGATGCAACATTACATAATAAAATAAAATAATACAATATAACAATATTATGCAATGTGTGCAACACCCATTATCTCAACACATATGTGCAACCTCTACATGGGTGATATCTACTACTCTTTTTATAATGATGTTCCCCATTAATCTAGAGTCATCTAGCTGTGATGAAATATCCCTTGATCCTTTCCTTAATGACCAAATAACTAAGGTGGCCTAGTCCTCACTAAATGTAGAACCTTTGAATTCTTTCTTGTTTTGATCCTATAGGTCCAATTTATTTGAAACAAAATTAAAAACTAAAGCATCTGCTATATCCCAATTGGGTAGCAATAAAATATTTGATGCTTTCACCATCTGCTTCCCCTCTTCAAGGGTTATACTTTAGAATTCCTACATCATCTCTTCTTTTAGTTGATTTTGTAAGTCTGCCTCCTCTAGTTCTAGATTCTTTTAACTTATTACATTTTTCCTCATTTTTTCTATGTTTTCTCTCCATGCAAACTGGTGGAAGGCTCTAGACTTAACAAAAATATCATCTGACAAAAATTGAGGCCTAGCTTGTTCTATCATAGGGTCTAGTTCCCTTCCTCTATAATCTATCACTATCAAATAAAGGCTTGGCATAGGATGTTCTTGGAGATTCCCCTCATCTAATTCTACCTGGGTAATAAAAACTCCTCCTTGGGACCCTAGCTGTTCAATTTGCTCTCTAGTAAGTTGTTCCTCTTCAATCTGCAAAGGAGATTGTGTAGGTGAGTATTCCTCAATGTGAGGACCTTGATCATTTATTTACCTCTTAGGGGAGGGCTCATTAGGCCTCTCTTCCAAGACAACACTAGTAGATCCTATTATTTTTTTACCCTTATCCATAATGGCCTTCTTATTTTGTATCAGAGGATAACCTGACCTCTTTTGGACAATTAAATGTCCTGCCCCTACATTGGGAGTAAATGCCAATCTCCTCATAACCTCTTTGGCCTTATTTGGATAAGCATTAATAAAAAAATGTTTTTTCTCATTCATAGTTTCCATTATTTTAGGAAAAGTAATCACGAGTTTATTGATTCTATCTTCCTCTATGCTAGCATTATCCAGAGGACTATAATCTTCATCAAAACAATGGATAAACACCAAAACCCTTTGAGAAAACCCTCCATTTTTCTTTCTTGGTTTTTGGCTCTTGCAAGGAGAACTCATTTCTTATTATGTCCTCAAGGTAATATGACTTATGTTTTATTTTACCAAGCTTAGCTCTATGCCTAAAAGCCAAGTCATAGAATCCCTTAGTGTCACAAAAATGGGAATGAGGCACAACCATCTTATACTAGTCTAGTATTTTATAAAGGGATAGCCAACCACCTTTTGTAATCACAAATTGGTGAACTGTAGTGTAGGTTGGGAAAATTGACCCTCTTCCCCTTTTCACCAAATAATTTTCCTCCAATCCTCCTAGCTGCCACAAAAACTTATCTATCCCTACCTTTAACGACACTTGGTAGGGCAATACACGAGGAGTTCCTTTGAAACCATAAATCCTAAAAATAGTTGAAACAAAATATGGGATAATGTCTCCCCAATTATGTGATACTTTCAAACTAGTAGATTATCCATGGGCCTGATAAGATTTACCAGTGCCTTAGGCACTCTGGGATTGTCACTTAATAAAAGGCACCTCAATTTTGAAGCAAAGTACCTATCAAATCTAACAAAACTAGCTTTTTCCACATCCCATGTCATATCTACACTCCATAAATGTATTGACAGTGCTTCTCCATCTTGTTCTCTGTTCAACTTCATTTCCTTACCAAAATATGCTACTCCTTTGAACAAAAACATATGCATCAACAAAGAATATTGACCAAAAGTTTTATCTGCTTTGCCTTTTGCAATCCCCACTAGACCTGTATGAATTTCTTCTACTATATAGGAGGCAAAATAAAAAATAACATCAACACAAAAGGAATAAATCTAAGTGATCATAAACATAAAACTTATGGGCATAACATTCTGTTCATCTTTACCAAAAACTCTACATAGAGTGCTTTATGCCTCCACAACCCAGGTAGTGAAATACCCCTTTTTGAAAGGTTCTCTAGAGGATGCTATGATTGCTAGAAAATTTCCAATTGTGCCTATATGTGCCCTCAGTGCACCCTGCCTAATTGCATCCTTCTTTTATAAATATTCTTTTTCTAACTCTTGTTGGTCAATGGGTATATGATATTTTGTTAATGGCTCTAGGCCAAATACCTCTCAAATTTCTACAGGGCTAATTGTGATTAGAATCTCACCATCAATTCTTCTCACTACTCTGATTTCCAAATCATAATTTTTGCAATAGCGTCTAAGAGGTCATAGTCCATAAAAACACTACGAATCACTAGCTTTCCCAAATCAAAATTTTAGACATTTGCATGAGGGGCAAATAAATTCCTTTCTGAAAACCATTTTTTAAACAAAGAAAGCCTAGTTTGAGAAGTTTTGGCATCCCTAACCCAATTCCCCTTATTGTATAAGCATTTGCAATTTTGAGTCTAGGGTTTAATGAGGTTAACTTTTTCACTTTCACAATTTTATTTGTGGATTCAAGTAGTAATTCAAGAAGATCATCATGGATATTTCTAGCCAAATAGTCTTGCTGACTAGAGAAAACCTTCTTTGGAGGCATAATGAATAAAATTTACAAAAAACTAGACTACTTTGACAAGTACAGTGCACAGGAACTTACTTGATTCTCTGCTTATCTTTCTCTATAATTCTGTGATGTTTTACAAACAAAGGGAAATTGTTTCATGTTCAATCATCCCCAACACAAATTCTCAATGACTTCTTCTTTGGAGACCTAAAATTTTGTTTGTGTAAGATGAAAATGGAATTTTTTTTGTAATATACTCTATTTTCTACTCGCATGAGAAGCTTTCATTACTTATTAATGAACTGTAAGGGAAACAGAGTGGCACCACCTTCTACCTTCAAACTTGCACTGTTGATCCTAGAAAATCTGACAATCCAGGAGTGAAAACAAGAATGAATCATTTTCCACTGGCCATGTTGGAATTCAATCTAATAAAATTTCTCCACATGAACTTTTCCTTCACTTCTAGTGATATAAACTAGACCCACTAGTTCTCAAGGACACATTTTGAGAAGTCGCTATATTGCTATGCATAAAAGGTGAGCATGTTGTCTATGCGACATAGCAATAGCCATTGTTTTCATTTCAATTTGACGATGAGAATTTGATTTATGGTTTAATAAAACTATGGTGGGTCCCTCCTTTTCCTCCTTTGGTCACCATTTTGCTACCCTTAAAAAATGAGCAACTTCGCATAATAACTTGGTGACGATTATTGATCCATCTTTAATCAAATGATCTTTATTTTTATCTGCTCTTTTCATTGGGTGTTGGTCCATGTCATTATCTGACTTGGAAATATCCTAACAAGTTGGCAAATAATTCAATATTTTAATTCCTTTTGTGACATCATAGGACTAGGCTCCAACATGTTTTATATATTCAGGTTAGGCACTATGTCGCTACTGACAGAAAGCAAGGACTTTTCGGTCGTGATATAGTAACCTCCCGTGTTCTTGAAAATTTTGGTGCATACATGTTTCTTTGTAGGATGCTAATGTGTTAAGGAAATTGCATGGCTTATTTTTGATGAAAGGATTGTTGGGACCCACCTTTTAAATTTCTGCCACAAATCCACTTTCCTTCAAGGTGCTATGTCGCTACCAGCGAGATTCCTTATTTTCCCAATTGTGACATAGCGACCTCCTTAATACTATTGAAAATCTAGTGCTGGGAAAATCTCCATGTTTCCATCATGATTACCATAATCAATGCCTCTGACAAATTAATAAAGGCATACAATGATATTACAACTGAGAACTTTATGGTGCCTATCTTTTTCAAAGATCTGTCGTCCTTTATATTTTTTGGTAAGGTGATATGTCACTACCAATAGGGTGCTTAAATTTTTCAGTCATGATATAGCAACCCACTGGAAAATACTAAAACTTGGTGACACAACTTGAATAAAAATCCAACTATTCCATGCTCTGATAGTGACAATTCTAACATCAATCACATCATAGAAAAGTTTGAATCAATCAAGATTTTGGCACCCACTTTCCACTTTCTTACACTATCCTTGTATTTCACAATAGTCACTATGTTGCGTAGGTTAAAAACCTTGCACTTCCTCTATGCGACATAACAAATACCATAGATCTTATAAAGGTTGGACAGTGGAAACAACTTCAATAACAAGTAATGGAAAATTGGTAATTTAAACAGATGCCGAAGGAATATTTGAAATTCAAAACATCTTTGCGCCCAATTAAAATTTAAAAAGCACAAGACCTAACACATGTAACTGGGCACAAAGCTTAGGGTTTAATAGGGTTTTTGATAGGGATTTAAAGTTTCAAAGACAAAAAACCAAAACCCTAGCATGCAAGACATAGAATTCATTCAAACTTTATAGCTAGAACTTTACAAAATTTTATTTTGTAAAAATCAGACCAATAGGTTGATCAGTTTGGTTTGCCATAAATGCCAAAGAGGGAGATTCTTGATATTTGATTGAAAAGATCATTTGAAAAGAGTATTGTTAAGAAGGAGATTGTTGAAGAAGATTATGTGTTTCAATCATTATTTTTTCACTAATGTCAAACCTGCTATTTTCTGGTAAGACAATTGCTTACAAGATTCAAGTACTATCTCTTAGTTGATTGATGAAGAGGATTTGATCAATAAGATGCAACAAAAGCTCCTAAAGGAAAGGTTGAGTTATGATTATGTAATGAAGTACAAGGATCAGTTAAGACAGTGATAACATGATGTATTGATGATCTACTTAAGGCTACAAAATGGTTGGCTACACTTAGAAAGTTTAGAAGAATAAGTTAAATAAAGTTTGTCTACCAAGCTTGATTGAGTGGATAGTAGGTTCCAAGAAAAGTTAGTGCAAGCTGAGTAGAAAGATCAAAGATCCACTTTTACTCTCTAACAATTGTATCAGTCTAGGGAAAATCCTTTGGATTAAGGTTGACCTAGCAGTCACTGGAAAATCCTTTAATAGGGTGGCATTCCAAGTGAATGGCCTAAAGTCCTATAACAAGGCTCACTTTTAACAGGGTGATTATAATCCCTTAATCGGGTCACATTTAATAGTTTGTATTGTAACCTTTAACAAGGTTGGCCTTTCATAGGGCATCACTTTAGAAGAGTGAAAAGTAGTAGCATGTTACTAGTGGTTTTTCCCAAATTGGATTTCCATGTTAAATCATTGTGTTAAATGTGCTGATGAATGTGTTATGTTTTATGCTTTACATTTCTACAATTTGATTAGATAGTAACCTACAAATTTTAAGCATTCACATATTCATTTAGATGTATGCATGAATATGAATATTTTATGGGTTCACTAAGATAAGAAAAGTTTTATTTGTACATCTGTACCTTGAATAACTAATTCACCCCCCCAATTAGTTATTCTAAAAGAATTCCAACATTCCTTTCTTCCTTTATTTATTGAGTAATGCAAATATTAATGACTATAAAAAGAAGCACTCTAGTCCAACCTTCCATGAAGGGCTCTTGCTGTTAATCTACAAATATTTTAAGGCTAGGTCTATGAGGAAATAAATTAAGAATAAGAAGGCAGGAAAGAAGGATAGAGATGATTCAGCTGAGTTGGGAGAGGACTATACTCCAAATATTGAGGACAACCAAGAGATGCACTCAGACATGGAAGAGGATGCTACCCCATAGTACAAGATTTGGAAAAAAAAGTATCAAAACAGAGAGAAAGGAGAAAAAAGTAATTACCAAACATAAATAGGGCTTTGAGATTTCATTTGATAGGGACTACAATGAAATGGTGGAGGGAATGGACATTGAGGGCAATAATGTTGACGGGGAAGAAGAGACCAATCTCATAGAAGTGGAGGACAAAAAGAGAATAGGTGGTAAGAGAAATATTACCATAAAAATACTGGCCAATAGAGAGGAGGATTATGAGGATAAGACTTTGGGGGGTGAGAAACGAGGGAGAGATTTTGAATCCAATGAGGAAAAATAGGAGGTGGGGAAGGATAGTGATGAGGGTGATAAGAAATAGGGGTTTGGGGAAGAGCACGGGCAAGATTATGAGGAATTTTGATCCAACCATTACAAATGCATGATTGTGAGCAAAGATATGAATGTGGTGTGGAGGAATTTTGATACTATTTCTACAAGGATGGGGATCAATAGAGAAATGATCAAAACTATAGTCAAGGAGAAAAAAGAGGGCAAAATTTAAATGGAGGAGTTGATTGACCCAACCCTTGTGATTTTAAGTGACACCACTAAGGAGAACCCTCAAATGGATGTGCTCAACAATGCAAAAAAAAGTGCAGTGGATAGCTATCAAACCACTAAATGGATTTTCCATGAAATTTAGGAGCTCAAATATAGAGTGAGTAGTTTGGAGAGGGAGAATTACAACTTTCAAAATAGAAAAATAGAGGAGGAAAAGGACATGGGTAACATAGTGGAGGAAGTGAAGAGCAGGGTTCAAACCATGGAGGGCCCTATGAAAAATATTGCTGAGAAAAACTACAACATCCTCAAGGAGGCTAATAAGAACATAAAGGTGCTCATCAACAAAATTGAAGAACATAGGGTTAAAAAAGAGATGATATTTCTCCTAACAATGCCAAAGATAGGAGGATGGCTCGAGGAAGATAAATAGATCCATCACAAAGAAGAAGGATATCCATGAACTTGATAAAGATCTGGTTGACATGAAAGAGGCAACTAGAAGAATGTCTAAGCTAGAAATTTGTGTTGCAGATATACTCAGAGAAATAATTTGAGTAGCCTTCCTAGCTTTTTAGCCTCTCCTAGTTTTTTGTCCTACTCCCCTATTTTTTATCTGGTTTATATCTTTTCCCTGAGGGGGGCTATTTTAGTTTATAGCTTTTAGTTTGATTGATAATTTAAGCATTTTATCTTTGTTTTAATTTTAGAAGTGTAAGGGTTTTAGGGCCCCATTAAAACATGGTTTCCTTAATAAAAAACATCCCTGCAACTATCTCTGATGGATCAGCCATGTTGCCCCGTGATAAAGAATATATATAAAAACATCAACATAATGTAAGGAATAATCAACTTAGAAAAAAAACTTATCAATAAAATGGTATATTGTATATTGGAGTTATTAATTGGAAGTAATTAATTTAAATATTACATATATAGTACTTACAAGTCCTATGATAATAACTTTATTTGTATCTATGCGATTCAAATTGTAATCTATTAGTAGCTCTTCCCCTGCAATTATTGATTTTATCACACAAACAAAAATATCATTTCCCTGATGCACCTCAAAAATATAATTGGGTTTCTTATTAGTTGACCTAGGGCACATAATATTTATAAAACCTACAAAATTCCCTGTTGATTTTGGCCTTCCATCAATGTACACAACAAGTCTTTTACTTTGATAATTTTCTTTCCATTGTAGATAATTTCCTGATACTGCATACTTTTTTATATTTAAGTATCTACATTTGATTATTGTAATTGTAACAAGCTCCTATATATTCCATCAGTTCATCAACTTTTTTATAAATGACCGTTATGCCATCCATGGAAAATACATCCAAACCATGTAAGGATAATGGAGCTATGTGATATATCCTTTCATTAACACAAAATTAGTGTTAATTGGAGGTAATTCCTTGGGTACCCATTCTTTTTGAAGATGTGTGTACCTCAAGGGATGTTTCCCTTTGTCTCATCATCATAAGAACATGGCCCCCCTTGAGCAAGGAAAAATTGCATGAATTTATTGAATTTTCTTCTACTCTTTTGACCTCTAGTTTATCTCTCTTTTATAGACCTACTACATGTATCGCTATCTTCTTCTATTCTTGTATTTCCCTCACTCAAGGAAGGAAAATTTGATAGATACCTATTTGGTGGTACCTATAGCCCATCAAATGAGAGATATAGTTGAAGGAGTGAGATGTTTTTCTATGAAATGAGGCTAATATTGATGAAGTTGACCTAAATTTAATGTTGAAGGTAAAGAGAAATCAAGCATGTAATAAACTTATACTTCTTGATCCATGTCACTATGTATGATCCTCATCAAAAGGGTATAGTTTCCTGCATATGTAAATCATTTGTCTTAAGTTAGTCAAAAATTACATGATACTTATGCTACAAATTACATAGAACCTAACATGAACAATATGCATACATCATAATCATTGTATACTTTTTAATTCATTACCTCTACAAACAAGGATGCAAAGCATCTAGTTTCTGTTGATAGTAGAAAATAATATGAGTTATATGCAATAGTAAAATGTGTAGTCTCTAAAGTAATTTGTTACATTTTGTGTATAAATAATTAAAAGCCCTACAAAACAGGCCAATTTGTCAATAAATATATTTTTATGAATTATTTCAAATATAATATAGATAAAAATTTTATAGTTTGAAAAAGTAGTTGAATAATAAATTGTTTTGATTGGACAAACAAATAAAGGAAAAAGTTGTACTCCCTACTGTAGCACAAAACAATCACTCAAATTGTGGATAAATACACTGTGTTAAATTATTTTAATACCATAAATATGAGAATTTTATAGCTCCAAAAGTAATTGAACAATAAAGTGTTCTAATTGGACAAATAAATTAAAAAGTACAAGTGCATTGAATGCTATAATTTCCTGCCTATGACAGGAACTAAAATATATCATACGTAATCATCACCAAAAATTGAGCGCCATAACAAATATTTGCACCTAATCAACACCTAATACATTTCTATTGATCATCTTCTTCATCCATTTCATCATCATGAACATCATTATTATCATCGTCATCATCATCATTGTCACAATGACCATCATCATCATCATCATAGTCATCAATATGACCATCATCATCATCATCATCGTCATTGTCATCATCATCATCATCACCATCACCACCATCATCACCACCACCACCACCACCACAACCCCCACAACCACCACCACCACCACCACCCCCACCACCACCACCACCACCACCATCATCACCACCACTAGCACCATCATCATTAACATCTTTGACATCATCATCATAATTGTCATGCCAATAAATTGGGGCAAAAACACAACAACAATTTTTTTTTTAATAAAAGGTAATAACAACTATACTAACACATACTAGGATATAATACGTCATGGAAAGATGTGAACATGATAAAGATAGCTTTTTGAGTCAAAAGATTAGGTTAAAAAATTGAGTTTTTATAACATTTCAAAGGGATGCAGAGTCAGTATCCAACAAACTACATCAGTTCAAAACCTATGAATTAAGTGCTATGGGAACACTTGGTTGGGTTTGATTAAGGTTGGTTTATCAAATCATAATTAATATATGACATCATGTTAGAGAAGAATTAAGGATATTTTAAGTTTCTAAGGGGGCTTAGAAAGGAGGGGGGTGATGTCATCACTATATAGTGATGTTGGCAACTTGGTAAGAGAGTTTGGGTGCCAAGTCCAAGGGTAGGTAGGCAACCAAAGTAAGGAGTGTTCATTTAAATGTGGGGGGGTATGTCACAAGTTGATGTCCCATTTCCTTTAAAAAGTTAGGCATTACTAGCCATGCACCCACTTAGGAGAGTAAAAAGGTGAGGGGTAAGGTGGGGGTGGGGACCATGGGGTGTCCCATCCCCTCTTCACTTTTTATTTCATTTTTTGAATATATAATTTTTGTGTTCTAAAAATTTTTTGCCCCTCCCTTAACACTTAGGATATGCACTCAAAAAAATATAATAAGATTAATGAATCTCTTAGTGAGGGGAATATTTAAAGAATATTCTCTATTGCATTGTGTCAAAAGTAATATTTTTCATTTGGCCATAAATTTCTAGCATCCTATAGGGGTTCATTTTGGTCTTTTTGTCAACATGTACATTTTTTCTCAACACAACAAGATTTAAATTTCTCAAGAAATGCTATGATATTATTAATGTGATTCCTCATTACTTTTATAATTGGAATTCAAGACATTAAGTGATAATATATGGAATAATAATCATTGCTAACTATTCTTTTTTAATGCATTTGAAGATAAGAATTGAATTGAAATCAAATGAAACATTGTCACATAATATTATTATTTAAGTCATCTTGATTTAAATATTAAATCTTGCAATTCAATTAATCATAGTTTGAAGTTGGTGAATGTTCATCAAGGAGATGTGGCCTAAATCAAAGCTTTGTGCATATGAATGGAAAGGGTGAATGAGGTGCAAGCAAAGAAAAATAGGGAGAACATTGAAGTAGGGCAAGTGTACAACACTTTTATAAAGATTATTGCTAAAGTAAAAGCCTCCATTTTTGGTTTCTTATCTCAAAATTTTTCATACAAATCCAAAAGGTAAAGGAGATTGTTCTAATTATCAACCTTCCAAAGGTATACTAAGCCTTTGATCATTTCTAATGTGTGGTTAGTGCAAGAGATTGGAAAGGAGTGCATTGTTGATTTATTATGTACAGTTGAGAAAAGAACAATCACAATAGATAAACTAATGAATTTTGTTGTTTGTTTGAATTATTTTCCCTCATCTTGAGATGTGCATGTGTGCTAATTTTTTCCTATTAATAGATGGAGGGGGATGGTTTCAAGGAGTTACTTTTACCTTTTAATAATGTTGGGTGCCTAAAGAGAGTGGCCTTTTTCAGTTACAAGCAACAAGGAACATGACATAACTTGTTGATCCAGTTCAATAACCACCATTTGGAGTTTCTCTACATCATTCTACAGTTGTATGCAAAGCTTATGGTTTGAGGATCATTGCCCATAGTAGGAGATAATCCAACATCCTCTCCAGATTGAGAGGCAAAGTCATAGATTGGGACAGAAGCACAACTAACAACAAGAATAAAGGCATGGTAGGGAACAATCAACTCCATAAAGTGAGCCATATAATAGTAGGGAATGATCAAAATGATGACCTTACATATTGGTATAGTCACCAGTAGTATACTGACTTGATCAGGAGGCAATCATCATAGATACAGGGGCATAACCTATTCATTAATAATCAATAATATGCTTTATAAGGAAAGCAACATCGGGTAGCATCGAATCTATCACTTGAATGTCAAATTAATGGTATGAGGATCTAATGCCACTCTACACTCTTTGCATTCACCATAGGTAGGGCACATCATACCTTTAACTATATGATACAAGGATTCTCAAAAACTACTAGGATGAAAGACAAAATGCTTGTGTGGAAGGCATCAAACAAAGATGTACAATAGATTGGATGTGACATAGTACAAAGCTCTAAATGAAATAGAGAACCATATTATTGATAAGGGGGAGTCAATTCATGTTTACAACAAGCTATTGATATAACAATAGAGTCATGAGAATACAATCCCATGGATACATAATCATCACCAATTTTGGATTGAAATGTGTAGAGATTGTAATAAAAATTTGGGAATTTTGATTTCAAACAATGATGGTTTTTACCTTTTAAAATCTCTCATGTTTAGGAGAAAAATGGAGGGACTTCTAGTTTTTTGCAATAAAAGATATGCTAGGTTGAAATCAATGATAGACTGGGTTTTGCACCACAAATTAACAAAGGAACACTTCTTTTTAAAATATCCTACATTTCTTATGCATGGGTGATATAAGTTTTTTAAATACCCAAACACACAACATTGAAGTGTCTAAAAGGTGTGAGCCTTTTGAGACACAAGGCTCATGCTTGGGGCCCATGATTAGCTGGACAGTATAAAGGGGTTAATTTTGACCAAATGTAGTGATGAATGGATGATAATGTGGATGCAAAAACCAACTAGACATTGGCACATGGAATCAAGTGGACAAATGAAAAGGCACCATGTGGTACACGTGACTTGGTGTAGATTGCAAGGCGATGAGATGGTGAAGATAGACACATGGTGATCATCAGTGAAGAAAGACACATGGTGATCATCGTGAAATGTCACATTGTTACAAAATGTGTGGCAAGTGTCGACTATGTATGTGACAAAGATATAGTATGACATATGGCAGTGGTGATGATGTGGTGACTTGCAGATCGATGCTCCAAATCATGCCATGTGACAAAAATCAATGTTTCTCCAAATTTGCAAAATGAAGATGCTCACTTGTTAGCCAAAGTGACAATGTGAGGATCAATGAGAAGATGACTCACTCATTAGCCAAAGAGACAATGTGAGGATCAATGAGAAGATGACACATGGTAGCATGTTAGAGGTAGGTAGTAGTTCATGGACGAATCAGGTGGCACCATGTGGTGCCCAGGTGGCAGAGCTATTTAGAGGGTGTTGATAGGGAAGTAAAAACTAGTCAAAAGGTAACATGTGGTGATGAATGTCAAAAAGTACACTCACATGTCAGTATGACATGAAAATTCAAACCAATTAGTGACTGCTACGTGATAGGCTAGTCAAACTTGGGTTGACCCATATTCAAAAAGAGGAAAAAAAATACAAAGTCCAAATTTTTATTATTATTATTATTTTCCTCTGCTATGTATGTGCATTTTAAAATTGAAGCAAGGTATGATATAAAGTTTCAACTTTAGGACCAAGTTAAATTTTTGCAAGAAATTAGGCGTGAGTGTCAATTCATGAACCTGGTTTTCAAATGGATACTCTAGGTGTTTTTCTTAAGCAAGTATAGGACTATTGTATATCAATAGAAAGCTCTTACAATCTAGTTTCCAAATTTGTCATTTGTTTCTAAATAGGTATTAGTGGGTAAAAGTTATGTTGGGTTTTTTTTTTTTTTTTTTTTTGTTGTTTTTGTGTTTTTTTTAAAGGTCCTGCTTATGTAATTGCATTTTGGTATAGGTAGTTTATTTTCAGTTTCTGATGAAATGATGAAGTGGGTAGGTGTCAAATGTGGAGAGGGCCTTAGTAGGGATGTCATTTTGCCTCCAAAGTTTTGCAATGTGGATTTTGGAAACTTTTGACATGAAATTTGATGGTTTATTTGAAAGGGGCTTTTCTCATCATTTAGGAAGATATTTTCCGAGTTTGCTGGGCATAATGATGAGATCTGATCCAGATTTTAGTTCTAGAGAGATGAAAGATGATTTGAAACAACATTGGATGGAGATTCAAGTGGACAAGTTTTGATTTAAGATCATATCCAAGATTTCTTTTTCATCTATATCTTTCTTTCTTCTCTCATTGTACATGATTGGTTCCAGACTCTCAAACAAGTTTCTATAGTTGTGATACCACCTAGGTTGGTATTTTCAGTCTATTGAGTAGAGCTCTAGCTATGATTCCACCATTCTTTAATATTATATCTCTTATATGAACATCAATAGTGAATTATATAATAGAGTTTTGATCTATTTTGTGTTTTATGAGTCTTTCATTCATCTTGAATGTACTTGTTTCAAAGGAATGAATACAAAGAATAAGAAAATTACTTAGTTTCATTCTAATTCTTGTCTCCTTTCTCTGTTGTTTACAATATTTTGTGGTTTATGGATAAAGAACATAGATAGAGTTGCATTTCATTTTGATTTGTATGTTTTGATATTATTTGCCTTCGATTCAAAGAATCATGTAAATGCTTGACACATCTTGATAGGGTTGTGAGTTTCACGAGAAGGATGTCTAATAAGTATGAGGTTTAGTATGAATATTGATGTTTGATTCACAAAGTGATAGGATAGATCTGATATCTTGATGTATGAGATATATCATGAATATCCTGGATGTGTGTTATGACTTATATAATACCCAATGTTAGGACACTGATCAGCTACATGATCAATTTAGTTTGTTATTGCATATGTGGGGTTTTGTTGATTCAAAATAAAAAAAACAATAATCCAATTTTCCCTTTTTGTTTAGGAGCTAAAAGGATACCCTCACTCAACTTGTGGATTTCATAGATTCTTTAACTTGCTACTGCATACCTCTATTATTGCATGTGTATAGGAGAAATAAGGGTTTAATATACTTTATATAGATTTAGATATATGCTTTGAACTAATACCATATGAACAAATCTAAAGGTCTACCCGCCTAGGTTTTGCAGAGCCTGAAGTAGAAGAAGGAGTTTAGCCTTATAGTTGGCCTAGGTTCTTGAAAAATTGTGTCCATTATAGGAGATAAGTTCCCTTAGATGTAATCTTTTCTTGTCTACCTAGTAGTTAAAATCACTGTTAAAGCAGGAGCCAACAAAATGGTGACTCTACCGGGGACAGGGTTGCAACAAGCCTTATTAAAAGGACAAGAATCTTTGATATAATTTGTGCATTTTCAGTCATAAATGATAGAAAAACTTTGAGAATCTAAAAAATGGATTCAATGCAATAGGAAGAATTTACTACAACAATAAGGTTATGAAGTGTTTTCCATCTCTTTGCTGAAGATTCTTGTCTCCTAGTGGTTACCTTATTTAGGACAACAATACCTTGAAGGTTGAATGAAAATTGTGTTCTATAACCATTGAAAGTTTATCATCAATTATTTTAGTTGGGTAATGTTTCAAAGTGTTGTTGTAAAAGTATAGAGTTAAGAATGATCAATTTTTGTCTTCCCTTTTTTGAGTTTGTAAATCTTCAAGGGTAGTTTGATGGTCTGCAAGTTCTACAAATTGAAAGTATGGTTCAGATTTACCAAGTGAAAAATTATGTTTCAAATCTTTCTCACAAGTGTGAGTGGCAACTCTAAAATATCTGTACCAATTCCTCATTGATTTCATATTGAATATTTTAAAGGATTTTCAGCTTGTGGGGGCAGATCTGAAGCTTTTTCTAGTAGTTCTTAGAAAATAAAGTTATAAGTTCTTAATTTATAAGCTTTGATGTTGTATGCATCTACTATTTTAAGAAGTTGAAATGTTAAAGGGTAAATCACAGTAGTGATTTCTTTTTCCTCATTCAAGGAGGTGATAGTTCTACATGGTTTTTATGAATGGTGTGAAGAAGTTTATATTTACACCCATGCAAAATCAGTAGATCTAGTTGCAACATCAACACTAAAAGGTATTTTACTTTTTATGAAAGTCAAGTGAATAAAAATGGTTGTCTTTGTTCAATGATTTCAACAGTAAGGAAAGAGATAGTTATAAGTTTAGTTTCAAAATGGAGTCAAATTTCAGATTTGAAGTTAGTTTACCAAGTCATGAAAGTGTGCTTGAAGATATTGTAGAGTTAAGAAAGGAAATCCAAACTTAGATTATCAGTTTCATAAGAAATATGGTAGGAAGTATTCAAGGTCCAAATGATATTCAAGTTTATATAAAGTTTAAGTGAGCACTCATGGAGCATAATTTTTCTTTAATACCTAAGGAATCTTTGTTACCCATTATTTTCCTAGAAGTCTTTATGCCTGATTCAATTGATTGGCTACGACATTTAAGATTACAAAAGATTTTGAAAATTGAAGAATACATCAAGAAGATGGAGAGTGATTTTTATAATAGTGAATGCTTTGTTGAATCTTCTAATCATAAAAGTGAACATTTTGAAAGTCATGATAAATATAATGAATCCATAGATGATGGTAATTTGTCTTCTAACTATGAAGAGAAGGATTCAAGTTTTAGTGAATTAGATGATTGCAGTCAACTTGAGAAATATGGATACATAACTAAAAATGAATAATGTGATGCTATGTGTGAGATTGGAGAAAACTCCAAAAATAGTAGTGATAACTCTTCTCATGATGAAAATTATTATGGTGATGTACCTAGTGATGAGGTATTTTGCAAAGAAGAGGAAACATGTTATGAAAAGGATTCTGATTTTTTAGATTGTTCTACTAATGTTACTACTATTATAAGTATTTTGGATGAGCTAGATTATGATCAAAGCCAAGAAGAACATACTTGTGATGAAGTCTTGCTAAATATTGTTGAATTCTAGAACTATTCGATCATGATTGTGAAAGGTATGCAAATGTTCTTAAGGATGATTCAATTTTCCCTTGTTATATTTCTTCTCAAGATGAAGTCCTTTCCCCAAAGTTTGATGTTAAAAGTGATACAAAATTAGAATGCTATGTGTCCAATTTTGGAGGTGTATATGAAAATAGTTCAAATGTCAATACATATGATGACTTATCTAGATATAGAGAATGCTACTCAGGGGATATTTAGTGCTTATTCAAATTCCTCTCATATTAGTAATGCCACAATAAATCTTGATTGTTCATATGATGAAAAGGAAATGGCTAGAAGTCATTATTTTGATCTTGAGTTTATCTTTCGTGTTGATGAGTCTAGTGATAATCTATTTTATAGATTCAAAGTTCATTCCAATGAGTTTTTGGAAAGAGAAAATGTCAATAATCAACATGTTGTTTGTGAGAAATTTCATGGTATTGAATAGGAAGAAAATACAGTTTCCCTTCTTAACCCTAATTTTTAATGTGATGATCCAAATTGATTAAGTAGAAGAGAGTGATCAATGTAGAAATGGATCATGTGATTCAAAAGAGTGAGAAAGGAGGTTATATAATCTTTCTATTGTGGGGGAGTATGTGCTTAAATCTTGAAATAGATAAAAGACAAATACTAACCTTGAATTTAGAAAATGTTAATTTCTAATGTCTGTGTGTAGTTTTTGGAAAATCTGCAACCTGTTCTACATTGGAAATGTCAAGATGGAGAAAACCCAAAAATATTTTTTCTTTTTTAGAGGGAGGTCGACCTTTACCATGTTGGCAGGGCACAATCTTACCCCAGGGCACAATTGTACCCCAAAAAGTTGACCTTGACCTATACTATGACAAAATTTCTATTCATGGATCTCATAAGTTTGAGAAAAAGGGTATCTAAATTTGATCTCCAATTTGTTGTTCCACACCTGTATCTGCAAGAAAAATGGTTTATTTGTTGGATGAGGGTTTGCCTTAGTCAAACCCCAGTTTGGAATTAACCTTGACATATAATTGAAATTATAATATGCATAAAAAAAGTAAATATAATTATTCACCTTGCTTATGTGGAAATCATTTAATAGCTAACAATGGATCTCCTTGATGAATTAGATGCTTGAACATTTGAATGCTTGATAGATCATAGAACTTCACTTCACTTCCTTTATTGTAGGTAGATTTTAGATAGCTTGTCAATATGTGTGGATGAAAAGTAGATGTAAAAATGAGGGAAGAAGGCTTCCTTATATAGAGATCTAGGAACTAACTCCTAGAGAAGGTTGACATAGGAGCATTAAATCCCATTTAACCTTAACATCTAGGAATAGACCTAGATCAAATGTAATTTAAGAGTACTATTTCAAAACTTGAAACATTCAACCTGTAAGGAGGAAAATAAACTTTCTAAAGCTTGAGATCCTGAAACTCCTAGAATTAAAAATGGGACATGGGGTTAGGGATGAGGTCAAACTTGCCCTAGGTTAGGATCAAGGTCAACCTTGACCTAGGTTAGGGTCGAGGTTGACCTTGATCCATAAATTTTTCCTTGACCCAAAGGCCAAAGTTCTTAGTTTCATAGAACAATTTATCAAAAATAGGCTAGAAATAGAGAGAGAGAAGCATAACAAGGGGAAAACAACTAGATCCATGCAAATATCCATTCAAGGCACTTGACATGACCCCAAACCACTTACTTGGAGGGCTAAACACTCTTAACATGGAAATGCTTCCATTTTAAGATGATACATTAAGCCCTCACTTTAGCAAGAGTATGGACTCGATGAAAACTCTTGGTAAAGTAGATCATAATGAAAAGATAATCTTGTTAAAATCAAAGGGACAAAGAAATTCTCAAGCCCCCAGAGACTCATGTCTTCATCAACTCCAAGATCACAATAAGAGACACATCTCTAGAAAAAAAAAAAAAAAAAAAGAGTGTGATTATCTCATCCAATGAGAACTTATGTCCCATTGTGAACCACACAAGGAAACTGTGGAACTAGAAAGATGGATTGAACCACCTAGTGAATGTGGCTACTCACTAGTTAACCCATCAAGGATTCACTCTTAAGAATATTCTATTATACAAGAGTAAAACCAAAAAGCAAAAGAGATCCAATATTAAGCACACCTTTGACCTTAAGGGATAAAAAATATTTGAAACTGGAGGGATCAAGTGATCCTAAAATATAAATCCATACTTTAAGGATTAGTCACTAATCCGAAAAGGGAGAAAAATGTTATCTTGAAAAATAATATATATGTATTGAAAAGTGTGTGTGTGCAATAAGAGAGTAGAGTGATGCCCCATGTTAAAGTCATTATTAACACTTTAACAGGAGCAATGACTTTGATAGAAATATAAACATCTCCACTAATTATGTTTCCACTGTCAGATGCCCCAAGATGGAGATAAATCAAGGGAAATACCACATTAACATACAAAGAACACAAAATGGATCTACCTACTATGGGGTTAGTATGATCATACAATAATAGATATATGATATTATTGCAAATTAGTTAACATCATTCCACAAAGAAAGTAGAACTACAATCACAAAAGAGAAAAGATCACATATGAAATACAAAGAAGAATCTTTTCGAACAATGATGTAGAGACCAAAAAAATCAATGTTACCAAGTTGCGAATCCAAGTAGATTACACAAGGAAACATGTACAAACAATAGCACAAGTATTACATAACATGAAACAACATATGGAAGAATAGAGATACATATAGAAAAATAATACAATAGGTTTGATTCTTTTATCACCTTGCACCAACGAAGCAACAAAGATCATATAAAATAATCTAATAACATTTAGTAAACATATAATGGGAGAAGCACAATACACCATACAAACACACAAAAGAGACTACCATGAAAGACAATCCAATCAAGTATGCCACCTACTATCCTCATCTCATTTTTTATCATTTAGGGAAGGTCGGTAACTCGCAAGAGGGACTATGTCCAACACAGTAGGAATGATAGCTAGTTCCAAACAAGGATCCTCTTGAGAATCATAATATTCAATAGTAGGTGTAAGTTTTAATTGTGAGGAAAGCATATTAGGTAAATCAACATCAATGTCAATAGTTCTATATCCATCACTAACATCATCAGTATCATCGAGAGTATCTTCATCATCTAGATTAATCAAAATAGGACCTAGGAAATAAATAGAATCATTAGAATTAGGTAACTTAACATCATTATTAGTAACAACTTCTTCTAAAACATCATGCATAGTTGTATCCAAAGAAGATAAATATTTTTGAAGAACATAATTATGAGATTTAGCTTGAGAACGATGCTTTTTATGATGTTTGTTAGCAGATCAATTACATTTTGTATTACTTGAAATGTGTTGATAACTAGGGGGAACAATTATAGGATACTTTATAGGTTCTATAGGAGGATTAATAGTATTACTAGTAGACTGACAAGCAACAAGAGGATCTTGATTAATAGTTGTAGAAACCATAGATAAATGAAGTATAAAAGGTATATGAAAAATACCATCGTTAAGATCCTTAGGAGGGCTTAACTCAAGAATCTTCCCTTGCTTATAGACTTGATATGAACAAGAAAGATGATCAGGTCGAGAAGGACATGAATTAGGTAATGAAGGCCAAGAGAAGTCAATGGTAGCATCATCCCTGGGCCAAGAAGTATGGTATAAGCTATTATTAACTATCTTCACTTCATCATCATAAAAAAACTTAAGAAATTTATGAATAGGTGAAGCAACATAATGCTTGACATTTAACTATGGTAAACCAAGCTTAACTTGAAATTGATCAGAAGTAGGAACAACAACAAAAGTGGTGTTCACAATCTATCCACAAAGTTCAATCATTAAATCAATAGAACCAAATGATGGATTAAAAAAACCATTACAAGTTTGAATCCATACATCTAATTTATCATAAAATATCACATTGCAAACTTTTCATAAAAAGATTTTCTTCTGTAATAACATTGACTAAGAAGCTAGGATCAACAAGAGAACCATAAGTAGGTATCTTAACAACCTTAGCATAAATATAAAGGGGGCCATCAGGAGCTTTAATAGTCTTAGAATCATCAAAGGTAATCAAAAGTTCCCGAGATCATTTTTTCTTAGGTTGTTGTTGAGGTTTAGGTTGAGACTTCAATTTAGGCTTAGGTTTCAGTTGAGGTGGAGCTAAAACTTGAGATTGAAGTGGGGGTTGATATTGAGGTGGAGATATAGATTGAACCACATGATCCACTTGATTAACCACATGATTAATATCATCCATCTTCAAATCATACACAATATCCATAGAAGATGGTTGAGCAATAGTATTAGTATCATGTGTAGGTAAAAGATTTGTATAAATTTACAATTTTTGATTTGGAGGAGAAACCAATTTATTCCCATTACTATAAAAATTATCAATAGATAAAGCATTAGAATTAATTAAGTCCTGAACCTTATGTTTTAAAGAATAATATTTCTTAGTATCATGACCATTTTGGCGATGATATTTATAAAAAGCTTTTGGATGAAAAGATTTAGCCACCATTGTAACAGGTAAAAGAGGAAAAATAGGAGGTAAAGTAATCATATTAGTAGTTAAAAACCTATTCATAATAGAATGTAAAGATTTAGAGAGAGGAGTAAACATATGATTCAATCAAAAAGTAGTGGATGCAGAAGTGGCATTGTGAGATGCAATATCAACTTGATCAACAATTATATTTTATTGTTTATTTATCTTGAAATATTTGTTGAATTTTTGAACTTTATTTGGATTAGGAGAAACATCACTTTTATCAATAGGAATAGGAGCCATTGGAGTGGTGCTCTCAAATTGACTTACTTGTAATTGATAATGATGAAGAACTACACAAATTTGTTAAAATGAAGTAAATTCAGTAAGAAAAATATTATCTCTAATATCCTTTTGCAAATTTGAAATAAATATACATTGAATATAGATATCAAGAACATGATAGGAAATCTAAGCATGCAAATGCTTAAATCTACCAGTAAATTCAGTCAAAATTTCCTTAGAATTTTGTTTACAATGCATCAAATCAATCAAAGGCACTTGTGGGCCAATGTTATTTTGAAATTATTGAATACAAGCATTAGAAAATTGAGGAAATGAATGAATAGAATAAGGAGACAAAGAACAAAACAAATGTAAGGCCTTATAATGAAAATTTTACTAAAATCCTATGATCATGAGCATAATCACTACAAAGGATTTGAAAGGTTTTAACATGATGAACAAAGTCTCCCTTACCATTATAATTATCAAGACAAGGCATATCAACTTGCTGAGGAATGGAAGTATGAATAATATCCTAAGATAAAGGACTTACCATGTCACAAGTAGGGATACTAAACTTGTTTTGAGTCAAGGATGCAAGTTATTGTGGAGATGACACAGTTTGAGCCAAACTGATAATTGTTGAATCATGAGAAGAAATAGGGGGAATAGCAACATTAGATACACAAGGTAAAGTGTAAGAAGATCTAGGAATAGAAGACACAACTAGAGGAACACTAGGAACTACAGTTGGCATATGAGTAGAATAAGTAAAAGGAACATTATGATAAGAAGGTTGTGATGTAGGAAGGGACACAGGAGGAACACCCATAGAAATAGAGGAAATCATCATAGTCACCAAAGAAGGAGTATAGGTAAGAACACTAGGAAGATGTACATAAGAAGGTTCTACACTAGTTATAGGAGGAAACAGCCCATCTTGAGGTTCTTGAGCTAAAGTTTTAACATTAGAATGCACAAGGTGAGTAATACCACGTAAGAGATTAATATCTTGATCACTATCATGAAGAACTTTCTTAAGAGCCTCTATAGCTTGAATGTAATCTTGATTATGGCCAATCACCGATTTTATCAAGTTCGTTTGAAAGTTTTTGGACTTCTTCAAGAGGAACTCTTAAAGAATCATCCTCATCATGAGATGAGTGAGAAGAGTTTTTCTCCATAAGAGGATTAGAATTAGGAAGAATCAAAGTTTTATTTGGAATCCTAAGGAAAGGAGAAGAAGACTCAGGCTCAAAGGTACCCATAAGTCTACGACTACGTCTAACCCTAAGATTAGAAGTAGGATTAGAAGTAATAAAGTTCATAAACCAATGCAAGGCAAATGAACTAAACTATAAAACATAAAATAATATTATTTTTGTATTTTGAAAGGTTTTTTGAATTTTTTTTTGTATTTTTGAATTTAAAATTCAAGAGCATAAACTAAATCTAATCTTAATGCAAGATAAGACCTAATAAAATGAAAGGAAATATAACACCACACAACACAATAGGGCATCTAATTCCATAAAAGAGAGGGGGTAAGTGTGTCAGGTTCACCAAAATTAATAGTGAAGGTTAATACGCAAGAAATTCTAACACCATAAAACACAATAGGGCATCTAATTCCATAAGGGGGGGGGGGGTGGTAAGTGTGTTAAGTTCACTAAAATTAATAATGAAGGTGAACATGCAAGATAATATGAAAGGAAATCTAACACCATAAAACATAATAGGGCATCTAATTCCACAAAAGAGAGGGGGTAAGAATTTTGGGTTCACCAAAATGAATAGGAAGAAAATAAGGTTTCCCTTCTTAACCCTAATTTTCAATGTAATGATCCAAATTGATTAAGCACAAGAGAGCGATCAATGCAGAAATGGATCATGTGATGGAAAATAGGGAGAAAGGAGGTTATATAATCTTTCTATTGTGGGGGGAGTATGTGCTTAAATCCTAAAATAGATAAAAGATAAATACTAACCTTGAATTTGGAAAATGTTGATTTCTAGTGTCTATATGTAGCTTCTGAAAAATCTACACTCATTCCAAATTAGAAATGTTGAGATAGAGAAAACCCAGAGATATTTTATCTTTTTGAAGGGAGTTTGACCTGGACCCTGTTGCTAGGGCACAATCTTACCTTGAAAAGTTGACCTTGACCTGCACTATTCCAAAAAAAATTCTATTTGTGGATCTTACAAGTTTGACAAAAAGGGTATTTGAATCTTCTCTCCAATTCATTGTTCCACACCTATATCTGCAAGAAAAATAATTTATTTATTGGATGGGGGGTTTGCCTCAATAAAAACCCAGTTTGGAATTAACCTTGAAATATAATTGAAATTATAATATGCATAAATAAAGTAAATAAAATTATTCACCTTGCTTATGTGGAAATCCTTGTGGAGGATTCGAATCCTTGAATCCACAAGTATGGATGCTCCAAATGGATATAGAAATGTATGTAGGATGTCTCAAATCAATGTCATTAGATATTCAACACCAATCTTAAATGTATCTTTGCATATGAAAAGGCTTGAATGAATGTGGATAGAGAAATATTCAAAAGGAGGGCTCCATAGAGATTAAATCCTTCAATAGCTAATAATGGATCTCCTTGATGAATTTGATGCTTGAACACTTAAATGCTTGATAGATAGTAGAACTTCACTTCACTTCCTTGATCATAGGTAGATTGTAGATAGCTTGTAGATATGTGTTGAAAAGTAGATCTAAAAATGAGGGAAGAAGGCTTCCTTATATAGAGATCTAGGGAACTAACTCCTAGAGAAGGCCAACATAGGAGCATTAAATCCAATTTAACATTAACTCCTAGGAAAAGACCTAGATTAAATATAATTTAAGAGGCTACAATTCTGAAACCTAAAATAGTTGACCTAGAAGGGGGAAAAGAAACTTTCCAAAGCTCGAGATCCTAAAACTCCCAGAAATTGAAAATGGGACCTAGGATCAGGGAGGAGGTTGATCCTACCCTAGATTAGGGTCAAGGTCATCCTTGACCTAGGTCAGGGTTGAGGTCATCCTTGACATAAGTCAGGATTGAGGTTGACCTTGACCCTAGAGGCCAAAGTCTTAAGTTTAATAGAGTAGTTTATCAGAAATAGGTTGGAAACAAAGAGAGAAGAAGAATATGGGGAAAATAGTGAGATCCATGCAAAGACCCATTAAAGGTACTTTACATGACCCCATACCACTTACTCGAAGGCTAAACACTCTTAACATGGAAGTGCTTCCATTTTAAGATGATACAGGTATGTTTTGTAACTTGGTAACTAATCTATTGTTTGAAGAATGTGAAAGAGTTTTAGAACATGTTAAATCTAATCGGATGTCAAACAAGATTTAAAATGAGGATAAATAAGATTTCATATACCCTTCATATCCAGTTACACAAGGATTGTTTCAGATTCATGATGTATGTAACTCCTTGAGTCAAAAAGAGTATGAGTTCTTTGTGTTTCTATTGGATAGCATGCATAAGTAATTTAGTGCAAATGAATTTTAGTCTAATTTTGAAATCCAAGAACATGCTGATTTGTACTTTCATAATGAGTAAGTTGTAGAAAATAATTCTTTTTTTTACATGCATTATGAATGTAAAGATGTAGAATTGGTTTTACCAAATTAAAGATGCTAATTTGATTGGTGAAACTAATGAAAGTGATATTCTTAGCTCACCTCATGAAAGTACAAATGAAAATCAGGTCTATGATAGAGGCAAGAAGTTTTGTTGAGGTTCGGTGGCTTGGGGCCATCATTTTTATAGTTTAGGAGTAGTTTTCTTGCTTCAAATAAAGTTGTTCGAGATAATTTTTTAGGGTGGTCTATTTCTTCCAGACATATGAACCCTTGCAGTGCCTACAAGAGACATGCATCCCCAGACACAACCACTTTTGGGACTTCAAATTGAAGCACCAATTTTGAGTACCATTTTGAAAACTAAGTCAAATTGAGCCCCTATAAGAACTTTTCATGCATGTGTACCCGACTATCATTTCAAAGCCTATAACATGTTTCAAGTTTCTTAACACCTTTCTTTTAGTATCTACATGCATCCTATGATGATAAGTTCTCATTTTGAGTCATTCCATGAAATTTCATTTTGAGCATTGCTTAACCTACATTTTTGCTAAGTGTCAAACAATGATAGGAAGCCCAGTTTGCAATTGAATATTTTGCATTTGGTAAAGTTTCATGACTCACCACTTGGGGAGTGTTTAATATACATATCAAAGTACCTAAATTTCATATTTCAAGTTGTTTTTATAATTTTTGACTTGGTTTTGAATTTCTCAAAGTTGGTTGTTTACCATTGTCACGCTGATGCATATTTCTTCAAATTTTGGGAAACCCTATTTGACTAGTTATAACTTTGACCCAATTGATCGATAAAAAGAAATTCATTTTTCATTGCATTTTAGGGGTTAGATTCATCCTATGTTCCATACTTGAGCCTATGATGAATCCATTTGAATAGTTTTCAAACATGATTCCAAATGCAATTTCTGAAGCTTCACTGACATCTAAAAATGCAGATTGATTGGTAGCCCTATTCGGGATGTCATAACTCTGAATCCATGATAGATGAGACAAAATGGATCATACCACTATGTTCTACTCTAAAAATATTTTAAATGGGTAAGTTGTCAAGTCTTGATAAATATGTCTGCACACTTTCCCAAGTCCATTCCATTTGTGAAAATCACTATTCTGCTAGTGTTCCCATTTCTGCAATTTTGAGAACCCAAATTTGCACACTTTCCAAAATTTTTTAGTTATTTTTCGTAAGCCCAAATCATAGATTTATACTCTCCACATGATAGTAAACTAATGCACTAGTTCTTAGGCCCTCAAGTGATCATTTGACCTATTTTCAAAGTCAAAGCCGAATGCAATTTGTTGTTTTCTAACATGTTTGTTTGCAAGTGGTTTGAATTAGGCAATTTTGGCAGTCAATATCTTTTGATCAGGATGTCTTCATGAAGTGAAATATGACAGGGTAAAATAATGTGAACTAGAGAGTAGGTATGTCATATCTCAAGGCTTGGTTGTTTGTTTTGGTCAATTTTTAAAGCTGACCCATAGGCCTTCCTGTTAGAAAATCACGGTTTGCAAGAAGGGGTAAAATGAGTTTTTAAAATGACACAATAGTGATTGAATTTTAATCTAACCAATGTCATGTGATTAATTGATCAATTCAAGAATTAGGTGTTTCAGTTTGAATTTTTTTTAGCTAGGTCACCTTGAGACCCAAGTTGAATTCTCAAGATTATTACTGCTTTGTACAAATAATATATTTTATTATTTAAGTCATCTTGATTTAAATATTAAATCTTTCAATTCAATTAATTCTTGGTTTGAAGTAGGTGAATGTTCATCAAGGAGATGTGGCCTAAATCAAAGCTTTGTGCATATGAATGGAAAGTGTGAATGAGGTGCAAGCAAAGAAAAATAGGGAGAACATTGACCTAGGGCAAGTGCACAACACTTTTATCAAGATTATTGCTAAAGTAAAGCCTCCATTTTTGGTTTCTTATCTCAAATCTTTCCATACAAATCCAAAAGGTCAATTAGACTATTCTAATTATCAACCTTCTAGAGGTACACTAAGCCTTTGATCATTTCTAATGTGCAGTTAGTGGGAGAGATTAGAAAGGAGTGCATTATTGATTTATTATGTACAATTGAGAAAAGAAAAATCACAATAGCTAAGCTAATGAATCTTGTTGCTTGTCTCAATTATTTTCCCTCATCTTGAGATGTGCATGTGTGCTAAGTTGTTACTATTAATAGATAGAGTGAGATAGTTTCAAGCAGTTACTTTTACCTTTTAATAATGTTGGGTGCCTAAAGAGAGTGGCCTTTTTTAGTTACAAGCAACAAGGAACATGAAATAACTTGTTGATACAATTTAATAACCACCATTTGGAGTTTCTCAAAAATGTTCTAGGACTATATATAGAGCCTATAGTTAAAAGATCATTGCTCATAGCAGGAGAAAAGCTAGTATCCTCTCCAGATCGAGAGGCAGAGTCATAGATTGGGACAAAAGCACAAAAATTAGCAAGCACAAAGGTGTGGTAGGGAACAACCAACTCCATAAAGTGAGCCATTGAATAGTAGGGAACAATTAAAAAGACAACCTTACATATTGGTACGGAATCACTAGTAGCATATTAAATTGACCTAGAAGCAACCAATGTAGATATAGGGGTAGAACCTATTCATTAATAATAACTAATATGCTTTATAAGGTAGGAAACATTGGGTAGTGTCAAACCTAAATGTCAACTTAATGGTATGAGGATCCAATGCCACTCTACACTCTTTGCATTTTATTCACCATAGGCAAGGTGCATTATATCTTCAACTATATGATACAAGAATTCTCAAAAACTAAGAGGATGAAGGACAAAATGTTTGTGTGGAAGGCATCAAACAAAGATGCATAACAGATTGGATGTGACATAGTACAAATCTCTAAATGTAACAAATAACCATATGATTGATAAGGGGAAGTCAATTCGTGTTTACACTTAGGTATTGATATAACAATAGAGTCATGAGCATGTAATTTGATTGATACATAATCATCACCAATTTTGGATTGAAATGTGTAGATATTGCAGTAAAAGTCTAGGCATGTTGATTTCAATGAGAAGATGGTGTTAGAGGCCAATAGTAGGCCATAGGCGAATCAAGTGGCACTATGTGGCACCTAGGTGGAAAATTTGTCCAAAGTGTGTTTATAGGGTAGTACAAAATATTCAAAAGGTACACTGACATGTCATCCAATTTGAACCAATAAGTGACTATCATGTGTTACGCTAGTCAAACTTGGGTTGACCCAGATTCAAAAAGAGAGGAAAACATACAAAGTTTGAAAAATTAATTAATTATTATTATTTTCCTTTGCTAGGTATGTGTATGTTAAATTGAAATAGGGTGTAATATAAAGTTTCAACTTTAGGACCAAGTCAAAGTTTTGCAAGAAATCAAGCCCGAGAGTCAATTCATGAACCTAGTTTTCAAAAGGATACCTTGGATGTTTGTCTTAAGTGAGTATAGGACTATTATATATCAACAAAAATCTCTTAGAATATAGTTTCCATATTTCTTTTTTTTGTTTCTACATAGGTATTAGTGGGTAAAATTTATGCTAGGTTTTGTCTCAGGTGCTCCTTATGCAACTATATTATGGTATAGGTAGTTTATTTTCAGTTTCTGATGAATCAGTGAAGTGGGTAGGTGTCAAATTTGGAGAGGGCCTTAGCAAGGGCATTGTTTTGACTCAAAAATTTTGCAATGTGGATTTTGAAAAATATTAGCATCAAATTTGATGGTTTATTAGAAAGGGTCTTTTCTCATCATTCAAGAAGATATTTTTTGAGTCTGTTGAACATAATGATGAGATCTGATCTAGTTTTCAGTTCTAGAGAGATGAAAGATGCTTTACAAGAACATTGAATGGAGATTCAAGTGGAAAAGAGTTGATTTCAAATGAAAATTGGGATTCCTTCCTCATCTATATATTTCTTTCTTCTCTCATTGAACAAGGTTGGTTCCAAACTCTTGGACAAGTTTCCATAACTGTGATACCACCTAGGTTGGTCTTTTCAGTCTATTGAGAAGAGCTCTAGCTATGATTCCATGATTCTTCAAAATTTTCTCTCTTGTATGAAAATAATAATGAAGTATAGAATAGAGTTTTGATATATTTGGTGTTTTATGAGTCTTTCATGTATCTTGAATGTACTTGTTTCAAAGAAATAAATACAAAGAACAACAAAGTTACTTAGTTTCATTCTGATTCTTGTCTCCTTTCTTTGTTGTTTACAATATTTTATGGTTTATGGATAAAGAACATAGATCCAATTGCATCTCATTTCAGGTTGTATGTTTTGATGTGATTTTCCTTTGATTCAAAGAATAATGTAAATTCTTGAATCATTTTGATAGGGTTGTGAGTTTCATGAAAAAGATGTTTGATAAGTATGAGGTTTAGTATGAACATTGATGTCTAATTCACAAAGTGATAGGATAGATCTAATATCTTAATGTATGATATAAGTCATGGATATCCTGGATGTTTGTTGTGACTTATAGAATACCCAATGGATAGGTCACTGATTAGCTACAGGATCAATTTAGTTTGTTGTTGCATATGTGGGGTTTTGCTGATTCAAAATCAAATAATCAATCATCCATTTCCCCCTTTTTATTTAGGAGCTAAAAGGATACCCTCACCCAGCTTGTGGATTTCATAGGTTTTGTAATTTTCTATTGCATAACTCTATTATTGCATGAGTATAGGAGAAATAAGAGTTTAATATGCATTTTATAGATTTAGATGTATGCTTTGAACTGGTACCATATGAATCAATCTAAAGGTCTACCCACCTAGGTTTTGTAGAGCTTAAAGTAGAAGAATGAGTTCAACATTATAGTTGTCTTGGGTTCTTGACAAATTGTCTCCATTATAATATATAGTTTCTCTTAGATGCAATCTTTTCTTGTCTACCTGGTAGTTAAAATCATTGCTAAATCAGGAGCCAACAACTTGTTAGGAGTCTATTAAATATATATAGTGTCTTGAGTCCTTGTTAGAGGACTAGGCCCTATTAAAATCCTCAACCTTATTAGTAGTTACTTCAACCTTGTTAGGAGTTTCTGGATCAAATATAATGTATGCAAGAAGAGTCTATTTCCCCAACATGCAACATTTAATTAAGTTCTTCAGAAGAATAGGTATACATACAATAGTATCTTACTATTGTATCTCATAGTTACTCTGATCATACATCAGATTTCACATCACATAAGGCTCACATATCATATAAGCTTTCTTCTCAATTTTTTGCATAACATCTACATCACACTTTATCTATGCAAGATATGATCTTTACGTATATCTCACAAACCAATAAATATGTTCTTAGTTAGCCTTAATGCTTTCACACGCTTGACCAAATATAAAAATGACTTTGGGTAAACATCTAGGATGTTGGCCCATCATGGCTTAGTAATTATTTTGTTACCAAAAATAATTCCTTAAGTCATATAATCCAACTCTTTGATATGTGCTATTATGTTCTGTTAAATATATGAACTAATATTTTGATTGTAACTTGCATCGTACTATCTGTATAGGTTTGCACACTGACACATGTCATCATGATAGTGTCAAATATCAATCCTCAACTATGCATGAGTTAGCTCTAAGTCTGACATCCATACATACCGAATATGTCTCTATATTGTTGCGAAGTGTCTAACACTTAGACAATTTTCTAACTCTGATAACAAGATGAAATATCAAAAACATATGTTTCCATAAATGGCAACACTCATACATCTATCTAGCCATATTTCCAACACCTATACTTGGTCTTTTTGAACTTTAGTTTGTTTCAATAGACTAGGAGTTTCCTTTAGCTGAAATGATCACTTGAATTGCTTGACTATATAATTGCTTTATGGATTGTTAACTTGTCCATATTTCTAATTATCTCTTTTATTTTTTGTTTTATCTTATCTTTTCTTGTTTCACAAGTTTCATACATATGGCATAGAAAGCCAACATCTTGGGCACCTTGTGACAAGTTATCTTATCTTTTACATCATCATTTTGGACAAGTGGACATCTTGCTTACCTAGTTTGAAAATAATTTCTATTCTAGTTATCTTATTGGCTTCTTGCATACTCTTTCCTATTGGTTACAACTAGATATCAGATTCACCAAGGAAAGAAATGTGAGACTATATTTGACAATACACCTTTACAAGAGTTGAATCTTAGGGTTTTAGACCTTTTTCCTAGTATGTGTAGTGAGCTAATGTTAGAAACAATAGTCCACCAAGATAACTAAGAAAGGGGGGTAGGTGAATCAGTTATCAAACAATTCAAACATTTATCTTCTTTAAACAAACTTAACCATTCAACCAAAGTAAACAACAACCATAATAAGATGCACATAGACAATTATACTATATATGTTAACTAGGGAAACCCTTGATCAGAGTGAAAACCCTAGCAAGAATGATGCCCACAAGATGATGTACTAATATAAATATTCCCTGTTAGATGATGGACCCTATTAGGAGTCTATTACAACATTTAGTACAAAGAGTTATTGTTAGGAGAATTTGAAACCCTATTAGGAGATTCCAAACCTATTAGGGGTTGTGCCAACCCTATTAGGGGTTGTAGTACAATATATGCAAGAAGAGCCCATTGGCCAAACATGGAATCTCAACTACAAGAAGAACTCATTGCTCAAACATGCACTTTACTGTTATGTTCTTCTTTCCTTTGTTCTATCAATCAAACCAACACTATCAAACCTTATAGACTAGGTTACAAACCTCAGATCCAAATATTAAACCTCAAATCACTCAACAAAACCTCAATAATGAAGTTTCCTTCACTTCTTCTCTACTCTGCTCAACTTCACATTCCACTCTTGTGCTGCTTACAAAATATCATCCACAAATCTATATCATGATAAAGGAAAATGTTCTTCCTTTATACCAAGTCCATAAAAAATTCCCTTTGTCATCTATTAGGCCTTCTCAATTAATCATTATAGGACCACATTAAAAACATGTTACACTTAGCGATAACATTAGTCTTTCACCTCGCAACTTGAATAACTTTCTGTACATGTAATATTATGATGAGAAAACTTGACCATGTCATCATCAACATGTCTTCTACACATCCTCAACCTCAATTCTTAGAGTAAAAATTTTGCTAAGAGATATAACAAGTTTACCATAACATGCTTTTGTAAACTCTATCTTAGAATAAACATCACCAAAACTTACATAACTTCTTCTAGACTTATTATTTCTTCATCTAACATTAACTGCATATACTAGATACTCAAAAGTATCTCTCATAACCTCAGATAGTAAGAATACTCAACTAGCCATTTGTACCAACTTGATCTTTCTGCCGTTCTTCTGTCAAATACCACAGAAAATTGCTATGTGGACATCAATGAAAAACTCAATCATGAATGTGACATATCATCATAGTAATATATCTACAACACTCCCCCATAGGAATATCATCAACATTCATGCTTTCAACAATCTCTCAATAGTCAACACCTTATTCACCTATATAGAAAAATGGTGTTTCTTATACCATAACAATAGTGGAGAAAAATAGAAAGGTAGAGGAATTGTTGAAATACATAGGGGAAAAACACTATTGTAAGACATTTAAGAAACTTTGGAAGATAGAGCTAAAAGATTGAACCAAGATTTTGGATGTCATACTTCTAGGCATGTTTCACATGGTTTACAACATGCTTCTAAATACAATAAGTCAAGCTATAGTCTACTAGACCAATTACAATGTACCCTAGCTTAGATTTCTATATTTGGGTTGTTAGAGATCTCCCCGGCTTATAGGGAGATACTAGATAATACAATACTCCTCATAATGAATATTCCTAAGGATATTGACATTTATTAATTCTAGACCATTATTAATCATCTCTTTTCACCTTATTACCTCTCCTTTTACAAGGAGGATTAAAAATCACTTAACCATCCACATAATCTACCTTTACACATTAAGGTTATGATTCACAAAACTCATGTCAAATGTGTGTTGATAGATAGAGTTGCAAGGTTGAGCATTTATGCATACAATTTTCTAAAATAGTTAGGCTTCTCAAAACACACAATTGATCCTAGAAGAAAGATCACTACCAAATCTTATGGTGGAGAGGAATTATCTTCCTAGGGTCTTGTTGTGATTTCCATTTGAATGGGCCAAGTTGAGAAATATGTTGCATTCTAAGCTCTAGAGCTATCTCTTGCAATATATAAATTTTTTCTAGGAAGACCATAGATACATGAAATGGAAGAAGTGTCATCTATATATCATCAATGTAACACATTTCCTTATAATGGCACTAAGGTTTCTATTCTAGGAGATAATACTATATCTATCAATACTCTTATTGTTAAAACCTTTGTGCCACACAATAGAGTGGATAAAGAAACTAAGAACACACTTGTTGAATGTAAGAGGAAAATAAAACTATTGAATACTAGGATGTGAGAGTATTGGTTAGACTCTATTACATCACTCCCAATTTCTCCACACTCTTATGGAAAAC